>JAUCMX010000003.1:17029685-17584685 GCA_033459395.1 Hemibagrus guttatus
AATTGGGACAGTATGATTAAGATTAATTGGATTAGTCTTAAAATACAATAAGTGGAGAGGGTAAAAGAAAAAGGATATAAATGATGAATCAATGGATGTGTGTATTATGGATAAATATTCATTGTATGCATTTCTGTTCATTAAATGGTGTTTTTATGAAGCATCTTAAGAAGCAGGCAAAGACTGGAAATATTGTAGACTGGGAAATATTGAACATTACATAGGCCTACTGCTTACAAAAAGTTTTTTACTTAGTGTACTGTGCTTATACAATTTTGATGATTGATGATCTTTATTTGTTTAAATGATATTTTGAAATAAATCACTATGCCAACTTACTTTTTATTGGTGTGTTTTTTTTTTCTACAGTGACCTTTTATTAATCTGTTCATACAAATTTTAGAAAAGATTTTTTGGAGAGGTTTTAAATTTGGAAAAATATTGAATGATGAAAAGGATTTTTTTAAAACCTTGTTATTGTATTGATTGCTAGAAGAAATTGATTACAGAATGTAACTTAGGTCAGAATCTTAACATGCAGTCATTTTCTATGCATAAGATATATGTTCTTGGTAAATTTGGACATTTGGAAATTCTGTGTTTAAATGTAGCCATCTGGATTATTAATTCACCCATCCAAAAATGAAAGAAATAAGTCATTTAGGTTGCAGCGAATAATCATATCTGCTTTTATATGATGATGGATGTGTGAATGCAGTAAATATGTCATGTAGAAATACATCTTTATTTATATCTATTTTGGGTTACTTTTGGGTTACAGTTTTTTCATTGAAACTGAACACATTTACTCTTAATTACATTTGAAAGAAGAAAAAATACATGCATTTTACATTTTCATTTAGATTTGCAAAATAGTAGTTTAGAAATATTCTCATCTTGTTTCATCCAGCCAATGACTGTACTCTAAATAGCAAATGAATGGGCATCCATGAATTGTATTTAAATTTCAGTTAGAGAGCCTACAGAAGGCAGTGCCTGAACTTCTTGAAGTGTCAGCTGAACTGCAATTACAACTAAAACACCTGATGTCCTCTGTAAAAAGTGGTGGGGATCAGTGATGATTTGGTCACTGATTTTGAGGATAATGGTCTATTGGTATGGATGGATTTGAAAAATATAAATATTGAAAAATTGTGTTCTGAATTCAAAAGATAGTCCATGTGTGCTGAAAAGTTCGATATGATGCATGGATAAGTGTACTCATGTATTAATAAATTTTAAAAAAAAACATCTTTACATTGTATCCCTTTATAAAAGTGGGAGTGAATGTTTGATACATGAGATTTATTAGGCAAAATGTAATAAAAGTGATAATTAAAAACATCAAGTATATACACTCACCATTCACTTTAATAGGAACATGTGTACACTTGCTTATGCAGTGATTATTGAGTTACTACAGAGTCACTTTCTGGCAGCTCAACTCAATCTGGCCATTTTCCTCTAATCTCTCATATTAAATTGATGATTTCACACATAGAACTCTCTCGCTAAAAGTTTATTTTTTTTTTTTCCCCACACCATTCTGTTTAAACTGTAGAAACTGTTGTGTGTGAAAATCCCAGGAGTTCAACAACCCATCTGGCACCAACAAGCATGCCTTCAGTAAAGTCACACTTTGTTCCCATTCTTGTGTTTGATGTTAACTGAACATGATGTTAACTGAAGCTCTTGACCTGTCTCTGCATGATTTTATGCATTGTGATGCTGCCCCAAGATTGGCTGATTGATAAATGATCAGGTACACAGCTTTTCCTAATAAAATGGAAGGTGGGTGTAATATTTCAATTAGATGGGTCATGGGACTTTGTATTTGATATTAAAAGTCTGTATAATTTTATGATTTTTTTTTTTTTAAGTAGATAATATTTGTGCAGCCTTTATGAACTGGATGACGTTACAGTCCTGCTGTGAATAACAATTTCCCCTGCTCTAAAAGGTGTGAGATTTTCAATTTACTGAGGCAATGAAATCTCGGTAATGTTGCTGGACTTATTCGGTGAGCATACATGCATTATCATACTGAAAGCGTCCAACCAACTGTGAATAAACTGAGGGATGAACTCCGGCAGCAAAATGTTAAGCTGTGCCAGATGTCTGATGTTTTTCCTTATTAGAGGTCACGATTAATCACCATAAATGGAATTTCAGACAGGTCTAGAACATTATATTAATGTCTGTAATGACTAAAGAGATAAACATGGCAGACATGTTCAGGTTAACTAGGATCACTCTAAATAGACGCTTAGGAATTTAAAGGGCAAGGTCTATAACTACATTACCCAGTATGCATCGCGAGCAGGGGGCAATGAAAACAGGAAGCGAGCGCAACACTAGGAAATAATGTCAAATGGATCAGAGAGGCGTCATGTCTCTGAGTGTTGGGTTGAGCTTTGATTTGCCAAGCCCCTTGACGAAATGGATAACCTAAATCTGGCTGTATAAATGTAGTTGAGGAAAGGCAAAGAGGCTTAGTTATACACCCGCTCCATCAAGAAATTGCCTGCTCGTATGATGGAAAGGGCGATGGAGCAGTTAAACGTACAGCTGAACCGGCTGACGCGCTCTTTACGCCGCGCCAGGACAGTGGAGCTCCCTGAAGGTAAGGCTGAATCATTTCCCTTCACTTAGAACAACTAGATTTAATGTTGTGGTTTCAGTTTTCACACGAGTGTCACAAAAACCACGGTTTCTGACCTGACACCGCCGAGGAAATATGCTCTTCTCAGTGCGGCCTACACACGATCCCATAATGCTTTATTTAAGCAAGTTAAAGATGCACAATAGAAGAAGAAGTTGCTTTCGGCTGCTCCCTGTTCGGGGTCGCCACAGCGGACCAACTAGTCCGCACAACAACTTGGCAAATGTTTTACGCCGGATGCCCTTCCTGACACAACCCTCCCATTTTTCCGGGCTTGGGACCGGCACTGCATCCAGTGGCTGGGGTTGAGGTATTGGCTGGAATCGAACCCGGGCCTTCCGCATGATAGGCGAGTAACCTACCACTGAGCCACCAATGCCTCTAAGTTAAAGATGCACAATAATGTGGCTTAAGTTGTACAGCCTTTTGCTGCATTTACTTCCTGACAAGATGAAACACATACAAACAAAACAAACCAACCCACTAAGCAAACATCTATAAACATCAGACACCAACCAGGACGTCACAGCTCGATGTACCGCTAAGTGCACCTATCTTTCATCTACATACCTACTGGGCATGTACTGTGGTAGACTGGAATCCTGTCCCTCGTGTACACTGCCTTGTGCCCAGAGTCTTCTGGTATAGGCTCCAGGTTCCCACGACCCAATAGAATAAGCAGTGTAGAGAATGAATATCATCAGTGATATCGTCAGTGGGGATGTAGTGGTTGGGGAACACCTACTGATGGCCATCCATCCATCCATCCATCCATCTCTCTCTCTCTTCTTCCATCCATCCATCCATCTCTCTCTTCTTCCATCCATCCATCCACCTCTCTCTTCTTCCATCCATCCATCCACCTCTCTCTTCTTCCATCCATCCATCCATCTCTCTCTTCTTCCATCCATCCATCCATCCATCTCTCTCTTCTTCCATCCATCCATCTGTAACTATTTCCTACCATAATTCTGTAACTATTTCCTACCATAATTCTGTAACTATTTCCTACCTTAATTCTGTAACTATTTCCTACCTTAATTCTGTAATTATTTTATCCATATCATTGTCTTGATGGCTTCTGATTCTGTCCCAGGGCTTGAAGCAGGGAATACACACATCCACACCAAGGGTCAATTTATTATAACCAGTCCACCTGCCAGCATGTTTTTGTGATTTGGGTGGAAACTGGTGTAGCACCATAGGAATACCACCGACATGATACATTTCTTTGGGTGGTGTATCATTTTCAGCACAGCAAAACTGTGTTTTGTGCTTGTATGAGTCTATCAGGGACACAAACAATGTTGGGACACTCAACTTACTCTTCAACTCAATTGTATTTGTATAGTCATAAAGCAGCTTTATAGAAATATGGACATTTTTATTTATCCCTAAAATAGCCTTCATTTTAACATGAAGGTTATTTTGTTAAAGTTATCAGCTGCACACTTGCACTATCACAGCAATTGTAGTCCAATGCCCTTCTAACAAATCTGTTTATATCAATTGCAGTCCAAAGCCATCTTCGTGATTTCTTAGACTGTTTATGTGGTATCATTCTCAGAAACAGTAGCAACTGGTTTCCAAGTGATTTGGTTTCCAAGTCCAACCAGAAGTAGAGCATCAAGATGAATTAGTCAGATCTGGAGAGCCGCATTACTAGCCAAAATGATAAAGAAATTACTGTTAATCCACCTTGTAGTTGTGAAGTTAGACAATGTAGCCCTTCATAAAGGACTACAGGACCACTTTGGTCTAGATGATTTTTGTTATCTTAACTCACTTGTGATACTGTGGTGTTTGAAATAAATCATAGTAAAGCTGCTACACCTGATACATGTGTACACTAGAGTGTGGGATAAATTGTACATAGAGGGAGAAGGGTTACATTCAGTAATTGTGTATGTAAATTATGCAATAAGCCTAGAGTCTAGGAAGCTATATCTGTCACCCTCTCTACAGAGATTTGTTTAGTCCACACTACATTCAGAATCAACTTTTCAAACTACTTTAATGTTTCGTGCAGTGAAAGGAAACAAAACCCTGTCAGGATAATCTGACTAAGCTACATTAAGTCATTGTTCTCGCATTTTTTCTTTTTTTTTAGACAATGAGACAGCTGTCTACACACTCATGCCTATGGTGATGGCTGATCAACACAGGTATAGGACCAAAACAAAAAAGTAAATATGATGTAATGTGATGAATATGCTGGTGCTTAAAAATGTTTTTTTTCACACTTGTAGATCAGTCACAGAATTGCTCTTGAACTCTAAGTTTGATGTCAACTACGCATTTGGTCGAGTGAAGAGAAGCCTCCTTCATATAGCTGCCAAGTATGTTGATGTCTGAGTGTCTCATTGACTGACTGTGTTTTAATCTCCTGTTCAAGTAACATAACTTGCTTCTAGTTTAGTGCATCACTACATCCTTTATTTGTTCACTGCTCTGATTGTTAAAAATACATGAATGCTGTTTGCAAAATTCAGGAACAAATAGCTGAACATACTCTATGAATCAGGTAGCTTTGCTGTGTTGCATAGAGTGCATCTGATTTTAAGTCTTTTCTTTCTGTATCTGTTTTCAGCTGTGGGTCAGTGGAATGTTTGGTCCTTTTACTGAAGCGAGGAGCAAACCCAAACTACCAGGACATCTCAGGATGTACACCACTCCATCTGGCAGCAAGAAATGGGTAGAGTATTTCTTTTGACACTGATACACTACTGCCATCTCCTGGCCATAGTACATTTTTATGCCATCTCTGCTGCACTGCTTGGTTGCAGGATTTCCCAGATCCAGTTTTTGTAGACATGTTTATATGCTAATGATCTGGATTAGATATTTAGGTAATAGTGAAAAACTGAAAATCATAAAGAAAGCGGAGCTCCAGGATCATTTATGGCCTGCGGTAGTTCAATGGCTACCACTCAGGCTTATTGATAAGAAGGTTTGGGGTTCAAACCCCGTCAATGCCACTGTTGAGCCCTTGAGCTTCTCTGCTATAGGGGTACTGTATCCTCACTGATCCTGCAATATGTTTTACTTCTAATCTGTGCACTTTGCTCCTCTAGACGCTAAAAACTTTGTATGATAGCGCTACTTGTATTGTCCCCTGCTTGAAAACTCTTTGCTTGTATTTCCTTATTTTTAAGTTGCTTTGAATAAAAGTGTGAGCTAAATGAATAAACTGTAAATGTCATTATTTTGCTCAGTTTGGGTTCCTTCACCTAATTTAACATATGCTTAGAAGGGAAAAAGAGAATTTTTTTGTCATCCCAAACATCTGACTTCATTCCTGTCTTATTTGTAGATATAATGTAAATCATTTGCATACTTACTTTAACAGGCAGAAGAAGTGCATGGGTAGACTGTTGGAGTATAATGCAGATGTCAACATCTGCAACAACGAAGGCCTAACTGCTGTAAGTAGATGTTGTTCACAACAATATATTTTTTTCACTGCTATTATTTGCTGTTACCATTGTTAAGAGGTGTGACAGTTGATTTTAGGTTTGTACTCTTAAGCCTTTTGTGCTGTTTTATGAATTCTGTTTCATGCACTACCTCTATTTTTGTGTCTACAGATTCACTGGCTGGCGGTTAATGGCAGGACGGAACTGCTTCATGACTTGGTGCAGCATGTATCCAATGTGGATGTGGAGGATGCCATGGGTCAGACAGCCCTACATGTGGCCTGCCAGAATGGACACAAGACTGTAAGACAATATTTAATTATTTAAATATGTAAGATTGTAGTAAGCCTAGTGAGGATATATTAAATTTGTCATCAGTTAAGTACTAATACATTAGTTAAAGAATAGATGATGATAATTCTTATTATACAAATTGTTTTACAAAACTAGAACAGAAAAGTTATTGCTAAACTTTGACAGTGTTTTTGTTGAATGATCTGGGTAACAGTATTTAGGCCAATGCTGGCATGAAACACTGGACTGATTTTCAGTCAGATTTTACTTATCAGTGTGTTTAGTGCTGTGCATGCTAGTGATGAGAAAATAACTATTTCTTTGATGCATCTTTTTCTTTTGAATGAGTCCACATCAATTTACAAAATGTTATAATTGGGCTACAATATATACTTGTACAATTTTAAAAAAAAAAAAAAAAAAAAAAAAAAAGGGTGGGATGGCATGCTAGCCGAATGGTTTAGTTGCTTTAGCATCCCTCTTTTGATTCTGACCTTGAGTACTGTCTGTGTGAAGTTTTGCTTGTTCTCATGCGTTCATGTGGGCTTCCTATGGTTACCTCCCACCTCCCTAAAGAAGTGCTGCTGGGTGAATTAGCTACTCTAAATAGTGGCATGGTGGCTTACTGGTTAGCACTTTTACCTCGCACCTCTGGGGTTGTGGCTTTGATTCACCCAGAATCAAACCCAGAATTAGGTTCTCCTTGTGGTTTGAGGATTTCCTCTGAGCACTCCGGTTTCCTCCCCTAGTTCAAAGACATGTAATAGGTTGATTAGCATCTTTAAATTGTCCATAGTTTGTGAGTGTATGTGAGTGTGTGTGTGTTGGTGCTCCATCCATAGTGTCTCCCACCTTGTGTCCAGAGTCCTCTTGGATAGGTTTTAGACTCCCTATGATCCAGTGCACAATAAGTGGTTCAGAAAATGGATGGATCCATTTTTGGGGGGAATTAGCATGAATATTCAGGTGTGAAATGTAAAAATTCAGCTTTGCAGCAGTTTTCTGTCTTCTTTCAGGCATCTGTGTGGTCTAGATGTAACCCAATAGATGTAACCCTGATATCCTGATTGGAAAAACTGAAGCTGATCTCTAATCATGTACTTTGTGTATAGCAGTCTAAGCAGTGTGTTTCATAATTCTGCAAAGAATGGTCTACTAATTATGGATGCACCAATTGCATTTTTCCCCCATTTTCTTTAATATGACACATATCCGAGTACTGGGTATTGACTGGAACTGGATACTAATCAGGCCCTGGCTCTGCAGCAACTGAGCCGTCTCCATGTATGATTCTGTTGCCAAGTAGTATGTGAATCATCAGAGGCATGATGACAGCTTGCCTTAAGACGTGTTCAATTGAAAAATTCTTTCTCATTTAACATATATGTTTATGGCTTAAAATTCTTACTTCTTATTTGAAGCAGTACTTCTTTACTATTAATAACCATAGAATAATGTATGTAAGCATGACACTCGCATAGTCACACAGTTTGTAAATATAATGCATAGTTTTTAGCCATATAACACAGGGTGGTTTACAGGGTGAAGGGAATGGGGGCATAGTTGGGAATGTTTACAACTCATTTAGTTATAGAATTTAAATGATGGTAAAAATGTCCTTATTTGCTAAATTACCACATCAAGCATTTTATTATTCTTTATAAAATGTTCCTCAATGTCTATTGTAATGTATGCACCAGATAGATATTACTCACAATATATTTTCTGTAGATTGTGGCAATGATTACTGTTGATATTGCTTGTTTGTTTATGCTGTGTTATTCAGACAGTGCTTTGCCTTCTGGACAGTGGAGCCGACATCAATAGGCCCAACGTCTCTGGAGCGACTCCTCTCTACTTCGCTTGCAGGTCACTAGGATTATTATCTCTAACACTGTTAAAACCAGTAAAGCAGCTGCTGTGGTGCAAGCATTGAAATGGCATGCACCCAGTTTGAAGGTCCAGAGCACCTATCTGACTTTTACAGTCCTTTTTCTAACCACTGCTGCCTCTTCCAACTGTGTGTTTAAGATAGTGAATTAAGAATAAGGGAATCAATGCATTTCTGTCTTGGGGTAGACTAATGAGACCATTTGATAAGAGTGCCGTGACTGAGTTTCTTTTTTCTCTTGTGTATCATGCTTGATACACTTGGATGAGTGGGTTGCCAAGCAACAATGCTCCTCTATTCTCCCATTTCAATTACAAATGGCAGTTGATGGCTGTCTACTTGCACTTGCTTATACATGCATACAAGCCAGGCACCTTTTCTAATAAATAATTCACACACATTATTAAGTAACTGCCTATTGACGATGATCTGAAAGGTTTGTTGTCTGCTTTGTCTTTAATATCAGATACTGTCAGTCAAGATATGTTTGTGTTGAACTTACCAGCTGTGTTGTAAGGATATTTAATACTCTACAGAAATACAGGTGCTACAGTGTCAAGCACATTCAGTATCTTTCTGCATAGTGCAACATTTGAGAGATGGTCTTTGTTAGTCTTGAATACAGTGTTAATTTTGACAGCCATTTTTGATTTAGTCTTAGTCTTTATCTTCAGATGAAAATGGTTATGTCTTAGTCACATTTTAGTCATTTTTGTCTTAAATAGATTTAGTCTAGTTTTAGTCGACGAAAAGTCATTAGTCAAGTTTTAGTCATTAGTTTTAGTTAAACTGAAGTTACCAGCTATAATTTTGTTAATTTTCTATGTAGTATTTAGACAAAAATAGTCATTATAATTTTTCTCTCTTTAGACCAATTAAGCTCACGAGAAATTTGAATGAAGATAACAAGCTATATTGACACTGCACTCCTAGCACTTGTGCAACTCTACATATCCCTTTTTCTTAGTTGGATATCAGCCTGCTGTGCTGTGCTGCCCTTGCTAATTTATAAGGTAGGATCATACATTAAGGATAGGTAAAAGTGCTCTATAGTTCAAGTATCAAGTAAAAACCAGAAATGTTTTCTTTAGCTGTTATGGAAAAACAGCATTTATTTTATGAAACTTCAAATAAATGTGCAATAAATAGACAGATGTTCAAAAGCAGCTGAACATATATTACTAACATACCTTTGTCTGCAGAGTATTTACTGTATAATAACCAGGATCATATACTTACCAACTTTGTAATAGTCACAGAGGACATGCACTAAAAGACTGAGGATCACACACTAGCAGATCTGATTACAACAAACTGGTGCATAAACGTGTGCCTTGTTGCTAGGAGACGCATGACATGAAAATATGCTTTCTAAAATCGGCTCAAAACATGAACAAACATGTTTCATATCCTTAGACTGGATGAAATCTATAGTCTGTTACCATCATACACTACTCGATTTTTTATGAAATCTGTCAACTTCTCCAGAATGTCAGTAGGGAAAAAATCGGGGCAAAAATCATGTAGTGTATTCCAGCCTTAAGCATACGTACATGGGCAATGACTTAAGCAACTGTCAATATTGAATATATGTGTCAGGCATGATATTGTGTCATAAAATATAGGTGACTGCAATGTGCCAATAAGCAGACGTAGTCAACAAAACACCAAAAGGCTTTGGTGCATGTTGGGTCGGGTCGCATTTTTCAGTTGCCATGTTTCCATCGCCTGATTGTGGCTGATTGAGTCATGCATTAGAAAAACTATACAACTATGATGAGCTCTATGTGTTTGGTGGTAAGCTTTACCATGTGTCACCTGTGGTGTAGGGGTCTACAGGCAAATCCCTCTGGCTACAGGGGTGACACCCAGGGATTTACTAATTTGGTCAGGCACCTACACAGTTACATATTAAGTCAAGTGATTATCATCTGAAGCATATTAAGCCACCTGGAAACACTCGAGTGACTAATCTTGAAAATCTGCAAAGACAAATGCCATCTGCTTTATGAGACTGACAACACTGGTAGTACTGACATATGGGGAGATTTAAGAAAAGGGAAAAGCAATAAGGTTTAATTAAACTACAGTATCCTCCTGTGTCCAATCTTTTGACTTGAGGTGAGATTGTGACCTTGGTAATTTTACTTTGGTAGTGCTTTGATGACGCCCATATGAAATGACATGCTTGTGCTCACTCTGTCACTCACAGCCATGGCCAGCGGGATACAGCACAAATTCTGCTCCTCCGGGGTGCTAAGTACTTGCCGGACAAGAATGGAGTCACCCCGCTTGACCTTTGTGTGCAGGTAAGTAGCGTATAGAGTACAGATGCCAAACTCTGGGTCTGGCTCATTGTTTTTTATATATATATATATATATATATATATATATATATGTATATATGTGTGTGTATGTATGTATGTATGTATATGTATGTATGTGTGTGTGTGTGTGTGTATGTATGTATGTATGTATGTATAATATTTATTATTATTATTATATTTTATTTTTTTTAAAGTTAATTTTTATTCATTCTTCCTATATTGTTTAGGGTGGTTATGGTGAAACATGTGAGATTCTTATACAGCATCATGGAAGGCTGTTTCAGACACTAATTCAGATGACACAGAATGAGGACATAAAGGAGAACATGGTGAGATCTTATAAATGTGCTCTAATTTTTAGTCAACATACTAACTATAGGTGTGCCTATGCTTATGTCGTAATGTTGTGTTTGTTTCCATACATTGCTTTAGCTCAGGCAGGTTTTTGAGCATGTATCTCAGCAGAATGACTCCAATTATCAGAGAATCCTTACCAGTCTAGCTGAGGTTGCAACCACCAATGGCCACAAGCTGCTCAGGTAGGTGTCATCCCCATTGTGGAGATCATTTATTACACTCTTAACAACAGAAGCTCTTCTAATAGGGCTTTCTGCTCCTGCATAATCCTTTCTTTTTCCCTTCTTAGTTTGTCTAGTAGCTATGAGGCCCAAATGAAGAGTCTGCTCAGAATAGTGCGTATCTTCTGCCACGTTTTTCGCTTGGGTCCATCATCACCAAACACTGGCATTGACATGGGATACAATGGGAACAAAACCCCGCGCAGTCAGGTCTTCAAGGTCAGTGTGTGCTGCATTAAGCAGAGCCTCTTTTCTACAGTCAAATTAATTCAGTCCCTTGAAAAAGGTGCACTGGACTGATGTGTCCTGAAGAGGGTGCTTGCTGCTTGAGTTCATGATGAATTGATGATTTCATGTTCCTAGTTAGATAGACCTCCTTTACCTACTATTATATTTAAAATGATTATTTGATATGATGATTAATTGATTGCTCACACTCTCAGCCCTTCATATATTTTCGGATGTTTGCTTTCGGGTGCTGCAGTCTGCCTGAGTGTCCAGACGAGTGAAAAACATGCTGATGTAAAGCAGAAAAATGCTCTGTTATAAGACAAGAAAATTGGACAGACTAACTAATAAAAAATAATGGAAGTATCATATGCCAGAGCAGACCAATTATTATGTTTTTAAATGTGTGCCATTCTTATTAGGATTGAAAAGTGTTTTTCTTTTTATATATATGTTTTTATCACTTTCTCATGGCAGATGAGGCACCATTTTTAATGACACATTCTTTCATTCATTCATTGTCTACCGCTTATCCGAACTACACTCGGGTCACGGGGAGCCTGTGCCTATCTCAGGCGTCATAGGGCATCAAGGCAGGATATACCCTGGACGGAGTGCCAACCCATCGCAGGGCACACACACACACTCTCATTCACACACTACGGACAATTTAGAGATGCCAATCAACCTACAATGCATGTCTTTGGAGTGGGGGAGGAAACCGGAGCACCCGGAGGAAACCCCCGAGGCACGGGGAGAACATGCAAACTCTACACACACATGGCGGAGGTGGGAATCGAACTCCCAACCCTGGAGGTGTGAGGCAAACGTGCTAACCACTAAGCCACCGTGCCCCATGACACATTCTTATTATTAAAATTGCCTGTATATAGCTCATGCCACTGAAGATGGCATATATATCTTCATTAGAGTTGCAAGAGACTGTCATTTTCAATGGTGTATTTGCCTTTAAGGCTATAAAAGATTTGTGATAGAAAGGTAGACTAAAATGGCATATTGCATTTTTTGCTGTCAGAAATTTGTTGTAACACAATGCAACATAAAATGAATTAAAAAATGAAAAAAAAAATAGTCTAATATGAATGAGAAGACGAAAAGCATTAAAATAAACATCTACTAGGAGCTTAGTATATAGCCAACATATTGTTACATCATGTTACATTGCTTCCACCCTCATTATTTGGCAGCTGGACCGGTTATTTTGGATTTTATTTTTGAAATGCAGCCATAAGATAGTAAATAAAGTTCATGAAAGTATAATGTGTGTACATGTAGGATGTTTTTATCATGCGTTTTAAAATTCTTGAGTTGTCTAATTAATATAATTAAATACAATTAATAATGCAAGTGTACACTGAAGATATTTTAAAAAGATGAATATGACAAGATAGATGCAAATTTCAGCTTTCATTTCCAGATATTTACATCTAGATGTGATAAACAAATTAGAACATAGCATGATTGTTTGCAGACCATCCAACTTTAGGTGAGCTAAAGTATAAGAACTAAAAGATGTGCATTAAAAGAAATAATACCTAATATTGGTTGCATATCCCTTGCTTTGTGCTGACCCACTGACATCACCTGACAAACTGTTGCAGCCATCTTTCATGATGCTTTTCCAGTTTTGTACCACAGCTTCTTTCAGTAAGCTGAAATTCTGATCTATCATCTCATTTTCATCATTTGATCTCAAACCAAAATGTCTTCAGTTTATAGAAAAACAAAACAATTGGTCCTGCTGTTCCCACACTCTCAGAGAGGACTGTTTATTACAATGGACATTACTCACTGATCAGCTGATTTTCAGCCATGATTGATTTGTATGTGAAACTCTGTAAATCTGAACAATGTAAACAGTATAACTCAGTCTATATCTTTTTATATATTGTGTGAGTAATATATGAGAGAGTTTTGGCATTATACTGATGTGTGGGTGCTTATCCTCAGCCTCTAGAGCTGCTGTGGCACTCTCTGGATGAATGGCTGGTGCTGATATCCACAGAGTTAGATAGGAAGTGTGGAGACACTGCCTCTTCTTCTCCAGGAAGTGACATCGCCTCACTCCTACTGAAGCAGCGGGAGGCAAGTCCCTCTGATGCTGCTGATGCCCCTGACCTTCTGCCCTCTACACTGGATCCAGAGGAGGTGATGAAGACGCCCAAGGCTTATGTAGACGGTCAGGATGTGATCTCCATGACTGCCAACCGGCTGAGTGCAGTAATCCAGGCCTTCTATATGTGCTGCTCCTGCCAGATGCCACATGGGTAAGAATAAACCCTTAGAAATGAATTCTTGACATAAATCTAAATAAACATGGTCAGTTTTAAAGCTGCCGTAATATAACTTCTCTGATGCAGGAAAAAGTATAAGACCAAGAAGACAATGCTTATAATACATTTTTATTTGTTGCCAAACATGAAACTAGACATTTGTATATAATTTTCTTCCCCTTTTTCAGTTTAATTCTTCACAATGTTTTGAACCAATTGTGGCAAAATCAATTTTGTCACAGTGTTGCCTTCTGCCGTGATGCCAATCATGAAGGGCAGCAATTAATACATTGTATTAACAATAAATATCTTATCTGCATATTAAGGTTATTGTTTCCCCAGCCTCATTTTTAATCACCTCATGCTTATTGTATCTTTTATATCAGAGGAAGCGCTCTAGATAGTGTGCAAAGTAATAGGCACTAAAGATTCAGAAAGGTATCAAAATGCTTCTCAAACAACAAAGATATTTATATGCAGATAAGGATGCTAATAAGTAATGAAACATTCACTGTTTATTAAAACAGTGATGCGCCTTGCTGCTGAAGGTGGGTCTGACATTTACAAATTAGACTAATAGCTTTTATTTGGGATGAGCAATGGACATTTTGAACCCATTTAGTAACCTTCTTTTATTCATTCCCTGAAATATTCTCCATAATAGAGACATATGTATTTTTAATTGACTAAGGAAAAAACCTTAGAGTAAAAAAAGGAGACTTGCACCTTCAATGTTTGTGGATGTTACAGGTGGAAGCCCAGTGCTGTTGTTCTCTCCAAGAGAAGCTTCACCTTGTAGTAATAGTTGTATGCCAGTAATTCTGAAACAGTTATATTCCTACAAGACACTGCACTGATTTGTTTTATATTAAAAATATTTTGCTAGAACAAAACTGTACAGCTTCACCATATGTTGAAAATCTAAATATCATCCATTTGTAATTTATTTGATATACTAATATTTGTTTATTTTCATGGGTGTAATTAATTATGGAGAATGCTTATCCCAGGAGTTCTGGTAAAACATACTGTAGTAGTTTATGATGTATAATTGACAGTAAATGCTAGCATTAATTATTTATGTACTATTACTGTTTAATATTATATTTAAAAATTAAAGCTTTGGATAGTTGCACAGTCACTAATCCAAACACTAGAAACACTGCAAGGTGGAAAACCATGATAGTGCAATGCAGAATATTAAAACATAATAACAGAGTGGTTCAGAAGGAAAATGCAAATAGTAATATTAAATCTTCTTCAGCTGATTTCTTCTCTTCAGCGATATAATTATTTTGATCAGAGCTCAGCTTTGTATAGCAGTCAGTGAAATAAACAAGAAAGTAATGCCTCCTCACACTTCTGTTACCCCTGAAGCTTTCTAACTGCATGTAATTAGGAAATTAAATAGGTTTTTAATTACCACTGAATTGATGATCTCTTGGCAGGTTCTAGTGAGATGTCTCTTGTCTTTTTGTATATTTTGGACTGCCTTTGTCATTAGAGACTGGAATGATGATTCTGGAAATCACCCTTTAAATAATTCAGCTATATTGTGTTTGCTAATGGCTCAATGGCTGTAATAAGTTTGCAATCTATGCAATTAAAGTCCTAATACAGGCTGCTTTTCTTAGCACTTTGTTTCTGCAGCTTTATTCTCTCAGACAATCTATTATCCATCTCTCTCTCTTGTGTTGCCTAGCATGACGTCTCCACGTTTCATCGAGTTTGTTTGCAAGCATGATGAAGTACTTAAGTGTTTTGTAACCAGGTAAGTGAGGATCGAATTTCTGTCTCCTTGTCCATGACAGTAATGTTTCAAAGTGAGATTTTTAACATTTTTATAATATTTCCCTATTTGTTCCACCCACAGGAACCCAAAAATCATATTTAATCACTTCCATTTCCTGCTGGAATGTCCAGAGCTCATGTCTCGCTTCATGCACATAATCAAAGGCCAGGTATGAGGTCTGATGAACATGTTAAAGCAACGCTTCCAACGTAGCCCCTTCGTTTGATTTCACAAAAATGACCTTTTGTGCTGCAGAACTCTTGGGAATTGTGTTGATAGACTTTCAAACACCTGTCTCACTCAGCTAGGATCATTTAGCTGTATTATTATGCAGCAGATAACACTTGTCTTAAGGTTCGTTATATGGTTTCATAAATTTTAACTGCTGCTTTACTATGTCGTGTTCACAAAGTTTTTGGTATTCATATTGGAGCTACTGCATGCTCAGCCTCGTTACCTCCAGATTATGGTCCACTGGGGACTGCGGTGCCATTTTAATTACAGACTTTAACTTGCCGAATCCGATTTCATCTCTTGATTTTCCTCTTCGCATGCTCCAGGTGCCCCTGGAGGAAAGAGTTCCTTTCAATCTTATTAATTTGTACGTCTTGCAGACTTCCCCCCTCCTTGCATCATGAATAAAGTCATTTAAATATTATGCAAATGGAATGCAATCTCTCCTCTCTGTAAAGCTCAAGTGTTCCTTTTCCCCATTATCTCCACTTTACTAAGTCAAGGTCTGTAGTTTATAGTGTAACGAATGGGTGATTAATAGGCCAGATGACTGCTTTTTGGGCAAAGTATAAGACGTGAGTGTCTAATCAATATGATGAAGTTTATATTATCCTTTTTTTCCCCAAGCCGTTTAAGGACAGGTGTGAGTGGTTTTATGAACATCTCCTGGCTGGACAGCCTGACTCGGATATGGTCCATCGGCCCGTCAACGAGAATGACATTTTACTGATTCACAGAGGTACTTGAATTCCCGTCCTGAATGTTAGAAGATTTCTACCTTTATTTAAATACTCACTGTCTAGATTTAGATCATGACCATGGCACACTGTCTTCCTTACTTAGAGTCCATATTCCGCAGCAGCTGTGAGGTCGTGTCCAAGTTCACCAATGAGAAGCTCAAGCAGGGCATCGCTGTACGCTTTCATGGTGAAGAGGGAATGGTCAGTTTTAAAATATCTCTTCTGTGTCATCGCCAAGCAGTTTTCTTATATTCTCTGCTATTTTCAGCTGCTCTGGGCTTCGGTACACAATACAGTGCTCTCTAATCTGGACTTGCTGTGCAAGATGTGCTGCAGTCTTGGGAAACAGATCTTATGCTGGTGACATTGGCAGATGGTACACACATTGTCTCTCTCCCTCTCTCTCTCAGGGTCAGGGGGTGGTGAGAGAGTGGTTTGACATTCTCTCTAATGAGATCATCAATCCAGACTACGCACTGTTCACACAATCGGCAGATGGTAAGCACTATTCTAACTGTAACTCTACAATGTGCTGACCTATTAATATGCGCCTTTGTTGAGATTTTCTTCAGGGTCTTCAGTTTCTTCTGTTTGTGTGTGTTTCCTTATGTGTGTTTTATGCATCTTTTATATATCATATTTGTGTGTATTTTCAGGGTGTATGTGGTTAAGTGTCAGTGACTCATTTTGTCTCTATTGACAGTAGTTAATTATTGGATATTGATTGTGTTGCACATCAGAGGCTTAGTCAATAATCATTGCAAAACCACTGCTGACTAAGTACAACCCTTTCTCTGCTTGAACTGTGTGCATCTTTTACAGGTACTACATTTCAACCCAACAGTAACTCCTCTGTCAACCCAGACCATCTGAACTACTTCCGGTTTGCAGGTCAAATCCTTGGCCTGGCCTTGTACCATCGACAGCTGGTGAATATATACTTCACCCGCTCCTTCTATAAGCACATCCTGGGTAATGCACATTGATATTAGTATGCACATTGATATTAGTATGAACAAAATGTACATTGATATTAGTATGAACAAAATGTACATTGATATTAGTATGCACATTGATATTAGTATGCACAAAATGTGCATTTAAAGTACAAGATTGTTCACGTTTGCACAGACTGATGTACTTGTGTGTTTATCTGTCCAGGTATCCCAGTGAATTATCAGGATGTGTCTTCCATTGATCCTGAATATGCCAAAAACCTGCAGTGGATTCTGGACAATGACATCAGTGACCTGGGTCTGGAGCTCACCTTTTCTGTGGAGACAGATGTGTTTGGAGCCATGGAAGAAGTTCCACTCAAACCAGGAGGAAGTGGCATACAGGTCACCCAAGATAACAAGGTGAGGACATAAATACAGGTACAAATAAGATAAAAATGTTCATTATATTGTGATCCCATGGTTAGAGTTGTTTTTATTACTTTTAGAGGTATAATTCTCTCTCTCTCTCTCTCTCTCTCTCAGGCTGAATATGTGCAGCTTGTAACAGAGTTGAGGATGACTCGAGCCATTCAGCCTCAAATCAATGCTTTTCTGCAGGGCTTCCACACCTTTATTCCACCCTCACTCATTCAGCTCTTTGATGAGTATGAACTAGTGAGTAGCTTCCCAATTCATCTACTGGTCCTCATTTTGCTTTTTCCGGCTCATTCTTGGACAGTGTATTTCTACATAAGCGAAAAGTTCTTCTTTCTTTCTCTCTTTTCCTTTCTTTTTCTACTTCTCTCCTGCCACCCCTCCCACACAATCATTCTCAATAGATCAGTTCAGTTTAACTTTATTTAATTTTAACAAAATTTTACAGAGGCCTAGGCATGAAAACCCCCTGTGGGCAGAAGACAGCAGTTACAGAGAAAATCTCTCACATGACTGTGGAAGGGGAATAAGCCCTCAGATGTACGAATCAATTCTTCTGTGGCTGAGCCTACACTGAGAATCAAATATTGTGATATTAGGAAACTCATGCTGGAAGCAACTGTTTATATTACAGTCAGTCAGTATAGATTAAATTAGATTGAATGAAAAGTAGAGTCTGGAAGAATACAGTTTATATATTATGAGATGTGTACTGGAGAACACTAGTTCTAATCTGTTTTTAGGCACAGTAGGTTTTTAGAGAAATAATATTGATGCCACCCTTGTCACTGTTGCATCTCTAAACCTCATTGGCCTGTCGCCCAGGGCACACAGAGGGGAAATTAAAGATGTGCATTAGTTATGAATGTGCAAATACCGGAAATGACAGTGACAAAAATGACAGCATGATGAGAACTAATGAAGAATGAGGTATATGAACAATAGAGCAGGCAAACAGGAAGACAGGAAAGATCCAGGGCCTCAAGAACTGTGGACTGATGGATAATTGGCTAAACAAGAAAGACTATAGATAGTATGACAGTAAGGGTGACTGGTTCAAGACATGTATGAGGCAGCTAGAAAGGAAACTTTTTTTTTTTTCTACTTTTGAAACACATTAGAAAATTCTGTCCAGTAATCAGAGTTGATATTATTCATCTTTTGAGCTGTTGAGAGTTATGGGATATGAACCCACAACCTTCCATAATGTCATTCATTCATTCATTCATGTTGACCATGACTTGTAAATTGGTGTCCTCACAGCCTGCAAGTATTCTAGCACTTAATCAGATTCACTTATGACCATCTAAATAGAGTGAAAAAAGTTAAATACTATTTTTCAGACTTGCTTTGAAATCTGCACACCTCTCAATTTTGATGTCAGTGCATGTAAAATGGTGAGGGTGACAGCATCATTATTTCAGGTCAACATAACTCTCTAAGCCCAAGGTAAACTGTCCACTATACAGCTTTAATATAGAAATGGTTACAAAGTGGAGAGAAATAGATGGATTTAACGATTGAGTCTGTTGTATGAACATGCATATAAGAGTGGCATATATTAATTGGGAAAGCGCCTTCTTATCGGACAGTGACAAAGCTCTTTATCTGCTCCACTTTATCTCTTTGCCTGCACTAAAAAGCTTACACCTTTTGATTAAATCCTGAGTGCAGGATTAAGATAATAGTCTGATAAAAATGATCAGTTAGCAAGTAAAATTTAAAATGATTAAATGGGATTATTCTGTGAACACTTTTCTGAAGTAAGAGGTGCTTCTATAATAAAAATAATAGTAATACTTTTTTTCATTTCAGATTTTTTTTCTTGTGCTGGAAATGAGCTCAATTCCCACTCAGAACTGAGCTCTGCTCTGTTTTCCTAAAAATTAACTCGAGGCATACATGTTTTCATCAGAGAGGATTGTGTCTGTCAGGAGAACACATCATTGCAATTGCTGTTCTCCTCACAGGAAGCAAAGAGGCCTACAATTTAAAGACAAGGATAAATATCCAGCCTGTGGTGCCTTAAAGTGGAAGTCTTAAAGAAAGAAAAGCATAAAATGATTTCTGCTTCTTGCACAGAATGAGCACACCTGGAATAATGTTGGTCTCTAAAGTATAACACAAGTGATTTATCAGAAAAGATAAGAGTAGCTGTCACTCTTTTGTATTTCCTTCTTTCTTGTTGTCCCTGCCTTGGGGCCTCAGGCTCCACATTGAGGGTCCTTTGTCTTATTCCATGTTCTTCTGTTTCTGTCTAAGCATACAGGTGGCCTCCCTCTCTCTCTCTCTCTCCCTCTCTCTCTCTCTCTCTCTCTCTCTCTCTCTCTCTCTCTCTCTCTCTCTCTCTCACAGATTGATGCTCACTCAGGGAAATTACTGTGCCAAGGGCCTCCAGCATGCATATATTTGTAAGCCCATGTGTCGGTCCCACAGCCACGACGAGCCCACTGACAATCCTCAGAGGGACTATTTAATGAGGGCCCATGCTTCAAAGTGCTTTTTTGTCTCACACTCTGTCCTTATTATCTGCCTCTCACTCGCGTAATCGAACATTGAGCAGGCCTGCGAAATTCTTCACATGGTGTGTGTGTTCAGTGATTAAAGGCACTTTTCACAGCTCTTCTCCATGCAGTACTTCGCACACGTGTCCTTTTATAAAGGGGTTCATGGGAAATGTCAAACGCTGTGGGAGCACTACCTTAGCCATGTTATGAGTCAGCCAGAGATGGATGAGTTATTGCTTAGATTTGTTGTTATGGGGCTCATACAGACGTAGCTCTGTGCCGTATTTCTAGTCTTAAGTGTGTGTGTGTGTGTGTGTGTGTGTGTGTGTGTGTGCAGGAGCTGCTGCTGTCTGGCATGCCAGAGATTGATGTGATGGACTGGAAGAGAAACACAGAGTATACAAGTGGCTATGACCTCGAGGAGCCAGTCATTCAGGTTTGCAGCTGCCACCACATGAACAACATGATCACACTCCTGAAGAGGATGAACAGGGCATCTATAATCTCTTAGCACAAGCTTTTATTACAGATTATATTTTCTGAAAACACTTTGGGTGGCTCACTGAGCTTCTTTATTAAGATAATGGTTTCAAACCTAATATAAATCTTATACACATGTATGTGGGATAAGCTTTTAGAGTCTGTTTTTATAGAGGAAATTGTTTAATATCTATTAGCTTCCTAGCCTAATACATCAAGGTTTTCATCTTTTGTGTCTCTAGATAGTCTAACTTTTTGTGATTTATGCAGCATGACAGACCACTGTTATACCTTTTGTGGGTATATATTTTTTTAAAACACAAATATCCCTCTACAGGATATTGGAATGTGGCTAAGTGTAATGTAAAATTCTTGTGTGCTTTCTTGTTTTCAGTGGTTTTGGGAAGTAGTGGAGGGTCTCACTCAGGAGGAGAGGGTTCTCTTGTTACAGTTTGTCACTGGGAGGTAAGACTTCTTTTCAAACCAGTTTGTAATTTTAATGGCATTGATAATGTTCATACTGATAAGCTAAGTTGCCATTGACAACTAATGAGTGTTTCCCCTTTACCTTTTACATTTCCCTTTCTTGTTCATCTCATTTTTCGATCTTTTTTTTCCCTTCTCTTTCCAGTTCCCGTGTTCCACATGGTGGTTTTGCTTTTCTTATGGGTGGCAGTGGCTTACAGAAGTTCACCATTGCTGCTGTGCCCTACACATCCAACTTATTGCCTACCTCTAGTACCTGGTGAGTATTACAGTATGTTTCCTTTCTTGCCCTGATTCTGTGAGCAGTTGGATGAAGCTAATAAATGTCGAATATATATTTGTCACAGAACTTGCCTGGCTAGAGTGGCTTGTCTAACAGACTGTATGGTACAGTAGCCTTCAGTAGTAGTGTATTAAATTGCTACCAAAATCACAGTATTGTTATGTTACTGATCGTAAGCTCAGGCTTAGTGGTTAGCATGTTTGCCTCACACCTCTGTGGTTGGGGGTTTGATACCCACCTCCACTTGGTGTGCACAGTGGAGTTTGCATGTTCACTGCTTGCTTTGGGTTTTTTCACCAGCTATTCTGATTTCCTCCTCATGCTTATTGGCATCTCTAAATTCTCTGTAGTGTGTGATTGGGTGTTTGAGTTCTGATGGGTTGGCACCCAGCCCAGTGTGTCCCCTGCCTTGTACCCCAATTGGACCCAGGCTCCCTGGGACCTTCACAATGAATTTATAGTCCCTGTTTCTCAATACCTAGGGTATAACATAGAGACACTGTACAAACAACCACAGCATATGCACAATTTCTTGTTTATTTCTATTTTAATATGAGATGATTGATTGCTTCAGGCACATTTTAAGCTGGAATGGGATTAGTTGGTTCATACAGTAAGAAAATTCTTACTGTATAAAATGAAAATCAATAATCTCTAACCCATAACCTCCAGTGACCTCCACATACATATGTGGGTAGTGATATGGGATGAGATAGTTACACACTTACTTTACCAGGTTATGGATAGTCCCGGTTTCCGTTTTGTCACAGTGTCATGCCTTGGCTGCATTTCAGTATACTGAGGCAGCAGAGGGCAGTGTGGCTCTTTTGAAAGATTCATAGTGGTGCCACGTGAGCGAACCGCAGTGATTGAAGCAGAAGCTCCACAGCATGATAGAAAATGTCAGAGACATAATCACACGTACTGGCAGAAAGGCAAAAAGACATGGAACAAAAAACGAAGCATGACACCCAGAGCTTAAAAAGGCATATTTTGTGTAAGGGTAGAAGTTAAGCATATGCAGCTGTTTGACTTACTCTGTTGCAATCCATGAGGGAATAATTCTGACCTGTCTGTCTATCTCTCTCCTTTAGTATAAACATGCTGAAACTCCCAGAATACCCCAGCAAGGACGTCCTGCTTGACCGGCTTCTGGTTGCACTACATTGTGGAAGCTATGGTTACACCATGGCGTGATGCTTACTCCACTGTTTTTGGCTGGGATGCTTGCTATATAGACACTCACACTTGCACCAGGGTTTGTGTATTTCATTTCAGGGAATTCCTCTTCACTCATTCTTTTGGTAATTGGAAGTTTTAATTTCATGATGTTAGTTTAATTTCTCAAATCTAAAGACAAGGGAAACATGAGTGAGGGAAATATAACCATGTAATGCTGAAAATGTGGTATGTCGGTTTTTGCCAGTCTGTACTACCAGTGTTGTGTGTCAAAGGATATTTGTTACTGAAATTGTGTATACCAGAGTATGTAAATGTATGGGTGACAGATTAAAGGAAAACAGAATAAAGTGTCATATTAAGGTGTTAAGGCACCATGAGTGGCAAGAACATCCTCATTGCTTGAGTGGCATAAGTTCTGCAAATCTCCATAACTCTACTTGAAGGGATGAGCACAATTTTTTCAAAACATTGTTTTATAATGATGGTGGTACAGAACACTAAGACTACGTGTACACTAATCTGGATAAATTTGAAAACGGCGTTTTTGTCTAAAAACGCTCTGCATGTACATTATCATTTCTCAAAAGTCATCCACACTGAAATGTCCGAAACCACTTATCTCCCTGTACTGCACATAAGTAAAATGTAAGACCTGCATTCAACCTGCGTCATTTCTGCCTGGCGTTTATTTACTTTCCGGCTCTTTGAAACGTCGTGGCAATATGTTGAGGAAATGAGCTGAATTGGTCCCATGACTGCATCACATGACTAAAAATGCTTCATAGTTTTCAGAAGCCTCCGTTTTCACAGTCCACACTGTGATGCGAAATTGGCACTTTCAAATTTATCCACTTTGGAGAGCGTTTTCTGAAAGGAAAGTTTTCGTTGACTAAAAACGCTGTCTCAGTGTGGACAGAAGGCTAAAACGGATAGAAAAATATGTTTTTAAAACGAAAACGTATTAGTGTGGACATGGCCTAACACTTTGGTCCAGAATCTCCCATATAGGTGACTGCAAAGGCCATAGCATTAGGATTTTTATACTCCCCAACCATTCAGTGAGTCTTCATGCCCTGTAGATGAGGGCAGGTGTTATCCTGGAAGAGAGCACTCCCATCAGCATAGAAAGGTTCCATCATTCTGACCAGGCTGAATACATTTGCAGTCACCATTTCCAGTCACAAGGGGATTGAAACCATTTGGATCACATGTGGATCCAAACCATGTGGGGAAAATGCCCCCATGGCATAACCACCACTATTTTTTCCTTCAATCTGTCATTCCTCTGTAAATGCTAAACATGAAAGCCATGTGCTCTATATGTCTGTGTGCTCATGTATTAGAAAACTGAAGGAAAAGGGAACTACAAAATATTGCTGGAAACAAAAAGAACGAGGTCTTTCATATATCTGTAATATCTGTTCCATCGTAGCTATGTAATGCTGGTTTGTTTGTCATAGTCATAGTTAAAAGTCCTTTAATATGTCATTTTCTCACTGATTATGTGATACTGAGAATTCAAATTGGATCAGTGGTGCCAAAAATGCTAGATGTGTCATTTTATTTTATTAATAGAATGATTATGTCTAGAGAAGGAATAGACAGAGTAGTGCGAAAATATGTTTGTATTTCTTATAAATTATCACTTTGATTAGGTTGTAATCTTTTTCATTTGTATATCAACTGCTTATTGTATACACAAACCTGAAGAATCTTTTGCAAAGAGTCATCAAAATATTGAAGTATATATTTTACTATATTCAGAGTTTTATTTCATTGCTCTCTCTCTCTCTCTCTCTCTCTCTCTCTCTCTCTCTCTCTCTCTCTCTCTCTCTCTCTCTCTCTCTCTCTCTCTCTCTCTCTCTCTCTCTCTCTGAGAGGCTGTGTGAGTGTATGCATGTTCTCAAGGAAAACATGGGTGTCATGGTGCTTTTTATAAGACCATCTACAGAAAATTGCTCTTGCATTTCTGTCAGCTGCTCATCGGCAGTGCTGGAAGCTGGTATCCTTAAACATATGCTGTAGAAATCAGTCATCATTCAGGTACATTAATGCTGTTGTTATTGATCTCCTATTTTCTATAAAAACTGCAAACTCTTACGCTTTTCCTCGTCAGAAACTCCTGTGATCTTTTCATTCTTTTGTTTTCCAAAAATAACTACTAGCGTAAGAGCTTCCTCTACCAATTTATATCTCCCACGCATTTCTCTCTAGTTTACACAAGAGCAAAATCAATAAATAGAACCAGTGGAATTCAGGAAAACAGAGTAAATTCCATGTGCAAAAAAACTTTTTTTTCTAATTAGATTTTGTATACTACTGCAAATATCATGTTCTGTCTGCTCTCTATTGAGACACCACTTTCTAGATATTACCTGCTCACTATGGCAACGCTACTGAAATTATTGCTGGCTCTCCATGGCAACACAGCACCCAAAAGCCACTCAGCATGGCTCTGGACTTGGACTGGGGGGCAGGTGAGCACAGCATATGCTATAACGACAGCTGAGAAATGGAAAGGGGGATGGAGAAAGATGGAGTCATTTTGTGTGTGTGTGTGTTTGAAGAAGTGAATCTGTTCTTCAGTGGTTGCAGAGAGCAGATCTGAAGCACATTGTGTGTGTCACTGTGATTTGGTCACCACCCACTTACACACACTTGTGAATTTAACTCTCACATCCAATTCCAGCTCTATCCGTTCCAGTTCAACAGAAGTTCCAGCCCATGAAATCAAAAAATATTCAGGGGTATCTTTCAAAACCAGGCCATACTCCTTCATCTGGCTCAGCAATGATTAGATGTCTTGTTGCCCTCTGCTTACATTTGTATAATAATCAAGCATATCTGTGATATTCACTCAAGGTCAGAATGGGTGGTTGCTATATTTACATCAAGCCAATAGAGATCACATACTAGCATGTGCCTGATCCAGTGCTTGTTGCCTGACATTTTATCCTGAAATTCTGCATTAGCTGGACAGTTAACCCCTAATTGTCCATTAGTTATGTAATCCTGATCCAAAAAAAGAAAATATGTATTTTTTATTAAGCCATGTGTGTTTGTTACATGGAAATCAGAATACAGTGATTAAAGAATACAGAATACAGAGTACATCTAGAGAAAGATAACATTTAGAAAGAGATGAACATATTCAACATCAAAAAGTACACAAAATGTATCTGAGTGACATGCTTAATCTTTTCAGGCTACCATATTATTAAGATATTAACATTCTGAGGTAAAATCAGATTATCTATGCATTTCAATCTGGTTCGAAGCCATTGATTGCTTTGAACTAGCCATGCTGAAATGTCTATATCTGGGTTCTGAATAAATGACTTCAGGCCATCGCAGGATTGTTTTCTTCCCTCTAAAAGCATGCAGTGAGAGATTGTGGGGGTGGGGGAGCATCAGATGATAGGGAACATAGATTTTCTTCCGTTTCATTGTATCAGTCAATGAGACTCCTGTTCACATTTGTCATAAAGCAGTTACATCATTCATACATCATATAACAAACTAAATTTAGCTACAAGTACATTTTAGTCTCTCTTAGACACACACACACAATACTATACACATTTTCTCACATGAGAAAGTGTAATAATCTGTGCTCTATTTCACAGTAAAAGCATAATGACCCACATAATCACTTGAAATATATATATAAATTGTATTTAATGATATTATGGAAAGCTGTCACTATCACACCTCTTCTGCCTCGCCTAATTATTGCTGTGGCTAGCACAATTTTCACTTGGAGAATAAATTGCTATTGAGTTTCACCTTGTCCCTGTAGTCCATTTTATAAAATTATGGGTGAAAGTTGGAAGGGCCTATGCAGATAACTCAGAGCTTAGTAAGTATTTATAGTTTGGGCAGAATTTATCATGCATGTTAACATGACTAATAAGAAAAGAAACCTTATAGCACTACATTAGGATCATGCTTCTTATTTCTAGTGCCCATAATTCATTTCAAATGTTTAATATGGTAATTCATTGAGCATTCCTCACTGTGGATTACTGTATCTCGACTCAGCATAGATCAGCGCCATGCTATGGGTGTTTCTACACCCGATCATTCACTGTCCTTAATCTGGGTCTCAGGGTCAGTTCAATAGCATCAACATTACCTGAGAAAAATAACAAATACATAGACCAGTAAGCCAGATAACAAGACACCAGATTGTTTTTGCCTAGACTGATGCAGTGCTTACAGTGGTTAACAGCATGCAGTGTGTAAGCCATTTGTTTCGTGTACTGGTCTTTATAGTAATTTGGCATCTAGCTTATAGCAGACTGCCAAAGATGACACAATTCAAATGATGTGGAGGATTCAAATTGAGTAAAGAGAGAATTTAGTAACCAGGACACAGAGGGATCAAGGAAATGCCTTTGAAACAAGTTTCAATTATATAAATTGCTTACTTCTTACATTGCCTTCACTGCGCTAATGAGAATTATTAGGTGAGAATATGTGAGGGGCCGCAGATGGGGGAGCTCCTCTCACCTTCTTTCGCTGCAGTGTCCTGTGGAGGCAGACTGCAGTGCTCACAGACGCTTAGCATGATTGGACGGCAGCCCTAACGTGCTCTGGCATCCTCATTACAGGAGCTGCTCTTTCTCGTTAATTCACTCGGCCGCTCCTGCTCGCAGGCTGCCTGGGTGCTGTGGGCCAGACGGAGGGAGCAGGGGAAAGAGCCGTGCCAGATTGTATCGTTTGCAGTGCCATTGAATATGCAGCGGCCGTCCTCTTGTATGAATTGCTTTTGACATGCTTTGTGAATGTTTGTCCAGACCATCTTCTGCTGCCATCCAGGAATTCACAGTGTCATGCTGTTATTTAAACAAGGGTAACTTCTCTCACTCTCTCTCTATCTCCCTCTTTCTTTGGCACACAAACCTTTTGAACAATGATTAACATTTAATTTTTTTGGTTTTAGGGAATTTGCCGACAAAGAAAATAGAAGTTCTCGTTCACTGTATAATAGCTTAAGCAATGGCAGTCTTACTAAAATCACTATTCAGCTAACATTTCCATTTTGCCCCTTGCTTAAAGATTTTTAAAACAATTTGTAAAACATATTTTACGAAACCTTTATCTTGGGGGAAAAAAAATATTTAAGATCAAACTCAACAAAGAATTCTCTTTATAACACCAAGCAAGACAAAACTTCATCCCAAAGTTAAGAAGAAATTCACAGTTCATTATCAGAAAACTATGACCAGTGTCAGAGAAGAACAGCATACAAATTCAGTCTTTCATCTCTTCCTTCACCTTTCAATATTATAGAGTGTAGAGTGTGCAGAGGAGTGTGTGGGTCGGGTGAAACTCAAGGTGAAGGTTCTCTGTGTTTGCTGCCAGCAGGAGCTCTGGTTTGCTCTGCAGTGTCTTCATTAATGGAGACCTATATGCTTCAGATCTTGGTTAAAATCCACTAACATTTTTAGCACTGTAGCTGCAGATACTAATGATGGTATTGTATATGCACAGTATATACAATACAAACTGCAGCATCTATCTAGCTTTGGACAGAGTCTAATAATAACATTAACAAATGCATGTAACTGCAGTGCTACAATTCTACGATCTCACAACTTGAATTCTATAAATACAAACTGATTTTTATGATCACAGATTATTAATCTAAAGCCATCAAAATTGGAAACTGATGATTTCCTTTAAAACAAACAAACAAAAAAAAAACCAACATTATATTTAATACACTTTTATTTTATTTTATTATTTAGTTCTTATTTGAAGCCACTTAATAATTTTTCCCACAAACCTTATAGCTTCTCATTTATTTTCTATGACCTCTGTTAATCCTGTATCTGATATTCGTTTGAATCATAGCTCGTTGATTTATAGTGAATAAATTGTAAATTATTACCCAACAAATAAATACCTAAGAATTTCATGTATTTTTAAAAGGAAAAAAAAAATGCAATATGCAACAAGATGCATTAATAGATTAAATTGATTCATATTTTTAGCTTAATTTGAACTATTAGACTAATCATTGCATTTACAGAGGGTTTGCCTTATTGTGTACTAAACACTTGTACTGTGTTCAATGGGTTACAATACAGAGGGTTTTTGTATGTATAAATATTGTATATGCAGTATAAGTGCTGGAAATAACTGTGTTGTGATGTTCTGTGAGTTTATTCTGTTAGTTTACTCCACATTCCTGCCTACATTTCATAATGAATTACTGATAGTAAATTCATCATTCATTCTTTGGAAACTGCTTCATCCTGGTTAGGGTTGGTGTAGAGCCAGAGCCTATACCAGGGACCATTGCATATGAAGTGAGCTTCTACCCTCAGTGAGGTGCTAGTCCACTGCATGGTATCCTGCACACACATACATTCCATGGGGCAACTGAGCATGACCAGTTCACCCACAGGCATGTTTTTGGAAGCAAACGAGACAATGTGGAGGAAAAATGGGCAGAGGCTGAGAGAACATATGAAACTCTATGACTGTAACACAAGCTCTGGATTGAACCAGGCGTCCTGCCACTGTGTCATGGCAACATTGCACACTGTTCAACCATCCCACTTCAGACATAATAAAAAATAAAGCTAAAATGTGATCTCATTATGTTGAAAGGGGGGGGGGGGGGAGAGAGAGAGAGAGAGAGAGAGAGAGAGAGAGAGAGAGAGAGAGAGAGAGAGAGAGAGAGAGAGAGAGAGAGAGAGAGAGAGAGAGAGAGAGAGAGAGAGAGAGAGGACAGAGAGAGAGAGAGAGAGAGAGAGAGAGAGAGAGAGAGAGAGAGAGAGAGAGAGAGAGAGAGAGAGAGAGAGAAAATACGAATGTGTGTACCTAAGAGAATGAGTGTGTCAATGATTTGTGAACGTACATCAGTGTAGTGCTAGTTCAGCGGGTCAATGCACTAAATGTATTTGTTTTTTCTGCACCGCTGTTTGACACTGGCTCTGATGTTGGAGTCTATGAGTGCAAATCATTGTTACTGACTTGCTCTACATGCTCTTTATCCACTTGCATTGATGCCTGCCTGACATACCAGTCAGGTCTCCCTGTTTCTCCAACTCAGTGTCAGTGTTTTATATTACATACAATTTCTGAATTGAATAGGCAATGGTTTACAACAGTCCAACGAAATGATAATTTATGGAAATTTTTATCTTCGGCTGCTTTTTAAATCTGTTAACTATTGCTGACTGAAAAATAAGCACGGAATTTTCAAATTTCAAATAACATAGTTGGTCCTCCCTGTAACTTACACTTGGGAGCTAATAAGGGTAACATTATTTTGTTCTAGTTTATCTTTGGCTACTAGTAAAAGGGCAGTAGCAAAAGCACAGATATATAAAGGTTTAATGAAAAAAATGAAATTAAAAATTAAAATTAGTATACTTAAGAAGGTAGGTGCATGTGTTAAACACAATAAAATCCAACGAGGTTATTTACTGTACACTTTCAGTGTGTTACGACCCCAAGATGGCCTAGGGGAGACTCAGGGCCAGCAACGGGTGGATTACCAGGCTGATAGTAGGTGAAAGAGACCAACCGGGTATAAACAGTGATATGCACTATAAACCGACACAGAGCTAAGAAGAAAGGAAAGATGTTTCTCGACACAACTCGTAGTGCTTATCTCAGTTTACTGTGCTGTACAATAGAAAACACACACGTATTTACAATATTTACAAGCTTCAGAGAACAGACCAAAAACGGGGTTGGACAATGGCGGTGCTAATGAAAAGAAACCAAGTAAAACAAAAAGCCACTGCCCTAACTCCGCGTTGTAATATACGAGTATATCTAAATAAATAATAAATAAATAATAATAATAATAAATTGCTCTGCACGTGTCAAGTAAACAAGGTTCTGTTTATTCCACAGATTAAAAAAACGCTTTTCCATGAATAATGTAAGGCTTAATTTGTTACTTTTGTAAATTTGTTGTTTTGACAAATTAGGCATTCTATAGTATCTCCATTGTTGTGCATGGGGCTTTGAAGCGTATGGCAACTGGGACTAAACCTGTGTAAACCTCAGAATGTGAGTAACATATTAAAGCATGAATCTACCTATTGAAGAACTTTTGAATTAACTTTCTCCTGTACAATCACCTTGAGATTCCAAACCCAGTCACAGAGAAATGTCCTCTTTACACATTTTATCTGGGCCAAACTGCTGCTTCTGATAAAATATGCAGGCAATTTTGTGTATAGATTAACACACAAAGCTTCTAATACAGACATTAAAAAATGAAGTTGGGTGCTTCAGTCAGTCATAGTAGCAAAAACCCATAAGCTCAGATGGTTTGATATTATTTTCTTTTTCAAGCTTAAGTCATGTATGCCATTGATTGAAAAGAAAGAGTGGGACTGAACCATCAACATATCAAAGAGCTGAGCTCTTTTGCACAGTTATAGATTTCTTTTCCAAAGAGAAATACTTCTGAAAGAAAAGGAGACATTTTGGTTTGCAAGATGTATTGTGACTGCTGATAGATGTTTCTTTTCACCTGTTGTTCTTGGCAGCACAAAGGCTCTGCATTAAAACTGCAGCTGGTCAGTGGGGTAAAAAAAGGAAGTTGCAGATAACTGCAGAGGGATGTGATCCAAATGTAGCCATTTTCATAACTTGTGAAATGAAATGTCCTGTTGCATTTTACGATAGGCAACACATGCTGGTCCACTCATTAACTGTAGCACAAAAATGTTCAATAATATTTGATGTAAGGCTCTGGAAAGGAAAGGTTTGTCTGTCTGGGATTTTGAACTTTTGAACTTCATTCCGTTATTTGCTCGTATGTCAGGGGGAAAAATGCTGATGAAAGTGCCGTGGTGTGAGGAGTTTTTGCCAGACATTCGCTATGTGAGGTGATTATATAGTAAATGGGCCTTTTGTTATCTTGAGGAGGCAGTTAGTTGTAAATAGCTCTGAAGTTATCGGGCCAGCACAGTCAGTTGGAGAGGAGTAATTGGATAATTAATTCAGCCTCGGACAGGTCAAACGGATTTCCCTCATCTGCATCTCAGCAGCTTTGCAAGGTCTCTGGGACTCATGATTGATGTGTGCCACAGCTGGATAATTACAATGCCTTCATCATTCCCACTCATGCCAGATAAGGGTTTGGATGATTTTAGTTTGGGATGAGATGATTGTTGAAAAGAGAGAAAACAGATAACTACACCGGAATAAGTTCAAGAAGTTTTCTTCTAAAAGTGGAAGTTTATTTTCTTCTCAGAAATGGCTAACTCAGTACTTTAGTTGCAGTTAGAATTGTTCTTAGAGATGAAATGAAAAAAAAAAACTTTAAGAAAGCCCATCCATTTTGGCTGAAATCGGATAGAAGCGTTATCTTAAAAAATAAAATATACTATCATAAAAAGAAAACAATGCTAAAAGTGTTAAACGGGATGTGTTTTTATGGCCATATTCTTCACTGGATTCTTGGGCTGAGCACAAGATTTATCTTTGTTCATTTGTATAATCAGTGGTGGAGGGAGAGAGGTTTTTAGCCATCAGATATTGCTCTCTGTCTTTTCCAAGTGAAGTACAAGATGAGCATGACCTTCACTGTTTACTTCAGAAGTTAAATTAAATGGGAATATAATGTCAGGTTGTCATACTTGCCAGACAGTTTGATTGGTTTATTTGGGTGTGTTGTTATGTGTGATTGCCAAAGTCTTCTAACTGTCCTTGATTCACACAATCAAATTTTACATAGTTATTTGATACCTACATTGAGGTCATAATCTTTGACATTCAAAAAACAGGTCAGCAGACATATAGTAACTAGCCATGTTATCCACACTGGCTCTTAATGCAAAGATAAAATTTGCCAAAATGCTGTAGTGGCATGCGGAAGACATAAACTAATGAATTATGAGCATATATATATACACAACACACATAACAACACACCCAAATAAACCAAATAATATATATATATATATATATATATATATATATATATATATATATATATATATATATATATATATATATATATATATATACACAACTTGGCATGCAAGTGGTTGCTCAGTTGTGCCAGTATATGGAGAGTTCTGATTAGCCAGGGACAGGAGTTATTTTTCTCTAATCTAACAGTCAGCATGAACTTAAGGAAGGACAAGTCCTAATCAGGAGAGGTAGAACAAAAAGAAAATGATGTAATGTTCTAGGCATGATAGAATAAACAAATGTGGAAAACATCTGGTTCAAACTGATTTTAGATAATAAAGATTGTGACACATAATATCCCATTAGGAAATATGGTCTAAAAATGTCAGTTACATATAGCTTATAAACAGAATCATTAACAAGGCAAATGTTTTTGTGTGAAAATTTCAGGTTAAAAACTAAGGGGTACAAATGAAAAAAAAAAAACCAGGATCTGTGCAAAAAACAGTCAGTGATGGGTACAATTAAGGTAATTTTCTTAGTGACAGATAAAGCATGCTCCACCTGTAATGCACAGCCTACCACTACATAAATGTTAGTTAATAGCCTCTGTCTGGCAGCATTAAAATACTCCCTACTATGTAATACTACAAGGATGTCCCTTAATTATTTTCATCTAAACATAAGTGCTATTAGCACAACTGTTTAAGTAGGGCTCTTGGAAATGGAAAATGCAGTTTCACGGATTTGTCACATGCATTTAGACGCACTGTGAAAGTAGTTTGCTTATTCATTCATATTTGAATATGACTGTGTGCGTTTACATTTTTACTTATTTGGATGACACTGTTTTTTCAAACCAGCTTACAATTGAGAAAAGATGTTGTGAGTAAAGACTGTCTCAGGGACCTAACCATAGCAGCTTTGTGGCATTAGGATTTAAAATCACAACCAGTCCATATATCCAAGGGCACTTGCCTTTTTTTCTAGGGAATGACTGTATTTTTTAAGAGCAACTTCCTATATTTATGTATTGTATAAGCCACTCGGTTAAACTGTGCATTGTAAATTGGTGTAATCCATTCCATCATACTTGTCCTGAATGTTCTTATAACATGATAAAAGGGCCAATGAGCACCTGCCTTTCCATGCATCAAATCTGCATGATTATTCAAGCAATATTTTTTAATAATTTCCAGTTTTATGCTGGAGGGCATTATTTAATATTTTGATGCCAAAAGTATGTATTAATTACTATGAATAATCATTGCATTATTAATATGTCTCATGGTTTCCTTTCTTTGACTAGTTCTACTCAGCATGCCTTGTGCTGAAATTTCTGATTTTCAATATTATCTGCATATACATATATTTTTGATACTTGATTGGATTCAATAGCTGCAAAATAAAAGTGTAACTACATTGTATTGCCAAAGGTATATGATCGACTTACCATCACACCCATATGCAGGCCTTCCCCACACTGCTGACAGTCTGATTTACACAATTATTTAGAATACCTTTGCATGCTGTAGCATTAAGAATTCCCTTTACTGGAACTAAGGGACCCAAATGTATGCCAGCATATCAATGACCCTGCGCACAAACCAAGGTCCATAGAGACATTCCATTAACTGGAATGCTGACCCCAGGCCTCCCCACTCGACATCAGTGCCTGACCTTATTAATGGTCTCATGGCTAAATGGGCAAATCCCCACATACTCCAAAATCTAGTGGAAAGCCTTCCCAGAAGAGTGGATGTAGCTACAGCAGCAAAATTGGAACTAAATTTGGAATGGCAAATTTAGCACATGTGAATATGATGGACTGGTGTTCACATACTTTTGGACATGCAATGATAGACATTTTCCATTTCCCTGTTAAGTTGCTGAAGACTGTAATATGACAAAGGAACTATGTTTTTCTGGATTTACTACTGATTGTATAAAACAGAATGGTGGCAGTCTGAAATCAAACAGATCAGAAAAGAGCACAGAGCCAAGAATATGAGAAAAGGAAGCTGCTTATCCTTGGGTGTGAGAAGAGAAAGTCATACTTTCTTGTAAAAAGATACAGACAAAAAATGTGCTCAGGAGTGAAATACTAATTGAGGATCTGGTGCACTGATCAGGGAAAGAGTTAAGAGAGATTACCCCAAGTTTCATGGTAATAGTATGCACTAGTTGACAATAGTCAAACTAAAATCTCATACATACTGACCAAAACAATTCAGTGACACATTTAGAAGCACATATACAGTCCCTAATGAAAGACTTGGAACAAGAAGACCAATTATGTTAGACCAGCACCCTCTTACCTCAAAGCTCTTATCATTCTCACACTGCACCACACCCCCTCCGATCTACTAGCACCGTTCGACTGATTCCGCCATCTCTCAGGTTAAGAGGTAGGAATACATCAAGACTTTTTTCTGTTCTGGCACCAAGGTGGTGGAATGAACTTCCCTTAGATATCCAAACAGCTGAGTCACTGGCTGTCTTCAAACAACGGTGAAGACTTAACACTTCCTGAGATATTTAACCTAGCCCTTATTTTGCTTGTTTGTGTATTTAGAAAACAATTGTTGCTATATATCCCTATATAGTTTTTAGGCTGATGTTATCCTAAGTCTGTGACATACTGAAACTGTGTTGATGTATTCACTGATAGAGACTTCAAAGCACTTTTATACTTCGCTCTGGATAAGGGCATCTGCCAAATACCAGAAATATAAATGTAAATGTAAATATATATTGTTTTTGCTATAGTCTCAAGTCATTTGGGTTTGAGATAAAGAAAAATAGGTATAATACAACAAATCAGAATTTCATCTTCAATTTCCTGATATGGTTCTCCCAGTGCTTGGTGGGTTTCCTTCGGTGCTCCATTTTCCACCCACAGTCCAAAGACATGCTTCTAGGCTGATTGGAGTCTCTAAATTACCCGTAGTGTGTGATTGCGTGAGTGAATGAGTGTATTTGTGTCCTGTGATGGATTGGCACTCTGTCCAGGGTGTATCCTGCCTTGATGCCCGATAAAGCCTGAGATGACCAGATGATAGATTGAATAAGCGGTACAGACAATGGAATGGGAAACATTTTTTTTCCTGATATTTCCTTATATGATGTTTTAATCAACACCTGCGATCGTAGACCACACAATTTTTAGGTGAACAAAAATATTGAAACAAAGTTTTCATAGACATTCTTCTTTTCCAGGCTTGTACCACAGTTTATTTCAGTTGTTGTTTGCTTTGTGGGGTTTCTGCATTCAGTCTCCTCTCCAGGATGTGAAATGCTTTTCAGTTGGGTTAAAGTCTGATTGATATAGACAGACTAAAACCTTCACTTTTTTTTACTCTGATGGAGTTTTTTGTTGTGTTGGCAGTGTTTTATTGGATCACTGTCTTGATAATGTGCACAACAAAGTTCCTTCCAATTATATTGGATGCATTTCTCTGTTAATTGGCAGATAGAATGTTTCTGAAGACCTCTAAATTGATTCTAATGCTACCATCATCAGTTACACCATCAATAAAGATTAGTGAACCCGTTCCAGAAGCAGCCATGCACGCCCAAGCCATGACACTACCTCCAGAAAGTGTGACCAATGAGCAGCTCCATTTTTTTCACCAGAAACTTATGTGACTTATCTCAGGATTTTTTTGTTAATTCCAATCTGCACTTCAGATACTTTCTTCTACTGAGTGGTTTGAATCTTGTGGTATGGCCTCTAGATTCAGTGATGGATTGTCATAACTTTGATACCCTGCCCTGTGGAGGTGATGTCACTGACTGTTTTTGGGGTTTTCTTCAATGGAACTCACAATGTGCCTTAAGCTACTATTGATTACCTTGGCTGTCCGGTTTGATCTCATTGTTAGTACACCAGTGTTTCCATGCTTTGGACATTCCACATTGTTGTATTGGCTATGACCAGTGCTTGTGCAGTAACTCTGGTCAGCTTCAAAATTACTTGCTCTTCTCCCATAGAGAGCTCTCTGATCTTTATGTTGGTTCATTCATTTTAAACATGAAATACAGCCTTCACAGGTGAATCCCAGGGTTCCACTAAATAGTAAACATTCAGAGCAATTAATTTTAACAATCAATCAAATAGAGCATACCTGAGCAACAAGAAACACTTGTAATTCACATATTCCAATATTTTTGAACAACATGTTGTTCAACACATCGAGATGTAAGTATCAGGGAAAAAAGCTGAAATTTTGATGCATCTTCTCATATTCATCTTTTGGTCTAAAAACCAGCTGTCTTCAGTGTATAGTGAAAACTAAATAATTAGCCTTGCTATTCCAATGCTTTTAGGAAGGACTGTAGGTAAATTGAAATATCAATATTCTAACAGGTCTAATTGTTAGGGTAATCAATTTCACCTGACTCCTTGTAGACCCAGAGTATATAAATGCCAGAGTTTCAGTGTTCATGTTGAAGTCTTGCCAATTTATTCATCGGTCTAAGCTTTTATTTGTGTTGCATGTTCCAAGTTTTGACATTGGTCCTATTACCCACTTTTGACTTTAATTACCATTGGGACCTGTTTTCCTACTTTCCTCTGTTTGGTACTTGTTAAGCATTTCATAGACTGATTCCTGCATGGTATTTTTAGCTACTGTATACCCTGTTTTACACACTGTGTGTACTAAATTTACAATCAAAGATCCTCTAACCCCTAGCCTTAAGTCCTTTTGAGTCCAGCAAGAGGTGTAATTGGTGCCAAAGATGCTTCTATAAAGTAATGAATAAAGGAACTGAATACTTTGAATACAGGCCAGGAGAGGTAAACATCAGAATGGGGAAAAAGTGTGATCTCTGAGACTTTAACCCTTGCCTTGGTTTGTTGGTACCATATGAGCTGGACTGAAACTTCTGACCTGGGATTTTCACACAAAACAGTCTTTTGTACAATAATTGTACAATAAACATCCTGTGTGCTTACGTTCAGCAGGCTGAAAAACCTTTTTGATGAGAGAGATCAGAGGAGAATGAACAGACTGGTTTGAGCTAACAGGAAGTCTATAGTAACTCAAATAAGCACTTTGAGATTTTTTAAATAAGCACTTTGCTTTTCTGTTCACAGTATTTGTAGAGCGATTGCATGAGTTACTATATCCTTCCTGGCAGTTTCAGCTAATTTGTTTTAAATTTGTTTCACACAATTTTATGTGAACTTTTGAGACATTTTTCAGCTGCTCCTCTTGCCACAGTGGATCATTGATCTACATATTTGATTTGGCACAGGTTATATGTCGGATGCCCTTCCTGACACAACCCTCTAGTTTATCTGGGTTTGGGACTAACAATGGCGGTGCACTGTCAGTGATTGGGGTAGGCCAGGAATTGATCCATGACAAGCACTAAGAAATTGTTGCTGTAAAGGCCATTGACTGACTGCCCTTCACTGAGAGGGTTCCACCTAACCAGAGAACAATGTTCAACAACCTGAAAACCTGCAGCGATGCTATTGCTGCTAAATTTGTTATACCCCAGAGAACCCAGCCCTCAGGAAGGTGGTAGCTAAAGCAAGCATGGTGGATGAGTTTGAGAAGAAATTTGCTGCTTTGACAGCCACTGAGACAGTGGCTCCCCAGTCAGCTTAGATCAATGCACAGGACAGGAGGCCAGCAAAAGTTCTGCAGCCTACACTGAAGCATCAAAGGCTTGCATTTCTCTGTATGAAAAAGAGCTTGAGAAGTAAAAGGACATGATTCTTGTTGACTATATGACCAATGAACACCTCGAAAAAGCTTTCCCTGAGATCAGAATGGAGAAGCTTATTTCTGAACTGCAATTCTGCAAAGATCGATTGTTAATAAGTTAATATCATCTTGAATCATTGGTTTAATTGTCTGGTTCAGCCTGTAAAAAAACAAATAAAATGATTGAATGAATGAAATGATTTTCTGTATCTGGCTAAACATGAAATTAATAGATAACTACATAATTGTACAGGTGTACATTTGTTCCTATTAACATGGACAGTGTGTGTATGTTAATAAGGTATTTTCAAAGTTTAAAACAAGATATAAAAAGTTTGTATAAAACTTATAGCAAATGCTTAGTCCTGTCCTTCATTAAGACTCACACTCTGTTAAGAGTTGCTCATTCCTTCACCATGGCTATTATTCCTTTTCCCCCTGACACAGTCTGTTTATGGCTTATATCTCTTTTGTAACTTCAGCCAATATCACTGTCCCTGATTGTTTCTCCTCCTGTTAAGTTGATTTGCACCCTAAGGGCTCTATTTTGTTAGCCTTAGCTTGAACCCGGTGTGTTAGTGAAAACTGTGTGCAGCCAAGCTGCTAAACGACCCTTTGATGAATCACCCGTACTCCAACTGCCGATGTAACCCCAGTCGCCTTTCCCCTATCTACCTCAATCACCATTACCTTCATGACTGTGCACACCCAGAGGTCATACTCAGCAGGGAGAACCAAAATTACTCTCCATTTTCTATCAGCAATTTGCTCCCCCACCTCTTCTCTCTGTTTTTCTCTCAAACTGACTCACCTTAATTTCCGTCCATTCGTGTTATACATAATGTTTCAAAGTAGTGAAGTTGCATTGATTTGAACCCAAATAGACATAGCTATCATAGGGCGCCAACTGATGTTGGTCGGGAATTGTATGGGATTGTGGAGGTGCTCATAAGAGGCATGCATTTATGTGCAAATGCAGTGTTAGCTACTGTACAATCCCATGGTGATTTTATTCATAGAAAATCAAGTCCTGTGGGGTTTCTGATGGCTGTCGCTAGCAGTTACCCTCAGAGTTATTCATGGCTTTCTTAGCCAGAGAGCACCATCAAAAAGCAGTTTGTTCATAACACTCACCAAAATCACCCTCCGCCCTCATAGGCAAGCAGGGTGGTCAAGCTCAGCGAGTTGTCGATATGCAATCCTGCAGTGCAATTAATGTGAATAGTTTAACCTTTAATTTCAGCTTCCCAGAGAAATCATTGCAACTTCATAACCCAGGCCATCAATAACCCCTCAACACAGGCCATTTTCAGAAAGGTTAATAAGAGTAACCTGCTTCCCCTTGTGCTGTCTTAATCTATGAGCCCTCTATCCATGTTTATTCTGCTCAGCGGTTCCTTCTTTTCCCATTTGTTTATGCTTTCATTAAGGACACGCCTTCATAAGCCTGAGGGTGCACTTGTAAATCCATTGATTCTGAGAACAGTTTTTTCCTTACTTAACCCAACTGAGGAAATCTGATTTGATAATATCTTTTCTTATAATTACACCTTGCTGTGGTGCTGCATGGACAGTGAATTGTGAATTGGCCTGGGTGGCTTGCTGCCATATGGTGTTTTAATTATTTTTAGTCCAGACAGAGTCCTGCTTAGGAGAAGATTTATTTATTAAGAGGATTATATGCATCTATAACTACTGCTATATTCTACTGTATAATGTGAAACAGTTTATACATCCTAAAGCATGGTTATTCAGATCCAGCTGCATAAAAATCTTTCCTTACAAAAATTTAGATAAACAATGAACATGAACAAATGACCGCGATTACCTCTTAATATTTATCCACACTTAAGCACAAACAATTCATTCATGGCTATAAATATGACACTTAAAAGTGATTATGTATTGTTTCATATTGGAGATTTGTTACCCCTTTTGACTTGTGCTGCAGACTCAACAAATGAGATTTACTTTTTGAATACAATGCAGGGAGAATAAGCTTATTACTCTATCCATTTGGTTGACTCTTTTTAAAGAAGCCATGTTTTTAGCTCACTAAGCAGACCACAGAGGGGAAATACAATAAGAAATCTATGAATGTTTGTGAAACTCTCCCTTTCTTGAGCAGCTTCCAGTACCTAAACACATGAGTTGATCTACTACAGAGGCCAAGCTGGATCTTTAAAAAAAAAGGTTTAGCATCTCTGTTACAGAATGCTTTCAAGTACTCTGGTCTGATGAAATGCTATGCTGTCATAATCACAAAACAGGCGAGGGACATGTGATCAGAAAACAAATTATCAAAGAGAAAAAAACAGAACAAGACCAAAGCCTAAAATCACGAGCACACAGACACAAAAGGTTTGTGAAAGCTGGGATTTGTGTTTATGTGTTTGTGCACTTGACTGACCCCAAGTGTGTGTAATCAATAATCAGGTGACCTTGACTTTGAGAGTGACTGTGTGTGATGGGATATTCAGTGCAGGTCAGCAATATTGTCATACTGTAGAGGATTATGGTAACTGGCTGAATCCACTTCTGACGTGACATTGATGACTTCTGTTCTAGATATTTTTGAGGATGCATGCAAATATAACTTTATTTCTTTATTATAAGTGCATTTCCATTCATCCACACAGTTATGATTTGTCAATTCTGCAAATGAATATAGCGTTACTATCTCTTAACATACATGTACTTGTATATGACCTATATATATATATATATATATATATATATATATATATATATATATATATATATATATATATATATATATATATATATATATACAGTGGTGTGAAAAAGTGTTAGCCCCCTCCCTGATTTCTTATTTTTTTGCATGTTTGTCACACTTTAATGTTTCAGATAATCAAACACATTTAAATATTAGTCAAAGATAACACAAGTACACACATCATGCAGTTTTTAAATGAAGGTTTTTATTATTAAGGGAAAACAAAATCCAAAACTACATGGCCCTGTATGAAAAAGTGTTTGCCCCCTAAGCCTAATAACTGGTTGTGCCACCCTTAGCAGCAACAACTGCAATCAAGCGTTTTCGATAACTTGCAATGAGTCTGTTACAGCGCTGTGGAGGAATTTTGGCCCACTCATCTTTGCAGAATTGTTGTAATTCAACCACTTTGGAGGGTTTTCGAGCATGAACCACCTTTTTAAGGTCATGCCACAGCAACTCAATGGGATTGAGGTCAGGACTTTGACTAGTCCACTCCAAAGTCTTCATTTTGTTTTTCTTCAGCCATTCAGAGGTGGACTTGCTGGTGTGTTTTGGATCATTGTCCTGCTGTAGAACCCAAGTTCGCTTCAGTTTGAGGTCACAAACCTACCAACCTATCAGTCTGGAAAAGGTTATAAAGCCATTTCTAAAGCTTTGGGACTGCCGCGAACCATAGTGAGAGACATTATCTACAAATGGCGAAAACATGGAACAGTGGAGAACCTTCCCAGGAGTGGCTGGCTGACCAAAATTACCCCAAGAGCGCAGCGACAACTCATCCAGGAGGTCACAAAAGACCTCACAACAACATCCAAAGAACTGCAGGCCTCACTTGCCTCAGTTAAGGTGAGTGTTCATGACTCCACCATAAAAAAAGAAAATGGGCAAAAATGGTTTGCATGGCAGAGTTCCAAGACGAAAACCACTGCTGAGCAAAAAGAACATAAAGGCTTGTCTAAGTTTTGCCAGAAAACATCTTGATGATCCTCAAGACTTTTGGGAAAATACTCTGTGGACTGAAGAGACAAAAATGTAACTTTTTGGAAGGTCTGTGTCCCATTACGTCTGGCGTAAAAGTAACACCACATTTCAGAAAAAGAACATCATACCAACAGTAAAATATGGTGGTGGTAGTGTGATGGTCTGGGGCTGTTTTGCTGCTTCAGGACCTGGAAGACTTGCTGTGATAACTGGAGAATGTCTGGCCATCTGTTTGTGACCTCAAGCTGAAGCAAACTTGGGTTCTGCAGCAGGACAATGATCCAAAACACACCAGCAAGTCCACCTCTGAATGGCTGAAGAAAAACAAAATGAAGACTTTGGAGTGGCCTAGTCAAAGTCCTGACCTCAATCCGATTGAGATGCTGTGGCATGACCTTAAAAAGGTGGTTCATGCTTGAAAACCCTCCAATGTGGCTGAATTACAACAATTCTGCAAAGATGACTTGGCCAAAATTTCTCCAAAGTGCTGTAACAGACTCATTGCAAGTTATCGAAAACGCTTGATTGCAGTTGTTGCTGCTAAGGGTGGCCCAACCAGTTATTAGGCTTAGGGGGCAAACACTTTTTCACACAGGGCCATGTAGTTTTGGATTTTGTTTTCCCTTAATAATAAAAACCTTCATTTAAAAACTGCATGATGTGTTTACTTGTGTTATCTTTGACTAATATTTAAATGTGTTTGATTATCTGAAACATATATATCTATATATATATATGCTTATTACTAACTCTTAGGGAGTTTTTAGCTGGGCAATTCATGGATTTTGCATGGAGTAAACGGTAGTACAAACCATGCCAAAAAAGCAGCTGATCATTATTCATCTAAGTGTAAGTTCTCAAACGTAGCTCGACAGACTGCAGATACAGGCACAGCCTGCTTGGTTTTGCTGATCTTTTAACTTAAGTGGAGCAAAGCGAAGAGATTAATCCTGTGAAAACAAAGCGTTTTTTGGAAATTAAATGACAAGATATAATTTTCCACCCCACTGGCCTGGTGCACAGGTGCTGAGACAGACAGGTCAGAAGATGGGTGGGAGCTAGGGAGCGGGATGTGTGACTTCAGGCTTAGCAGTAAACCAGGTATTTACATGGTATGATTTTATATATGTGAGTGTGATTTTGTGTTAATGGAAAAAGGAAAATAAATTTTCTCCAAGCTCTCACCACATCTTACTGACTCACATATCTGCTTTAGGAATTATGAAAGAAATTAACTAAAAAAATTCCATTCCTTTTTAGTACAATTCAGTTATTTTACATATAGGATATGCAGTAATTTGATGGTTAGTGGCTGACATTTGACAGGGTGTAATGGTGCATGTCCTTTAATCTCTTTTGCTATGGATACTCTTTTTAAAAGCCCCTCACCCACTCCATGTCACTCAGAATGTGATGATTCAGATGCTTTTAGAAATTTATAGCCATAATACTGTCGAATGACTACATAATAAATACCAGGTCTTATGATATATTCATGCAAATTCTGGAATGTTCATGCACTTACATTCCCTTGAAATATTAAGCATTTTTTCCTGTGTATTTTTAAACATATTTTTTATGTACTGAATATTTAGGATTTTCTTTGCTTTAACATATGCTATAGAAATGTCAGTCATAGCACAATTTTATATCAAGAATTTTTTTTCTTTAACTCATGTGTTATGTCAGCTTAACATCAAGCTTGTATAAAAGCAGTCCTTTATGTCAGATGACTCTCTTCAACTCTCGTTGAAGTAAGCCTTGAAGTATTAAAGTTTATGTTCAAGTCAATTGAAATGAAAAGTAATGTTTCCTTTTAAATACACAAGTTTGTGTTCTTTGCTTTTAATGGATTCCTCCAAATCATTGCCAATGAGAGGTAAATATTTTGTCCATCCATCCATCCATCCATCCATCCATCCATCCATCCATCCATCCATCCATCCATCCATCCATCCATCCATCCATCCATCCATCCATCTGACCTTGCTTTGACCATTGATGTTATGACCTGTGGCCATTACTTATTTAGGTGATTGGGTATGCCATTGCCATTTTACGCACACTTCTTTAATAGGTATAATGAGCAAAGCCCTGTGGACTAGAACAACCAATTAAAATATTTAAATAGTAAAAGATAATGAGCAAAGTGGCAGCTTCAGGCTGCATTTGTCCTGTTTCCCTTGCCTACTGCTCAGACTGACTTGATTCTCCTATCTTGTAACTGTGTCCGAGGTCTTAGTGCAGATGTGATCTGTTATCTGTTTGAAAAAAAAAAAACCCAAAACCATCTGTGTCTACATTTGCACTACATGCTAATCTGAAGATTTTTGCTCATATGATTCTTCTTCATCACAGTGAACAGCAAAAGTCACATTGAATTTGACATTTTCAGTGATGAGCTGGGCAACCTTCATATGCAATACCTTTAATATGGCAATGTGACCTCAGACAAATTGAAATTCATGCCAATCCACTTCCACATTTGTCAAGATTTGGGATGAAGGTATTTTTGGCTGAAGTAATGTTTAGTGAAGACCTGTTTCGTGTGATCTGTTCTAGTGTTGGAAAGAGGCCAATTATCAGAATAGAATGGCAGCAATTTAACAAAACAAAAGAAAACAAAAAACCTGATTTGGGCAAATTAATTTCAACACAAACTATTTCCTATACAGCAGATAAGACACTGTTTTTACTTTTAGTTATTTTGTTTGTTATAGTTTTTAAGATTTATAGTTTTAATAATTGTACTTTTATTTTGTTCTGGACTCATTACTGTTTGGGATTTCTCTTTCTGAGAACAGTTTCTTTTGGGATTCCATCTTGCCCCTTAACCCATTCCCACTGTCATGAAGCCAACTAACAAATAAAGAAAGAAATAGACTGGCTACTTTTTAGCACAGGGTTGAATCATCGCTGACTCTGCTACTCACTGGTTCTTCTACTATGGACTCTGACCTTAAGCCCCAGCTTCACACCAGGCACCAGGATAATGATGGACAGGGTTTCCAGGATCATATGTAATGTGAGTCTTAGACAGTGATGACTGCTGTGTGGACACACATTCTGTGACCTGGAGGCATTGAATTAGAGAGAAAATAAGCTAGTGAGATTGTATTACCTGTTCACATTTGAGGCTTGATTGCATCAAAGCCATGTAATCTTGTATGAACTTTCAATGTTTTGAGCTCACGATTACATTTTACAGCAGGCACTGTCTACATTTTTTTTAAAAAGCATCTTGTCTTTGAATGGAAGACATAGAAGCCAAAAATCTTTTGTGATCTTAAAGTGGTGGGAGGCTATGATAGGTAGCTAGCTGCTAATATATGCACCAATTACTGTAATTATCTCACCACACACCCTGCCTGCCTGACATCATGTCATCTAAAGAGTGAGAAATGACATAGCCAATAGAACAGACAGGGAAATTGGTCCCCTGGAGGCCCTCTCAGGCAGGAGTGCATGTGCGCACACTGCAAATGGCTGTACCTGAAGTCATGTTGCTTGAGATGGTTGCACGTTTCTTTACATTACTGAGCTGCTGACAATATGTTTTTCTTACACATTCTGCCCATAAAATTGGCCTAGCTTCACTGCTTGATAATGCCTGGCCTCTACCAAACAAAAGAACAAATACACACAAAAACAAGGCATGCTAGGACAAATAAATATAAAATTATATTACAACCTTATTTAAGTTGAGACTGATTAATGCAGATTTTGAAGTGACATAACCAGTAAACACATTGTAATACTTTGCTTTCCTAAATATAATTCATTTGTCTTTTTATACTGTGTGAGTGACACAAAGAGAAAACAAGAGAAACAGAAAGAACAGAAAAATAAAACATAAGAGTTATTAAATATTTGCGAAAAAAAAGTCACAAATGACAACAGAATGAATTGAAACTGAAATGAAGTAAGTGTCTTACGATGGGCTTTTGGATTTCTGATTCCTTTAATAGTTTCAGTTTAGATCCATTTGGAGATCTTAAGAAGTTAAATTGTCTGAGAATACTAGTGGGAGATGTTGCTGAGTGGTTGCCTTATAAACCTCCTAGATTTGGAAACAGTCCTTTCTAGCCCTTTCCATTGGGAATAAAAAAGAAATTCTATCTATCTATCTATCTATCTATCTATCTATCTATCTATCTATCTATCTATCTATCTATCTATCTATCTATCTATCTATCTATCTATCTATCTATCTATCTATCTATCTATCTATCTTTTCTATCTATCTATAGAGCGAGAGAGCGAGAACAACAGAGGGAGAGAGGGAAAGAGGGAGTGAGAAAGAGAGAGACAGGACATTCAGATAGTGTGGAAGGTTTGTACGTCTTTATATAATATATTTATTGAAACGCACCACTTTACCTTCTTCTAAGACTATCCATTAGCCCTGAATTATTTTAGCCTTTTATTTTAGCCTTGTATTAACTGCCTTGTGAGAAACTGTCTTTTACCCAATATATTAAAAGATATTTTAATGTACACAAAGCAGCTATATGTACAGCTTAACAAGGCATACACCTAAATATTGACTGCTACTTAATCAGAATAAGATGCAAAGTGTGGACCCATATGCTGGATTTATTAACTACATCCTGGTTGACAAAACCCTTGAACTTATTCCAAAACACCTATCTAGAAAAAGGGACTTGGAATTCAAACTGTCAGATACACTGTTATCAGAGGTGTACAGGTACTTACAAAGGCTTAGAATCTACACAGATATTAGAATTGGCAGAAATTCTTCTCATTTTTTTAATTGCACCTTTGCAGTCTTTTTCTTTGGTTGCCTTCTTGGCTTCTTTTTTATATTCTTGCCTTTTATTGTTATTCCTATTGTCATATTTATTTGGAAGGTGGCACATTTCTTAGGTTTATATTACATTTCAAAATAAAAGTCTATGTAGAAAACACCTGTGTATCCCTGATTTGTAGAAGCCATCATCTTCATTCTTGATACTTCTGAGTATTTTACAGTTTAAAAAATGGTATATTCTTAAAGATGGTAATCTAGCCACGGAGGTCACAGTCCAGTGACTTCTGTGCCGGTCCCAAGCCCGGATAAATAGAGAGGGTTGCGTCAGGAAGGGCATCCGGCGTAAAACATTGCCAAATTTAACCATGCAAATTGTCAGTACGAATTTCATACCGGATCGGTTGAGGCCCGGGTTAACAATGACCGCCATCGGCGCCGTTGACCTACAGCGCGCTGGTGGAAATTGGGCTACTGTTGGTCGAAGAAGTAGAGGAGGGAGGAGAGTGCACAGACAGAGAGAGAAGAGGAAAGGTAAGAGTGTAGGATTGAGAATAGGAACTCTGAATGTTGGTACTATGACAGGGAAAGGTAGAGAGCTGGCTGATATGATGGAGAGAAGGAAGGTGGATATACTGTGTGTACAGGAGACCAGGTGGAAGGGTAGCAAGGCTCGTAGTATAGGAGCAGGATTCAAGCTGTTTTATTATGGTGTGGATAGTAAGAGAAATGGGGTAGGTGTGGTCCTGAAGGAGGAGTTTGTGAGGAATGTCCTGGAGGTGAAGAGAGTGTCAGACAGGGTGATGAGTCTGAAGTTAGAGATTGAAGGGGTGATGCTGAATGTTGTTAGTGGTTATGCCCCACAGGTAGGTTGTGAGTTAGAGAAGAAAGAGAGATTCTGGAGTGAATTAGATGAGGTGATGGAGAGTATTCCCATGGGTGAGAGAGTGGTGATAGGAGCGGATTTTAATGGACATGTTGGTGAGGGGAACACAGGTGATGAGGAGGTGATGGGCAAGTTTGGAGTTAAGCAAAGGAACCTTGAAGGACAGATGGTAGTGGACTTTGCTAAGAGGATGGACATGGGTGTGGTTAACACTTATTTCAGAAGAGGGAGGAGCATAGAGTGACTTACAAGAGTGGAGGTAGGAGAACACAGGTAGACTACATCCTATGTAGAAGAGGCAATCTGAAAGAGATTAGTGACTGTAAAGTGGTAGTGGGAGAGAGTGTAGCCAGACAGCATAGAATGGTAGTGTGTAGGATGACTTTGATGGTCTGTAAGAAGAAGAGGTCAAAGATAGAGAAGAAAACCAAGTGGTGGAAGCTGAAAAAGGAGGAATGTTGTGAGGAATTTAGACAGAAGTTGAGGCAGGCTCTGGGTGGTCAGGTAGTGCTGCCAGATGACTGGGAAACTACAGCAGAAGTGATCAGGGAGACAGGGAGAATGGTGCTGGGTGTGTCATCTGGAAGGAGGAAAAAAGATAAGGAGACTTGGTGGTGGAATGAGGAAGTTCAGGATAGTATCCAGAGGAAGAGGTTAGCCAAGAAGAAGTGGGACATGGACAGGACTGAAGAGAATAGACAGGAATACAAGGAGTTACAGCACAGAGTGAAGAGGGAGGTGTCTAAGGCCAAGCAGAAGGCATATGATGAGTTGTACACTAGGTTAGACACTAGAGAAGGAGAGAAGGACTTGTACAGATTAGCTAGGCAGAGGGATTGAGATGGGAAGGATGTGCAGCAAGTTAGAGTTATTAAGGATAGAGATGGAAGGGTGCTCACAAGTGAGGAGAGTGTACAGAGGAGATGGAAGGAGTACTTTGAGGAGCTGATGAATGAGGAAAATGAGAGGGAAAAAAGAGTAGAAGGGGTGAACTCTGTGGAACAGAAAGTAGATAAGATTAGAAAGGATGAAGTCAGGAAGGCTTTGAAGAGGATGAAAAGTGGAAAGGCAGTTGGTCCTGATGACATCCCGGTGGAGGTCTAGAAGTGTCTGGGAGAGGCAGCAGTGGAATTTTTAACTAGTTTGTTCAACAGGGTTTTAGAGAGTGAGAAGATGCCTGAGGAATGGAGAAGAAGTGTGTTAGTGCCGATCTTTAAGAATAAGGGTGACGTGCAGAGTTGCAGCAACTATAGGGGGATAAAGTTGATGAGCCATACAATGAAGCTATGGGAAAGAGTAGTGGAAGCTAGGTTAAGGAAGGTAGTGGAAATTTGTGAGCAGCAGTATGGCCTCATGCCCAGAAAGAACACAACAGATGCAATTTTTGCTCTGAGAATTTTGATGGAGAAGTATAGGGATGGTCAGAGGGAGTTGCACTGTGTGTTTGTAGACTTGGAGAAAGCGTATGACAGGGTGCCAAGAGAAGAGCTGTGGTACTGTATGAGGAAGTCAGGAGTAGCAGAGAAGTATGTCAGAGTGGTGCAGGACATGTATGACAGGAGCAGGACAGTGGTGAAGTGTGCTGTAGGTCAGACAGAGGAGTTCAAAGTGGAGGTGGGACTGCATCAGGGATCGGCTCTGAGCCCCTTCCTGTTTGCTATAGTGATGGACCAGTTGTCAGAGGAGGTCAGACAGGAGTCTCCTTGGACAATGATGTTTGCAGATGACATTGTGATTTGTAGTGAGAGCAGGGAGCAGGTGGAGGAAAACCTGGAGAGGTGGAGGTTTGTGCTGGAGAGAAGAGGAATGAAAGTCAGTCGTAGTAAGACTGAGTACATGTGTGTGAATGAAAGGGAGGGAAGTGGAACAGTAAGGTTACAGGGTGAAGAGGTGAAGAAGGTACAGGAGTTTAAGTACTTGGGGTCAACAGTCCAGAGTAATGGAGAGTGTGGGAAAGAGGTAAAGAAGCGAGTGCAGGCAGGTTGGAATGGGTGGAGAAAGGTGTCGGGAGTTCTGTTTGATAGGAAAATATCAGCGAGAATCAAGGGGAAGGTGTACAGGACAGTGGTGAGACCAGCCATGCTGTATGGTTTAGAGACAGTGTCACTGAGGAAGAGACAGGAGGCAGAGCTAGAGGTAGCAGAGCTGAAGATGTTGAGGTTCTCTTTGGGAGTGACAAGATTGGACAGGATTAGGAATGAGTACATCAGAGGGACAGCTCATGTTGGACGTTTGGGGGGCAAAGTTAGGGAGGCCAGATTAAGATGGTTTGGACATGTTCAGAGGAGGGAGAGTGAGTATATTGGTAGGAGAATGTTGGACATGGAGCTGCCAGGCAGGAGGCAAAGAGGAAGGCCAAAGAGGAGGTATATGGATGGAGTTAATGAGGATATGAGCTAGTGGGTGCAAGTGTTGAGGATGCAGAAGATAGGGATAGGTGGAGAGAGATGATTCGCTGTGGCGACCCCTGAAGGGAAAAGCCGAAAGAAGAAGAAGATATTCTTAAAGATGGTGAACTTTGATCAATTTCCAGGGCACAAGCTGAAGGAGATAAGGAGCCATCAATTAAAGATTTTATATTTTGTGAGCCAGAAATAAATGTTGTTCAGTACTTGGGAGACATAGAGCTCTGCTTGCTGGGGGGATTATAGTCCATTCTATTTGTAGCATGTTAAAAGCACAATATATCACCAATATATTGCATTTGTTTACCAGGATTGCTACATGGAAGCATTTAATTTTAATGGTGACACATTTGTTTGCTCTCACTCTTATATCCTGACAAATTACAGTCTGGAAAGATTGACCATCATCAGGGAACAGAAAGATGTGCACTCTAGGAAACTGCAAACTCATGTGGCTTTAAAATAAATCAAGCTTAAAATAAATCGGGTTTGAGACATGAAGGAACCTGTTTCTCGCAGATTCTTCTGAGACAACAATTGTGAAATATATATTGTTCATGCAGGTAATCTACTTGAAAAAATTGCTAACATGTTCCTATTTTATATGAAGGCTTCAGATGCTTTGAAAATGCCTTATGTTGTCATCAATGAAAAAGTCCCAGATATAGATTTTAAAACACTTTCAGAAGCTCTCACTAGATAAAGCCAAACAAAATAAAAAATAATATAGGATAAATAAATACTTTGAATAAATGCATTGAAAACTAAGCAACATAAACAGAAACAAGCAAATAAATATGTATTTTTACTGAGCATAACACATGGTGATGTAAACATGGTCTTCTGATGAATATAGTATAGACTTTTAGGTACAACATTGACATATTATCTTGAAAGGTCAATGTGAAGCCAATATGCTCCCACATTTTTACTCTAGTTCTTTGATATATGCTGTTTATGCTTGTGGATTGTGGATTAAGTTAAAATAAATAAATAAACAAATAAATAAATAAATACTACTACTACTACTACTACTACTACTACTAATAATAATAATAATTGTTATTATAATTATAAATAACACTTAAACATCACACAAGTGAAAAATTAAAGAACAAAGCAGTGGTTCTGTTATCAGTGCTCCCATCCACATAGTACGAAGGCCTACTGAGTGGTTTAATGAGTATAAAATTGATATAAATCATATGCTATGGCCTTCATGTTATGACCTCAACCCAACTAAACACCTATGGGAGATTTTGGACCAGCATGTTAAACAATGCTATCCACCACCATCATCATCATCAAAACACCAATTAAAATAAACGGCATTTCCACCTGCAGACACAAATCTCAATAGATATTTTATGTTTTCTGCACCATCCAGTGTAATCTCAAGAGGCTGTTTTGCATGAAAATCCCAGGAAATCAATAATTTCTGAAATACTAAAACCAGCCCATCCAGCAAACAAAGAAACCATAGTTAAAGTCACAGAGATCACATTTTCCCCAATCTGATGTTTGATGAATGTGAACTGTTATTCTGCCCTGTATCTGCACAAGTATGCACTGCACTTCTGATAATTGGACAAATGTGCAGGAGTGCACATGTTCTTAATAAAGCTCTCACAGTGTGTAGAGTGAATACAGTATTATTATGTGCTGGAGCAGTATTATTATATAACATTTGCCCTCTGGCCAGCACTACAGAGCACTAACTGCCAAGAAATCCAGGCACAAAGACAGTTTCTTCCAGTGCAATATTTAAATATCTCATGTATGTACATTATAATACTGTAATACTGTAAATATCTCATGTACATATATACATTTCTCAATTTAGTACTAAACACACACCTCATACCCTACTCTTTAAGTTTTGCACATCTAAATGCCCCTTGAGTTACACCTATTTCTATTTTACCTTGTTTACAGTTAAAATTAATGTTCTGTGTCTTTCTCCAGCAACATAAAAATCCTTTGTATGTGTGAGCATTGTTGGCAATAAAGCACATTATTATATTTGGTATCAAAGCTTATAAGTGTAGTGTGACATTATATAATGTGACAGATAAATGTTAGGAGCTGATTTATGATGATGTTACATTATTTCAAAAGGGCACTGCATCTCAGACAAAAAACTCTTGTGTTACTCTTACAGGTCTATCATAGTTATAATTTTATGTACAGTCCATGGACTATAAAGGTTGTTTAGTGTACAAAAGCTGAAAGTAACAATTCTGTATTAAGCTTCCTATAAACAGGAACCCTGATCATTAATGAAATGCCGCTAAATACTTTTTTCCAGTTAATGTTTTTTGTGGCAAAATTTATTTTCTGTTGAAGCTCTGGTTAAGAAGTGTGTGTGTGTGTGTGTGTGCGCACATAGTGTGATCTTTATCGGAAACAATGACCAACCCTTCCTCACCCTTTCCTCACCCACCGGCAAGGTGTTCCTTACAAAACACTCCAATATTGACTTTCCAAAGAAGATTAGCAAACACAGAATAATTGGTAGAGCTGGAGGTTCCCCTCAAGCTCCCACCTCCCTTTCTCCTGACAACAATAGATTCAATAAAATGGGCAAAATGGCCCGGAGCAGGGTGACATGAAGTGAGGCCAAGAGAGACAGGCAATGACACTCATATCAGTGCTGCCCCTGCAATGTAAACAATGACTATTAATTATAAGCTGAAGTTTTAATTAAGATGAGGCTGCACTAATTACAGCTCCTGACAGCGATGATTGCCGATTTCTTGTTCTGATTAGCTCAAACTGTCGGAGCTTCTTCCGCTCGGGTGGGAGACGGTAATGAAATTACCTGCCCCGCGCAGTGGGCTCCTTCCTCACCACAACTCATCTACCAACCTCAGCTCTCACTCCTCATGTGAACTTGATACAAATTAAGTCCAGACATAGAGACTGATGTGTAGCTGATCTGTGGCATATAAATTTATTGTGCAATCCTTACACCAAGAGAATTTTTGTGCCCTCAGTTGGAACCATGGTGTGAGATGCATTTGCGTGTGTCTGAGTATGTGTGTCTACATTCAAGGAAAGAGAGAGGCACTCATTCATTTTTGTTCCGCTGTATGATAACTTCTTAAATTAATTTCCCCTGTATTCCTCTAAAGCACAAGGTGCTCATAGGAGTTGGGTCTGAATTTAAATTATTTCAGTGCATTATAGTTATTATCTGCTTCAGTAACTATAAGATTAAAAAGAGGGCAAGGGAGTTTTTGAGGGGAAACCTAGTGTTTAATTAATAAGTGCTGCATATAGCAACGGTCTTGTCTACTATTGCATTAGCCCAATGTGTATAGGTTTTGTTTTTTTTTGCTTAAGTGGGAAAGTTCTAAATAAATAAGAAATAGAGATCACTAAGGAAAAAAGACTAGTATGTTAAATCTATAGTACATATGATTTTTATATCAAAAAAGAAAAAATAAAGTGCAGAGAGAGGAGTGGAGGAGAGAAACCATACCTGCATCCCTAACATTAACATCAACATTTGATCTATACAGAATAATGCCAAGATAGCTCAGAGGCATTTTTGGAACAAATTCTGTGGACTCTTTGGCCAGAAATACAGAAACTATGTTGAGAGGAAAAAAGCACAACATATGATGAAAAGAGCATCATGCAGACTGTTAAACATAGTGGTGTATCTATTATGAGTTGGGGTCATGTGACAGCCAGTGGCAGAGGAAACACTGGACAGGTACATGGGAGAATAGATTCCAAGTAAATATCAGCAAATTCTAAAAGCAAATGTCACGCATTCAGAAACTGAAGCTGAAAAGACATCCGACAACATGACAGTGATACAAAACATACCTCATAATCCACCATGAACTTCAAAAAATTAGCTGAAGCTTTTGGACTAGTTCTTACACAGTCCTCTGACTTGAAGAGCATTAAAAATATTTAGGTAGATCTCAGAAATATGCTGTGCATGCAAAATGGATCATGAATCTCAGAAATAGAAGTGTTCTGCAAAGGCAATCCTTAAAACAATGTTTTAAATCCATTCTTTAAATCCATCAAATATAGTTTGCTGCAGAGATGTGTATAATACTGTTTGTTATTTGGCCATGATTGCTCAAACATTTGATATATGATTGTACATGTATGCATACAAAATCTATATGTATACTGGTTTTGAATAACTACTTGTTTCACCTCATACAGCATCATATGCACTATTACACTAGCTTTAGTAGCTTTAACACTTTTCTAGCTTTAATTACTTCAATTACTAAGTGCATACATACTGTACATATATTCTGCACATATAGTAAATACAGTCTTATAAGCACTTTGCTTAACAAGGACATTTATCTAAAACATGTGGTTTCTCTGGAATTTTTTGTGTATGCAGAACTTTCACAGCATCCACTATGTATCACAATGTTACATGCATTACTGCATTACATCACTGCAGATGTAACAACACAAAACAACCTGAATCACAGTGTATGTGTCCACAGTATATGCACATCACTAGGTCTGCTCTTGCTTTGGTTTGTTTATCTGAATACCTAATGAATACAACAATAAACAAGACTCATCAAAGCACATCGGCTCTCTTTTGTTATATTTCATTATAATGATTTGCTGTAACTAAATAAATAGTTAAATTTGGAATTTATGTATATAGGTGACTGAAACAGAGCTGTAACACAGGGACCTGTCCATGCATTATTCACAACTGTTGACTGCAGTAGTCCAGATGTCTTTACTAATGAATGAGGCCTGTGATGTGCTGCTGAACTCATCAGCCATGAATCACCGGCAGCTATAAATAATACTGGATTAACCTCACTAGAACTGTGGCTAAGCAGATGTACAATCAAAGGGAGGAGGAGGTCTTTTTTGCTTTATAAATATATTGTTGCATCTGCATACACACAATATTGGTATTGCTTCTACAGGAACATTAGAATGCTGCATGTTTTTTAAATATTGCTTTTGAGTTTTGTCTTAGAGTACTGTGACCCTGTGGTCACATCCATAAAGTCTGCTTTATACTCTACGATAACAGCAAGCTTGGTTTTATTCAATGTCACACTAAAAGATGATGCCAATAAAATCTTCATCAGTTTTACTTGTGATGCAAGTCAGATTCACATGCTGATGACAATGATGACATTTTGCTCTTGGCCTTAACAGCATTCACTGAATTTCTGACATTGCAAGACTTCTTTGTTTGTTTTTGGACTGCTGATTTACAATTTGCATTACAATTTTTGCAAAACAGCGCAAAGCAGCCTGGATACAATTCAGGTAAAACATCCTTACATGTAGAGTGTAAATGCTTTGGATACAACACTCTATTAGCTTGCTAGTCTCATATAAAATCATATAATTATATAAATATATTATGTCATATAATATCATATAAAAATAAAGAAAGCTCCTGCAACTATGGTAGGCTACACAGCAACCATTAGAGCTTCCCTTTTCATAAGCTAATTAACTGACCATTTAAAATCTGATCTGATATCTATACTCACTAAAATAACATGAATTAGCACAATTTAATATATTTGCTTGTAACAAAGGGGGGCACGGTGGCTTAGTGGTTAGCACGTTTGCCTTCACACCTCCAGGGGTGGGGGTTCAATTCCCGCCTCCGCCGTGTGTGTGGAGTTTGCATGTTCTCCCCGTGCCTCGGGGGTTTCCTCCGGGTATTCTGGTTTCCTCCCCCAATCCAAAGACATGCATGGTAGGTTGATTGGCATCTCTAAATTGTCCGTAGTGTGTGTGTGTGTGTGTGTGAGTGAATGAGAGTGTGTGTGTACCCTGCGATGGGTTGGCACTCCATCCAGGGTGTATCCTGCCTTGATGCCCAATGACGCCTGAGATAGGCACAGGCTCCCCGTGACCCAAGAATAGTTCGGATAAGCGGTAGACAATGAATGAATGAATGCTTGTAACAAGTAAAAAAGGTCATTTTGTCCCATGAGCACAGATGAATTTGCTAAGTAGCAGAAATCAACAAGTTAAAAGTTTCCTATTCTAGTCCAATGTTTTCCAAGCAATATATTCAACGCTAACAACCTGTTGGTCTGCCAGGAACCAACCCGGTCATTTACCTTATATTTACTATTTGGTGAGCCAATACCATCATCTGAGTGTGCATTTCTGAAGCTTAATGTCTATTATACTACAGTGTTTATTACTGTCATTGACCTTTGTCTGACCCATTAACAAAAAATGCTTGCACTTGCGCCCAAGTATCTAAAACAGACTGAAGCTGTGAGTTACAGACCTTTAAAATATAATAAATATATCTTACAGAAAAGCTGGGAAACAGAAGACACTTTATTAGCAATCATGGCTGCTGAAAAACTTTATGCACATCTAGTTTCATAAAATATTTGCGAAGCTCATGATAGTGGGACAATTTCAAGACATGAACACACATGGTACTTAAGATCCATAGAGAGGAATCAGTTTAGTGGAATGGCTTTGGTTCTCTGGGTTCACAGATTGCTCAGAGATCATGATTGATCTCCTTTACGCCAGTGCAGAAGCCTTGAAAATCCTCCCAATCTCAGCACTTCTCCTGAGACCTTATTTCTGACTTTCTCAAGAATCTTTTTCAAATAATTTATATACAATAATAAAGCATACCACACATGCCTAATCCAGTTCAATACTACTGTTGTAAAGCCCTATAGGAGGCTTGCAGAGTGTATTTGGACCAATCTATTAAGCTTCCTAAATCTTCAAAAAGGTCATTTGATATCGAGGCACCATTTGACCTTTTCAATAGGAACCTCTCACTTAAAACCCTTAATCAGCTGAAGCATATCAACTGCAAGCATGTTACAGATGCCATTGATGTTTTAAATCATTTAGGAATAAATGTTTATGTCAGATAACCCAGTGTATGATTGGCTTTCATGTTGCTGTTGTGAATTGGATAAAAAGAGTTCTGATATGTATAAAGGGATTCTGCTTGTAACCTTTTCTAAAAGAACAACAATATATGTTGAAGATTTTCACACAAAATCTATAAAGGTTCCCATTTGTGGAAAAAACATAATGGTACTAAACAAAAAATGGCTTCTATTTATATGTTGTGAAGAACAAAGGTGCAATGCTTCTCTTTAGCGGCTGTGATCCGCACATAAAGTGTCCACCTGACAATAATGCCCTTTCTCCTTATTCCTTGCCTAGTCCACACTCGCATGCCACCACAAATCTAACCCCGTCTCTGTGGCAGCTTGTTATAAAATGTTAAACAAACGATTCTTTATTGTAATAGCCTCCTGCGGCAGCACTGCCCTGTATGTGGTGAAAATTACAGCCATTACAGCGACTGGTGAGCAGCTGGGGAGCCCCTTCTCTCCCTCTTCTTGTTTTTGCTCTCTTACCAATCTGAAATAGTAACTGAATTCCAAATGGATATCCAGGCCATAACTAAATGAAATTGATATCTTGAATGCTAAGTGTTGCATTACAGGGATGACGATAATGGCCTGGTGTTTTACGAGCTGGGCCATCTCAACAGCCTTTTGTTGCCTTAATCTTACCTTTGCCTGGGGCTAAGATAAATTTTGGTGCTGTAAACTCTATGGTAATACAGCTGCTTCTAAGTATTGATCATTTTTCTAAATGTCAGTCATTGTGTGCCTCTCTCATGTTTTATGCCCTCGGTTGGGTAAAGCTCTTTGTGCACTGTGGGTGCTTTACCAACACTGCTCTCTAAAACAGCTATCTGTTCCAATAAAAGGTGCAAGACAGCGACATATATAAAAGATAAACCAAATAATGGGCCCATGGCAGTATTTATGTGATATGCACACAATCCATGTACTGTTGTAATGTTTTAAAAGGACATGTAAATTCCTTCAGAATGTTCACAGCTTGAAATCCATATTTCTACATGGGTTTCTTTCAGGGTCCTCCAATTTTTTCTCTACTGGTGTCCCAACATGGCTGCATTCCCACCTCACCCAGTATGATCCACTGCAAGACTGAATATGACAAAGCAGTTACTAAAGATGAATGAATGAATGAATGAATGAATATTCATCACTAAATATGTATTTAAAACTTCCTTGTTCCAAACACAAGTTAAGTGCAGATGAGGAAAAAAAGAAAAAAGTTCATGTGTAGTCAGCCTGTGTACTCAAAAAACCCTCAGTGGTTAATAGGGGTGCTACAGAGGTTATCAGTTCAGAGAAAAGGAAACACACACATGCACACACATACACAAAACCACATACAAACAAACTCACACCTGATTGCCACAAGCCCCATAGGTGATTGGATCTCGAATGTGTTTACTTTCTCTGAGGAGGTGACATTGTGATGAAATGGTGGTTGAAAGGACACACTCCGATGTCTTTTCCCTTGTTTTACTCCCCACTGGATGGAAAAAATACTTGCTGGTTCAGTAAATATGACAAAAAAAATCTGTGCTAAAATGATTAGGCTTGCTTAATTGCTTCTATACTTAAAAAGTTCTGTATTCATGTTAAAGTAGTTTATCCTCCTTGTGTTTCTCAGAGAGGTGTCTGTGTGTGTGCACGCAAGTCATTTTTTTCTTCTGCCAGTTCAGTCGTCGTAAGGCATAATGAAATTGCATTTTCCCACCAGAAAGCTTCTTTCGGTTGCAACCACTGAAGGTGTTAGTGGCTATTAAGTTGTGATGATAACATTTAGAAGATGTATATTTTTCATAGTGTTTGGGGATGAGCCTTTAATGTTACATACTCATTATGTCTAGTCAATCGGTCTAATCCAAATCAAAGCTTTAATGGTGATGATTTTAGTCAGATCTAAAAATAAAAAAAGGAAAAACTGAATGGAAAAAATACACTGTATGAAAATGAAAGTGCAGAAATAAACAATGATAAAAAAAAAATATAAATTTAAATGCCAACACAGAAAAGAATCTCTGGCAAACATTTTATACTATGTCACACGAAGCCATCGGGACTGGCTTGTAGATTATGACCAAAGCAAATTTTTTTCAAAAAAAGATTCTAATGATTAGAATTGTTTAGTTACTTAAAACTCTGTACTCAGGAGTAATTTTCTCACATCATGGAATGAAGATACACCCTGATTTCAGTTGGATTTCAGTTACCTAATAAAAAGCAACCAAATGTTAATGAAATAATCTTATTAGTATAAACCATTGCAGTAGGCATATTGTCACATTCAAAAGCACTGCTAAAGACTTTCTTTTTTGCTTATACCATTAACTTACATTTATGTGAAGCCCTGGGGATGCAGAAAAGTGAATTGATTATTTCAAATGCACATGTGCTAATGTATGACAAAATATAGCTTACTAAATTGTGCACACAGTTTAACTGCACGTTTTTCTTTATTCATGCTCTCAGTTTTTGCATGTCAAGTTCCTGAATTAATAAAATTGATTAGCCTAATTTATGCTCTGTTCTAAAGATAACATGGTCAGGGAGCGTGTGCACATTACAGTTTTTTCTTGTGGTCACATTAACCTACACTATGTGCACAATTTGTATATTTTGTACATGAATTAAAAAAATTCTTCATGGCTTCTCCAGGGCTCTGTACATTTGCTTTTGCTGTCCCTGTAAACTGGGACTAGTCATGTAACTGGATTTACAGCTTGTAATGCTTTATTTAACAGTCCCATAAGTTCTAGCTGTCAGCTGGGTAAGTGCACAAACTCCAAAGTACTGAGAGCATGATGTATTGAGCTGTTTGCGCTCGTTTCAGATGCAATTTGGCTGAATTCTGCTCAGAAAAATCTGGCTTATTATGTATGAATCTGGCACACAAGCCTAAACACACAATTGATAAAGAAGTTGCTTCTCTCACACATTTAATTTTGTGGAGGGAATATAATTTGATGTGGGAAAGTCAAAGCAAATATGAGTGGAGAAAGGGGAAGTGACACTGATTACCTATTCAGATCGATGTCTACTAAACAGACCCTATTTTTTCCGCCTCATAAAAGCAGGTGTAAATGAGTGCCTGGCATGCTGCTCCCAGCTGTGTGTTACTAGGTATCAGTTTACCACAGAACTGGGATATTGGGATTTACAGCCACCACTGCATGACATCTGGCTTCCCCCAGATGTATAAAATTGTCAGTCAATGGTCATTATCAGTCTTCAAATTATGTGTACAGACCTACCTCTTACTGAAATACTTAAACCAGCACTTTTATTTACTGCTACTTCCTAAATCTGCATTACCTTCAAACAGAGTTTTAGACTGATGATAATCTTATTTTGTGACATAGTGGAGGCTAGTGGTTGCGCAAACAGTTAAGACTCTAGGTTGTTGCTCGGAAAGTTGGTGTGCAAACCCCAGCTCAGCAAAGCTGCCTCTCTTGGGCCCTTTAACAAAGCCCTCTCTGCTCCAGGGGTGCTGACCCTGTGCTCTGACTCCAGCTTCCTAACAAGCTGGAATATGTGAGGAAAATCATTCACTGTGCTGTAATGTGTATGTGATCAATAAAGGCTTATCCTTCTTCAAGTGAACCAGTATCGATGTATTAATTGATACTTCAAAAAGCACTTCTGATAGTTACAGTATTTATTTATTTTTTTCATTAATTCTTATACATTTTCTTTTTCTTTTGGTGAAAAATTTGTAGCAAGGCAAAACCAAAGTACTAATTAGGTAACTGGCAGATATGGCAATCCTGGTCATAAAACGTAACCTACATCACACATTTTAATTCTGCAACAAAGAAATTCAAACTCTGTTAACTTTGCAAATGTTCTAACTTTTAGAACTGTTAGCATTTTCTTTTCATTAGGGTAAAACCAGTTGAGCATTTAATGGCATATCAGCTGTATTCACGCCCTCAGCACTGTTTACTTGTACAAGATTGGGGCGACTAAAGTACTAAAATAAATGGATATCTACTTGGAAGTGGTAAGGTAGGAGGACATTCTCATTAAATTTAACTGCAATGTTACAATTTACCTATTAAGTAGGAAAGTAGCAGAATGTAATGTCTGCCTTACTTAACTACTAAAATTCATTTTGTTTGTTGTCTTTTTTAAATAAATGTATTATAAGGGGAAGTGAAAATAAATAGGAATAAAATAAATGAAGCTGGTGTTTCAACTGAGATTAAGAGGTTAATGAAAATGAGATTAAAATAGTATTTGGATTATTAGACTTTTTAAGCTTATATTGTTGCAACAAATCTCTGACACATAAGCTCATGAGCTCCTAATGTTGGCACAATCATTAAAACAATGACTTCACCTAGGGAACAATATTTTCCTTTCTTTCTTTCTTTCTTTCTTTCTTTCTTTCTTTCTTTCTTTCTTTCTTTCTTTCTTTCTTTCTTTCTTTCTTTCTTTCTTTCTTTCTTTCTTTCTTTCTTTCTTTCTTTCTTTCTTTCTTTCTTTCTTTCTTTCTTTCTTTCTTTGTTTTTGATCTGATAAACATTTTGCTGTTATCTGCATGCCCATATAGTGCACTTTAGGATGTATTAACTGGATAATGCTGCAATGTAGAATGAAGCTAGCTGCAACATCAATAATGTTCTCAACATCCCTGAAGGAGGTCTATATAGTATACACGTGAGTATTTTATAGAAAGTGTAAGAATCTGGTAAACAAGTGTGTACTCTCATAGACACACATATATTTGTAAATGTTTCACTTATGGGGATGAATAATCATTAAGATAATTTTACAATTTAAACTACAGTATAGTATGTTGTTGTTGTTATTGTCCTTCAGCTGCTCCCTGTTTGGCAGATCATCTGATCTGCATATTTTGATTCTGGCACAGGTTTTACCCTGGATGCCCTCCCTGATGCAACCCTCCCATTTTATCCGGACTTGGGAACAGCACTGGTTTCTACGCTTGAACTTAATTTTATTTGAAAAAAGCTTTAATGCATAACAGACAAATGTGTTAGAATTATATACTATCATGGCACTTTTCTCTAGTTTCAGTCAAGAGGTTAGTCAGTATCATTTTGATGATCTTTTTGTTCTTGAAATAATTGCATAACATTTTAGGGACATTTTATTTTTATGTGTGAAAGCACGGAAACGTAGAAACTGAGCAAAAAGATGGGCTGTGCCAAAAAGGACATATCATGAAATTGAAATGACATTTCATATCTTTTAAAGTTTAAGAATTTTTTGGACATATCTATTCCTCAAACAGTGAGCATGAGGCTGGAATCCATCCTGGATGGGACAGTAAGTCCATTGCAGGACACCATGCACATTCACATTTACACACTCTTTTCTTTCACCCAGAGGAAATTTATCTTAGACACTCAACCTATGGGCGAGCTGGAGGAATACCATCTGACCATGGAGAGAACATGCAGATATATCAAACTCAACACAGACAGCAACCTGAGCTCAGGATTGATGCTTCCACTTTAGCAGCAATGATACATACTGTGCCAGCACACTGCCTTGCCCAAATTCTGTAGGTGATGTTTTATATCATATATTACAGCATATAATATATATTATATCTCAGTATGTTCCTTTTCATCCTCTGCAGGTTCAACCAGTAGTACAAATAGATATATCCTCCTGACTACCCACAGTTCAAATTTGTCCTCTGTAGAGGACATTTGTCAACCTTAATATCTTCTACACCCTGCATACTACTGAGCCAACTCCTTGTGTCCTCTAAAGAGGACGTTTAGCACTTTCAAATGAGACCAAATATGTAGGGGTGGGGTTTTGAGAATTTCCTCGTCCTCTTCAAGTTTAAAAAACAAGTATTGGAACATTTATTTTTTCCTGGTAGTCAGGAGGATATTGTTGATTTTCTACCTGTATTCTGTGCTTGTTTTAAATCCACAACTATCCAGGATTTCGAGTGGTATATTCAGTGAACTTGGTTCATTATAGGTCACTCAGGCTTACTATTTGTGGTTTTATGATGAACTTTTAAACTAAGTTTTAGAACTTAATCTAACTGCTTAAATTAAGCATTTCCTTAAGGCTGTTTATACATCTAATTGGTTTTAGTTTATACCTTGAGGTTACGATCGAGCCACATGCAATATTAATACAAAAATACAGCAAGCTGAAAAAACCCTGACAAATCTTATACAGCTGTCAAGCTTCAAATACATTTAGTTCCCAAAGTAGATAACATGCTACTAATTTTGGTTTAACCAAACCCATCAGAATCATGCATACCATGGAGACATTTTCAGACTTTCAAGTTGCATACAGTTGTATTTTAGTTACTCATTTGCCACACCAGACATAGCAGTAGACTATATAGACAAAAGAGACAGTGTGAACAGCCATGTGCTGAGCTCTGAGTAGATGCTGCATGTCTGGAGAAGTGAGGTGCATGGACAGGTGGCTCTGTGAACATGGGTCTACACCACACTGAGACATGCTTCGAATATAAAAGAGCACAGGGCATTAATGACCTCTCAAAGGTCTGAGGCTGGGACTCTAATGCCTTTCTGGGTCATGAAACATTTTTCCATCTTCAGCTGTCTAGTTCATACAACATTACTGGTTTCCCTCCACAAATATTTCTGCCAAAAATGTAGCCTGCTCGCGATAATATGAGGGCTATAGATAATAGACTGTATGATAATGTGGAAGTAGAAAGAAGTAGGGTATTATTAACAGTTTAATGACATCAGTATGCTAAACACAACTGGTGCCTTAAGGAATATAAAAGATGAATATTTATATTCCCACCGCATCTTGAGACTTTCTTCCCTTGAACAGTAGCAAAGCAATAGACCACATATGATTCTGCACATAAGTACAGATCACCTATTCATGTGCAGCATACACATGTCATTTGAAGTCTTCAGTGGTAAACAGCTGGGGGGCCATTAATCAAGGAGAAGAAGCTGTTTCTTTCACATCTGCTTCTGCACAGAACTTATTTTTTTTTGTCTGTCACATCAATTCCTACAGGGGTTGAGCTGGTCTCCCTATACCACAGGATATATTTAGACAAAAAGCTGCACCACTGTCTAACTTCATTTAATTACACCCTGCAAGGTGGGAAATTACTGTTGTAGAAATTTAAAGGCATTTATTGAAATTGGAGGTTATTACGTGAATAGAAAGCTTTCAATCATAATGCCTGCAGCTACTCTGCCTAAATCTTATTCAGAGAATTTCTTTTCTCTGTACATATTTTCTTTTTCTGAATTTAATTTCTTGATTTCACAAAGAAAGAAAAGTGATGTATGGATGCATTTATATTTTCATTGTGGATATTTGCCTATGTTACTAAACCCTAATAATGCTGCATTGTGTTTTGCACTAAAATGATTTTAGCTGTCTCCTTATAATCCACCTTCCAGGAAGCATAGAAGAATGGAGGAAACAACTGTTGAAATGGACGGACAGTAAACACCTAGAGTAGGAGATAGAGAGCACCAGTACATGCTTGATAGTATAAAAAACCCCAAACAAACCCAAAAACCCCAATTGTTGGTGGTGCTTGTGTTCTTTCATATTGTGCTTGCTCACAGACCAACTACTGAGGTAGGAGATTTAATATAATTCAGATTTAGATTGCTGACAGGATTACTGTAGTGATCATTTGGGTTGAAACATACTCCTTCAATAGGACTCTAACCCAATAGGTCAGTGACAGCAGGTATACCAGATATCTCCTCCAAAATATCTGCCATAATTGGGCTGCACATACACTCGCACAGAGGTTGCCATGGCAATGGAAAAAGGTTAGAGTTTGGACTGCAATATGCTTTGGGAGCCCAGAGGCTATTTTCACTCGCCTGAAAACTATTAAACACAATCTAGGAGGGCCACTCGCTGCCCTGTGGCAGGTAATGGAAGGTGCACTGCGGGACAAAGCACACCCAGACTAAACACACATCTCCATCTATAACAGGGAGACTCACTGATTTGTACTTTCATCTGTCATCACACACAGAGCTTTTACAAGCATGCCTTTTAGTAAACTTTGTCATGAACACATTAAAGTCCAGCAATATTATTCCTGGTCCAGTGAAAAGTCACAGACTTATATTTGGTGGTGTGCCATTTTTATGGTATGTATCATGTTCTTTCTTATTTTCTAAGTGATATAGATTTGCATTTTTTTCCTAAGCCGATATTCACTATATCAACTAATCAAATCAAATCAACTAATAAGCAGAACATTAAGAAAATAGTACTCCAAGAACAAGGTCAGGTACAACTGATTTCTTCTTGTAAATGCACTGTATTTTTTAGGTAAAATCTCACACTTGTTTTCGTTTGTTTTTAAAAGAAATCGATTTGAGAAAGCAGCATTAATACCTATTTTGCTAAAGACCTTCTTGGACTAAAATGTAAATGATCTGCTCTATATATGTTTTGTCTATCCATATACATTTGAACGTGACTGTGTCATAACATCTCAAATGAAGAGTTAATGTGAGTTGCACACACAGCCTCTACAACAAAACCCCGCATTCAATTGGGAGGAAAGTGGATTTTCTCCTTCGCTGAAAGACATGGAATGTTTTAATGGGAATCACACAAAACACTTTCCTATTAAATTGTCAGCAGCTTCCCATTTAGCTGCTCATCCTGCTTTCAACTCGAATGTGTTCTTTTTATGGGAATTGTATGCAAATTGAGTAAGCAGTCCTAAGGACAATGAGCAATTAAAGCAGCCCCTTCATCCTCATTCCCACTGTGTTCTGCAGTGTATGGAGATGCCCATCAGCCAGCCAACCTGGCTACTTCCTCCTCAAATGTGAGAGGCTGTTACACTCTGACCAGGCCTTTATTCTCCTCTTCAGAGCAGCTTGTGTGCATTAAGGAAGCTGTCACTGATACCTTGACACATGCTGGAAATACTGTGGCTTTCTTCTTGGTGGAGGTTCTGTCTCAATGAAGCCCTGCAGCAGATAACCCAGGACCTGGCGAGGCAAAGAGAGAAGGAGAATGCCAGTCTTATCTGGAATCCCACAGTGAGAGAGAGGTCTAATCCATTACTGCTCCAATCACAGCAGCTCACAGTGAAAAACAGCCCTACTGAGCAGCAGAATGAGACCTACAAGAGAAGCTCAATGATACACACGTTCTTAAGCATTCAGCCAATACACAGACATGCTGACACACACGGACATTCACTGCTGGGTATTGAGTCCGGACAATGTTTATAAGAAAAAGCTTTTCTTCTTCTCTTGTTCCACAGTCTAATACTGCAAGTTTAAGGAACTGTTATTTTCCTTACCATAAAGGTGCAATAATCATTGTGTTAATGGTTATACCCTCCCAAAAATAAAAATAAAAATAAAATCAAGTTAAACCTACTTCATCTAATAAATGGATTAATAAGTGAAGTTCACTTAAAAAAATAAACTAGGAGCACAAAAAGTAGTGAAATCTACCCCAAACACCTACCTTGTCTGTGTCAAGTAGCCTGCACATAACAGTCATGATCTGAATTTACTGTCAATGATCTTTACTAATACAAGTAGCCATGTGCATGCTTGTTACCCTTTGTAGCATAATAATCAGGTCATCAGAGTGCCACCCACATCCCCTTGTGCTGGTCCATGGGACACAAAACCTAGCATGGAAGATCACAGCAGGGTATTAGGAGTCTCCAACTGCTTTGCACACCCACACATTACTCACAGCAATGATCTCTGGTTGAAAAACAGGATTAGCAGCCCACAAATAGCAGTCATTCAAGGAGAGAGCTTAACAGTGAATGCATGCAATTATTGCCATGTCAAATCTGGGTTACACAGAGGAAGAATGTTTGAAAAAAAATCTAGAAGATATTTACATTTTGGAAATTGAAGAGTCTGTGAGTTGAAATAGCAAAGTCCTTAATGGGTTCAGTATTGCACATGAGCACATGCTTCTAATTTCAGATATTTCAGCTAGAAACAAAGGCTAACTTTTAACTGGCCATATCAATCTCAATCAGCTTGCTAAGACCTGGCTGTCATAACACAGAGGTCAAAAAGTGTAGGCTTGTGTTAGAAATACACCAGGAGCTATTTATTATTGTATAAATGCATACAGTATTTCATAATTCCATCTTTTGCTTCTAGCTGCTCTAACTGTCCGTCCAGTAAGAGGTGCTCTATTGGCCGCAATGGCAATAACCTTGACCTCACTGCAGGGCTTTTCACAATCCCTCCTACAGGTAGAGAGGAGCAAGCTCAATTCTGAGAGCGTAGAATATCAATGCCAGGCACATACTATGTAAATTCAAATGAATTAAAAATTGTATATGGGGCTGGGAATAATTGGCTCCCAACCATCTGTGTAATGAGAAGCATTTGATTAATTTATCAGAGAAGTGCTAAATAAATAGTCTGCATTTAGACATCTTATTTGCATTTGAGGGGAAAATGCTGTGCTGTTTTTTTTCTCTCCAAAGCTTCTCTGTTTCACAGCTGTTTCACATTTTTGAGCAACTGAAAGTGTGCAGAGTCTGTAAATTGTGTCCTGTGTGTGTCCTGTGTTTTTGCACATGGTTCTGAAGGTGTGTGTGTGTGTGTGTGTGTTTGTGTGTGTCTGTGTGTGTGTGTGTGTGCACATATGCCTACCACTATCAGTCCCGATTATACTTTTCTGTGCTGGGTCTCTGACAAACACCACATCAGCACCAATTTCTGTTCCTGACTCCTTGTGAGATTGAGTCTGATTACAGCAAGTGCCACTGGGATCTACCTGTCTTGCCCTGATGGTGTTAGCTGAGAGCTCAGCCGCTTGCCTAATTCCCACTGACACCTCACTTTAGAAACCCTTCTGTGGTTGCTGATGCGGCGACATTGCCACTGAGTATGCTGATTTCAGGGACTGATCAAACTCTGCTTAACTCTGTTAACCCTTTCTATCATACAGTGTGTATTTTCATTATGAAAAACTTATGTTAACACTGATAATAATGACAGGACTCAAAAGTCAGCATTATAATGAACTTGCCTTCTTGATTTCTGCAAGTGATGATGTGTTATAAGAACATAATATAGGAATACAAATAACAGACTGATTGCAGGTCTGTGTAGATTTTATGATGCTGAATTAATTGCTACATGGAAATGCTAATTCTGTAGTATATGCAGCTTACAGGATGGCATGACTGGTCAGCTTTATGATAAAAAATCAGCATCTGCTGCAGAAGTCTTAAAATGGGAGCAGAAAATACAAATGCTTTGAGCACTCTGTACTCAGAGTATTCTGAATGATTAAAGACAGTTTGTATGTGTAACTATGCATACCAATTAAACATGTATCTTCAGTGACCACTTCCACCAAGGATGCAGTGGATTAGGAGCCTATATTGGGAACAATTCACCTGGAATACACCTATGGAATGCCAGTCTATCTTAGGACATCATGTGCACAAATATTCACAGACATCCACACCTGGGGAATTTTAGAGTAACTAGTCTAACTACTGGCCTGTTTTCTGGAATGTTTGTGTTAGGAAACTAGAGTGCCTGGAGAAACTCAGTCATAAATTGGCAGAACAGGAGAAACTCCAGTAACTTGAGCTCAGGCTTGAAAAAGGTACCCTGGAGATGTAATTAATTATTATACATTTAGCTAGACTTTGTTACAGTTTTCTCAAGTTCCAAAAGTGTAATTGCAAAGAATCTTACCACTGATCCGCTGCAACTCATTAAATCAAGATATTTAAGTTAACAACTTTCAGTTGCCTGAAACAAAATTAAGCCGAGAGTTTCAAACTTACTTTATGCCATATATAGTATGCAATCTAGTTTTAAAAAAATGAAATATGTAAAAATAATTTGGAAATCAAAACATATAGTTATCCAGCATACTGTGTAATAGTTTTAGACATGTTTACCTGTGTTCTAGGTAATATCAATAACCATGGCTGACCAGCCATTTCCATTCAGCTGCATCTCAAAAAACACACAAAAGGTCTGGAACTTTCCCAAACATTTAAAATAAAAAACATTTAAAAGGTAATATATTTTACAATGGAAATGATTCTATATATAATAGACACACTGCCCATACTTACACCATACTTACATTTTAAAACAAAATCTTGTCAACACTGCATTATCTATAAACTAGCTCAATCTGGCAATCCAGTCCTTAACTGTCCTGTACACTGTCTTCCTTTGCTGAAAATAGCAAGGGCTGTGAAAAATCCTGCTCCTATGGATCTTACTTCTTTAGCAGTTGTTGCAGTTCCCATTTTGATCACTATAAAATAATCTCTCTATGAAAATGAGTAGTGTACACATGCTGTCCTTGGCATCTAGAAACAGCTGGTGTACACTATATGGCTTAAAGATTGTAGACACCAAATTACACCAAAATGTAAACCAAACTTTTCGCACATAGTTGGATGCACACAGTTGTAGAGGATGTCTTTGTATACTGTAGCACTAAAATTTTTCTTCACTGATACTAAGGATCCTAAAAATGTTGAGATTATTGTGGGGAACAGCAAAGTGACCCTACTTTGCATTTGGAATGGAATGTTCAAAAACCAAATGGATCAGGTTTCCATACACTTTGAATCAAATAGCATATATAAACTGTCCTACCTGCCCCTGTGGATAAGTTGCCAATGCTGCTGACTGTAGGATAAATAACTGTGTTGCCTTTTAGGTTCCTCAGTTTGGATAAAACACAAATGGATACTTCTGGTAGCTGCACTGATGAGAGGTGTTCTGTGAATAGAAAACATTTTCAGTGCTTTGGGAATTTTGAACAATGTTACCTACAGTCTCAAAAGCTGAGAAAAAAACTACTGCTTAAATGTTGAGATCAAAAATAGAAAATTTAATACAGAAATCTAATAAAAAGTAAATCAATAAACTGCATGCCACACAGTCAAAACAGAAACATTCCCTATTTTGTTAAACACAAACTTTAGTCATCTCAGTGTTCTTCAAATGATAGAACTGAATATTTTTATTTGCCTCATTCCCCAGGTAACCAACAAAATCAATAAGCACTTCCCTGAGAACAAAAAAACCCACGAAATTCATATTTGTAGACCAGGAAATGAAAGAAGATGGCAATTAGGAGAGGCTGTAAATGACAACAACTTGGAGATGAGTATCATGAACAACATATTTATTTAGAGGACACCATTTTCCCATAAAAAGACTGAATGCCCTGAATGTGAAACAAAGAAAAAGAAGAGAGCAAGAAATGGCTATGGAAAGAAGTTTCCCCAAACAAGGAGGTTTGTCCTTGACGTATTTTCTCTGCATTTCCCACTGGGTGATCTGTCTGTAGTCCTAAATAAAGCACATGTGGCGTATGTGCTGGTCTGATGCACCAGGCTCATTTCTTGCACAGATTAAAGTGGACTCGTAAACAAAGATGTGTGAAAGAGCCCTGACTCTTTAGAGCCCTGTGTCTAAAATTATCCAGGCATAAATATAGGAGCAATGGATGTGGAGGTAGCAGGTGCCAGTATTCTGTGGTGTATTTACCAAGGAATTAAGCTGTAATATCAGAGACTGTGTTGAATGACTTCTTTTTTGGTGGAGAGGGAAGACAGGAGGGGAAAATTGTTTGTCTGCAGGAAGAAACAAAACCATCTGGCACTCACAGAAATGAATGACGTCATTTGGTTTGCTCTCACATTACAACATATATCAATAAATCAAGATCAAGACTACTATGTTGTGACCACAGGGTAAAGGTGTGTAAATGAATGTCACTCTAAACAGAAACTGATCTAACAAGATCAGTTTAACACATAACTCTCATTTGACATTATTCTTTCAAAAAAAAAAAAGGAAAAAAAAGACATGCTGTGTGTAAGCAGTAGTAGTTGAGACTGCTGTCTTGAATGTCTGTGAAATTGATCCATGTCTCATCAGTGACTGGCCTCATTTTCATCAGTGACTAGCCATGTGTCTCAGTCAGCCTGATGGATGCAGGCATGATGAATGTTAATATAACAATAATTCAGCCCACAATTAGGTCTTGCTCATTATCGAAACAGGGCAACTGTCAGTCACATGTGTCAAATGTGTGTGGAGTGTGCTGTTGCTGAGCTTGAATATGGCAAGCATGGTGTTCATCATCATCCTGACTAATTTGTGTTGGCTGACAGGATAGCCGGTGTCACAGGAGAAATATGACCATAGTCCTTAATCACAAGGCTTCCATATGCATTTGATAATGAGGCTGGAGTGGAAATCGTGAATGTTGCAAGTGAATGCAATAATAGATGAGAGGAGCACATGCTCACACATATCAGTAGCTTAAGTGTTCCCAGGGATGTCTAGCAGAAAGGTTAACTACACAACCTTGAACAATAAAAATGTTAAAGTATTTGTGGTTAAAGTTCACCAAAGATACTAGTCTGTGGTCATAGGGAATAAGCACCAATAAAAATGTAAATGGTGTTGCTGTATACTTAAATAAATAGTTAAATGAACGGATATATTTTTAATCGTTTGATCTTCTGAAGTTGTGAAAAGAGATCCAAAAGATCCAAAAGAAAATTTTCATTTTAAGAATTACATGTAGACATTTGCTTGTGAATTGAGTATAGTTTCACTTACAGGACCAAATGTGGTTATCAGATTTTTGGTTACAGTGATACAGTGATTGAATCTCAATATGACAATAATTCATATTAATTAGGTCTGGCTCATAGTGTGTAAGCCAAATCTCTCTGAGGTGTATTGCGTATTCTGGAGACGAATGATTTTGTGGTGCTTCTTAATTATGGAATTATGTTGCTTCCAAAATCTATGGTATCAAATTTGTTCAGATGTGCATACTGTTTATCTTCTATATAGTGTCCTAACTCAGCTCTTTTCATAGTGATCTAATCTGTCTATCACTTGTATATGCTGTCTTTTTGGAGTAGATAGACGCATAGCCCAAGAATCAAGAACACTTGACACAGTGACAATAAAGATCAGACCCAGTTGATCTATAGAGGAGGTGTTACAGTCAGATCCGTAAATATTTAGACATTAATGAAGTTATTGTTGTACCAAAAGATATTGGAGTTGAAATAATCTCCAGATCTTAAAGTACATGATAGGTTTGGGTGTATTTACATCCAAATTGGGTGGATGGGACAGGAATTACAGCAATTTTTATATATGGTTTCCCTACTATTAAGGAAGCTAAAGTAATTGGTTAAATTACCATAAATATAACTTGAGTTGTACACTAGGTTAGACACTAGAGAAGGACAGAATGTCTTGTACAGGTTAGCTAGGCAGAGGAATCAAGATGTGAAGGATGTGCAGCAAGTTAGAGTTATTAAGGATAGAGATGGAAGGGTGCTCACAAGTGAGGAGTGTGTACAGAGGAGATGGAAGGAGTACTTTGAGGAGCTGATGAATGAGGAAAATGAGATGGAAAAAAAGAGTAGAAGGGGTGAACTCTGTGGAACAGAAAGTAGATAAGATTAGAAAGGATGAAGTCTGGAAAGCTTTGAAGAGGATGAAAAATGGAAAGGCAGTTGGTCCTGATGACATCGCAGTGGAGGTCTAGAAGTGTCTGGGAGAGGCAGCAGTGGAATTTTTAACTAGTTTGTTTAACAGGGTTTTAGAGAGTGAGAAGATACCTGAGGAATGGAGAAGTGTATTAGTGCTGATCTTTAAGAATGAGGGTGATGTGCAGAGTTGCAGCAACTATAGGGGGATAAAGTTGATGAGCCATACAATGAAGCTATGGGAAATAGTAGTGGAAGCTAGGTTAAGGAAGGTAGTGGAAATTTGTGAGCAGCAGTATGGCTTCATGCCCAGAAAGAGCACAACAAATGCAATTTTTGCTCTGAGAACTTTGATGGAGAAGTATAGGGATGGTCAGAGAGAGTTGCACTGTGTGTTTGTAGACTTGGAGAAAGCGTATGACAGGGTGCCAAGAGAAGAGCTGTGGTACTGTATGAGGAAGTCAGGAGTAGCAGAGAAGTATGTCAGAGTGGTGCAGGACATGTATGACAGGAGCAGGACAGTGGTGAGGTGTGCTGTAGGTCAGACAGAGGAGTTCAAAGTGGAGGTGGGACTGCATCAGGGATCGGCTCTGAGCCCCTTCCTGTTTGCTATAGTGATGGACCAGTTGTCAGAGGAGGTCAGACAGGAGTCTCCTTGCACAATGATGTTTGCAGATGACATTGTGATCTGTAGTGAGAGCAGGGAGCAGGTGGAGGAAAACCTGGAGAGGTGGAGGTTTGTGCTGGAGAGAAGAGGAATGAAAGTCAGTCGTAGTAGGACTGAGTACATGTATGTGAATGAAAGGGAGGGAAGTGGAACAGTAAGGTTACAGGGTGAAGAGGTGAAGAAGGTACAGGAGTTTAAGTACTTGGGGTCAACAATCCAGAGTAATGGAGAGTGTGGGAAAGAGGTAAAGAAGTGAGTGCAGGCAGGTTGGAATGGGTGGAGAAAGGTGTTGGGAGTTCTGTGTGATAGGAAAATATCAGCGAGAATCAAGGGGAAGGTGTACAGGACAGTGGTGAGACCGGCCATGCTGTATGGTTTAGAGACAGTGTCACTGAGGAAGAGACAGGAGTCAGAGCTTGAGGTAGCAGAGCTGAAGATGTTGAGGTTCTCTTTGGGAGTGACAAGATTGGACAGGATTAGGAACGAGTATATCAGTGGGACAGCTCATGTTGGACATTTGGAGGACAAAGTTAGATGGTTTGGACATGTTCAGAGGAGGGAGAGTGAGTATATTGGTAGGAGAATGTTGGACATGGAGCTGCCAGGCAGGATGCAAGAGGAAGGTCAAAGAGGAGGTATGTCGTTGTAATTAATGAGGATATGAAGCTAGTGAGTGCAAGTGTTGAGGATGCAGAAGATAGGTGGGATATGTGGAGAGAGATGATTTGCTGTGGCGACCCCTGAAGGGAAAAGCCGAAAGAACAAGAAGAAGATCATAAATATAAATTAAATTGTCCTTTTTAATATATGATTGCAAATTATTTGGAGTCAGTGATTGTTTGAAGACTGACGTCCCTAGACATCACCAGACTTCAGGATACATTGCTTGTTCCTGCTTGTTCTTGGGACATTTTGCCTTCAGTAAGTAAAATGCATCCTCAATTAAATTAAGGTCAGGTGATTGATTTTGCTATTGCAGTACATTCCACATATTTGCCTTAAAAATGTCTTGAGTTGGTTTTGAAATATGCTTCTGGTCATTGGCTTTGATGCATTTGACTGAATCTGAGCAAATAATAGCTTTGTAATTTCCATAATTATAATTCATCCTGTTGCTTTGGTCAGCAGTCACATTAGTAATTACAAGGATACAAGTGTCACTGGCAGTCATACATGCCTACACTATAAGATGAGGTGGTTTGATTTGTGAGCCATTCATTCCCTTCTCTATACTACACAGACCACTTTTCCCCTGTATTACCACAGTGCATTAAACAATAACTACAACAATGCAGATTTTTGTGTAAAATATCTATTAGATCTTAATATTTTTGTTCTGATCTGTTCTATTAGCTCTTTTGATATTAAAGTATAATCCCATCTGCCTTTAATAAAATCATAGCCTGCTACAGAGGACAAGCACGACTTGCTACAGATGGAATATAGTCAGAGATGAAATATTAGTGTTCTTCATTTCTAGTGTAAAGAGGGAGGCTTGCTTATAATTGAAAATGAGTTGAGCCTGCTAGACAAAAGCTTTGCATGAGTGATTATCTTTTATTCATTAGAATTTCTATCTCAGAGGCCTTGTCATGGGTAGAATTAGAAGTCACTGTCAGTTTTCCTCAGTGCTTTGATTTGTAAATTGTACAAACCATGATACCTACTTTTCTACAGAATACAAGATGAAAAGCCCACACAAAAATTTTCATCCACCAGTCAAGGTATTAGTGACACAATGTTGATATATAACATTAGTACACTGAGATTAAGTATTCAGTATAGTACCAGCATTCTATTGTACCACTTTGTGCAACAGAGTGATAGAAAAGGTGTCAAAACACTGGCAATGAATAACACTAGCCATCTAAATTCCAGCTGTTAAATCTCAAAAGATGCAATAAGATGCATTCACTTGTAAAATTGATTTAAAGTGCAGTGATGTATTTAGGTGCTGAGACAGACGACTGATAAGTTCTAAGACACCGAGTTTCTTTTTGTCAAAAAATGAAAAAAAAAAAAATGAAAACAATGAAACACAATACTGCTATGTGCCATTCTTTGAACAGGGATTATAAGATCTGATTTCATTGTTTGTAGAATGCTCAATACTCTGTTTTTGACTCTGTTATAGTAATGCCAATAAAATCAAATCCTTCAAGCTAAACTACCACCATACATGCGTTATTGCCTTGAAGGCTAGCATCAGTATCTAATCAATGAGAAAGATGTACAATTCTCTTTTCCAGGTTTTGTGCTGCAGCACAAATAATAATTATTTACTGTGTGATATACTTTGTAGAAGTGTGTGTGTGTGTGTGCCCTGCGATGGGTTGGCACTCCGTCCAGGGTGTATCCTGCCTTGATGCCCAATGACGCCTGGGATAGGCACAGGCTCCCCGTGACACGAGAATAGATCGGATAAGCAGTAGACAATGAGTGAATGAATGAATATACTTTGTAGGCATGTATATACACTTCCTTAGCATTTTCTTAATAACACTATACTAATACTGGGTAGAGGTCTTTGTTGTCAAACCAGCCTCAGTCCTTCATGGCATGGATTACACAAGATGTTGGAAAATTCCTTTGAGATTCTGGTCAATGTTGACATGAATTGCATCATGCAATTCCTGCAGATTTTTCACGTGCACTTTCATGCTACAAATCTCCCATTCTACCACACCTCAAAAGATGTTCTATTGGATATAGAGCATAGTATTTTGGTGATATTATGTAAAGCATGCCACCTCTATTGTGTCCCACAATGTTCTCCTGCCACTCATGGTACACCTGCATTGTGAATGATCTCATCCTCGGCTAAAACACACACAGGTTCTTTTACTGCCATGTGAAAACCCGAGTATGAGTTGCATTCAAATTCATAGGAATCATGGTTCAGTTCTAGTGCAACTAAACTCAGTTCATACAGCTAGTCTCAGGTTTGGTACTGCAGTGTCTTTCCCAGTCCACATCACAGCATCACATGACTAATTTTCCAAGAGGATCATGCTTTGTTTCGGACTAAACTGTCAATGTGAAAGCCCCCTTAGAGTTGTTACTATGAATTGCTTGAAGTAAATAGTAGATAAAAATATTTCCCATGCAGCCGACAAGATGGCTGAAAGTGAAGAGTTAACGAGAATGCAAGGCCCAATTCTATAAAATTATGAATATGTGCCATTCTTGTGGAGAACTTTTTTTTATCACAGGAAACTATTTTTCATTTGGACTTTTTTGTGTAATAGATGGAATCAGGACATAGGCAAAATATGCACAATTGCCAGGAAATGATGAGGAACATTCCACTTTAGGACACTTCAATGTCGTTTCTATAGCTTTGGTCAGCATTTTGGTATCTAATTATAGTAAGATCTAAGCACTAAATAATCCACATTGGCCTTATGTAATGGTGTATTTATATGTAATATGTATTATATTGCTTCATTCTGTAATAAACTTCTTGATTTGACCTACAGAAGCAGTTAAAAAGCATCTTTTATTTACATACTCCAAAATCTAGTAGAAAGCCTTTCCAGAAGATTTTTGGTTATTATAACAACAAATGGGGACTCATGGGGACTAAATCTGTAATATATGAAGAGCAGGTGTACCCAAACATTTTATATTGGTAGGAGAATGTTGGACATGAAGCTGCCAGGCAGGAGGCAAAGAGGAAGGCCAAAGAGGAGGTATATGGATGTAATTAATGAGGATATGAAGCTAGTGGGTGCAAGGGTTGAGGATGCAGAAGATAGGGATAGGTGGAGAGAGATGATTCGCTGTGGCGACCCCTGAAGGGAGAAGCCGAAAGAAGAAGAAGAAGAGGTGTACCCAAACATTTGGAAATATAATGTATTTTGGGGATGAACACACAAAAAAAAAAACTTAGCGCTCTTAGATTTTGTAAGAATGGTATGTCTAATATTTAGAATTCCCATATTGCTATTTAGCTAGGTAGCTAATTGTCCATGGCTATATTTCATTAACTCTTCCTAAAGATGTACCAGGCATTTATAAAACATTTTATACCCACTGGCCACAAAGCCACTAAGTCATGACACATTAATGACAGCCTGAACAGAAGTATTTTATATTGTTTATAACAGTGACAATGAACATTCATAGGACATACTTGGTATGGGTGCTTGTTATTCCACAAAGGCCCAAGGTAATTACTGTAGTGCATGAATGAATGCTTAATTATACTAATTTGGATATTTTGCTTTACAGTATGCAAAAACATTCCTACAAGAATAATAACTAAATAGTAATTAATGTGCCTCAAGACTTATCAGAAAGTTGAAGAATGAGAATATTAGTGTTTGTCCAACAATGTCCTCGGTAGACAGCGCAGATGATAAATGAAGTATGAGTTTAAGAGGAAATTTACACTGGGAGAAAGAGAGACATGAAGAGACTGAAGATAGCACTCTGGCTCTATTTAATACACCTTGAGTAGAGTTGTATGTTCGACAAATAAATCATAGTGGCTGCCGCCACACTGTGGGACACTGGTAGGTCAAACGAGTCAGGTTGGCTGGGAATACAGCTTTTCTTGGTCCCTTTGGAGAATCATACTCTCCATTTGTATGGGCTATAGCAAAGCATGTGTGTGTTCAAGGATGTTTCAAGGCTCTGTCCGAAGGCCACTTAGCAAGGCAATTAACAACAATGATTACAATTATTACTGAAAATCTGTACTTGTTTAACCATACATTCTCCAATCATGGGTATTTTAGCCCAAAACTGAAAATTTCTTTCATGGATACTAAAAGTGTTATTGAGGAAAATATTCTGAGAAATTCTGGGTAAGACTGTATCTTTTCCCAGGAGGCATTGGTGGCTCAGTGGTAGGTTGCTCGCCTATCATGCGGAAGGCCCGGGTTCGATTCCCAGCCAATGCCTCAACTCCAGCCACTGGATGCAGTGCCGGTCCCAAGCCCGGAAAAATGGGAGGGTTGCGGCAGGAAGGGCATCCGGCGTAAAACCTGTGCCAAGTTGTTGTGCGGACCAGTTGGTACGCTGTGGCGACCCCGAACAGGGAGCAGCCGAAAGCAACTTCTTCACTGTATCTTTTCCCAGTTAGTCTTAGTGATATTGTTCTGAGAAGTCCAGTTCTGTACTGAGCAACATGGTTACTAACAAACCCTAGCGATTAAATTTCTTATAATGCAAGGTCATCCTGAGCGAACCTTCCAGTAACCCAAACCACTCTTTTACATTAGTTGGCCTTTTTATCTTATAGTGTGGGAAGTGTATGTGTAGTGTAGGGAAGCAGGCTTCGTGGTCATAGGTTATAGGGCCTCTGTATGAATTTAAAGTAGCTGTATGTAATCTCAGCTACACTTGGCAGAGTTCCATAACCTCTGTGCAAATTCCCTCCGTCCAAAGATGTATTTCTTCCATACAATGTTAGTTCTGATTCTTGCAATAATTTGTAAAAAATATCTTGGTGTGTGTGTGCTAATGATGTTTGAATGAGGAGTTATTCAAAACTGTGCTTTTGTATGTCACTCACAGCTAAAGACTGGGAAACATCTAAAGATTGCTAGTTATGTGCTGTATATGACTGTAAATTGTAACAGTTTACAAATACAACAAATTACAGTAGAGAATACGAAGCAAAATCATTACCTGTCAAAAAGAAAAAAAACTGGCATCAGTTTTCAAGCCCTTCATGTTTTTGAAGTCTCTAGTGCTTTTTATATTCTTAGATTGTGCATGCTGCTTTCAGCAACAATTAAACTGAATTTTTTTTTTTTTTTTATCAATCTTAACATCCTCTGTCATGTATTTCATATGATATATCAATAATTAATGTTTATCCTTGGTGTGTCTGCTCTGCCATCCAGTTGAAATTTCACTCCCTGTTCATTTATTGTCTAATATTGTACAAAATATTGGGCAAAATGCAGTGAGAATCATAGTCTGATTAGTTAATATCCATAGCAGCATTAATGATTCGAATGTGATCCTGGCTACCTAGTCCATTAAGTTTTAGCTGCTGAACATTTGCAGAGTTGAACAAAATCTTGTTCCAGAGCCCATGACCATAGATAATATATTATACGAGGAGTGCCTCCTTAGTGAAGATTTAACTCATTCCAATGCCACTAGTCTGTTATTTATGCCATTATAGCTGAATAACTGGATGTTTGAAGCAAAACAATGTTAAAAATAGGTTACCTGAGAGTACTATATATTATAATAGCTAAAAACTTGAATAAAATATTGTGGATATCTGTTTTCCGAAGCTCAAGATCTGGATTTACAGCATGAAAATACCCAGCTTACAGTAGATAATATTTTGTCATATATATTATTAAAACTCGTGTAATAAAATCTATAATAAGAAAGATGGTGTCACTATGTTCATTATTGATGGCATGTTAAAATATTAAGATTTTACAGAAGTCCTTTTAGAGAAAGGCAGACTTGTTCAGAAAGAACGCAGCAAGATAAATATTTAAGTAGGCAATGTGCTAGACTACAGACAAGTCCACGAAACCATACTCAACTCATTACTAGTTTGTCATGGTCTAAAACTTTAAGCTTTTAGTGTCACATTTTATGTGTCAGACAGGGAAGAAATGCATCTGTTATGATTTTAGAACCATTTCTATTGAATTTTCTGATTCAGTGTGTGAAATATTATGTAATGCATCCCATTCTCAAATGCCTGAGACTTTTCATTTGGTAAAGAAATGAGCTGGGTATGACCGAAAAGTGTCCATACTTGTTAAAAAAGTCCCTGTATTAATAAAATGTCCCCGATTACTGTTCTGATTTTAAAATGGCCTTGGTGGTTGCTAGGTAGGTGGTCTATAAGGAAACCTGTGAATAGCATTGTGTGTTCATAAATAATTTTGACTGGAATTCTATTATAATGACCAACATAATATTTGCATTTGAGTATCCTTTATATATTCAGCTGCTACTGTAGATACACAAGCTTTTTTACATTACATGATTTCTTGCTAGGCTTTTTCTTGCATGACATCTACTTTTCATTTGGCCACTTTAGAAAGTATGAAAGCATGTGGTACTTCAGCTCAAGATGAAAGGAAAGGAGAGAGAATTGAATCTAAACCCACAAAAAGGTAATTTTGTTCACTCTTGTTAGATTTGAAGGTAAAGAAGCATTGGATACCATTACACAGTTAATTATCCTCTAAGTAAACATGAAAGAAGAAGAAGAAGAAGAAGAAGAAGAAGAAGAAGAAGAAGAAGAAGAAGAAGTGAGAGCATGGTAACAGCCAGGCAGTGATTTACTCCGAGCTGAGTCGATGGCCAGGAACATTACCTAAATGATCAAAACCAAAGGATTTAACGGATTGCTTTACCTGCTAATGCACCTTATTCTTCTGAACACATTTGTCTCTCTGCGTCCTTCACTCAGTAAATAAATATTAAGGCAAATGATGGTGCCTGTCTGAAAATATATAGGAGCTTTTCCCTCCTGTAACAAATGTATATGGAAGATGGTGTATGTATACATGTGTACTTTTATGCATTTTTATCTTGCAAGACCTATAATTAACAGGCAAAGTAAAGACTGTTTCAGTTAAAACAACTATCCACATTGCTAGCTACAATAACGATGCTGTCTGTAAACACACTGGGAAGTTTATCCTCTTCCACATTAATGAATAAATGTCAAGGCATAGTACCTCACTTCATAAGCTTCATATAAACATGCAGAAAATGATATTAAATCACCTGTAGCCACAAGTGTATATGCAAAATATTGTTTTGGGTTAGGTGTGAAATTTAGCTAAATATATTTAAAGTTATGTCAGTCAGTGTGATTTGCTTTGGACAGAGGCATGCCAGATGAACAGAAAACACTATTTATTTTCACTATTGCATCACAAAACAACCTGAATTAAACTAAGAAATAAAACTGCTCACAAACAGAAGAAGCAAAATCACAGAAAGACCCATTAATGTGTTAGTAATATGTTAAAAACATGTGAAGGTGTTTTTAACCATGTTATACCCTAAAATTTAATTCGAAAGTAATTGCTCATGTGTAAAGCCACATGTAAACGTACAAACACGTGCAATGAATGTGAAAAGTGTGGGAAAGATAATATATTAAACATAGTTAAACTGATTCTGTCTAATATAGATCAACATAGTTAATCTGTTTCTTCCTTTAAGATACTACATTATTGATGTAAACTTTAAGTTATAAAATAGTTTTAAAAAGTTTTTGAAAAAAAAGTTTTAACTTTTTTTAAAAAATAAAAAGAAAATACCGCCTTATACTAAAATACTGTAGAATGCCTTATTTCTACAGTTACTACAAGAGACTCTGGATCCACAGTGACATGGAGCAGGTAAAGTGAATACTTAACATAAATAAATAAATGAAAAATAATATTTAGGCCTGCAGTTAACATCCTCAAAATACCAGACAGATGTTATGTTTTAAACCCCTACTTTTGAATAACATCAATTTAATTTGCCTGGAATGTCTAGAAGAGAGTATACAGATTTTTACATATTCTATGCAATTTCTGCTAGAACTTTTTAAAAAGGTGAAGCTGACAATCTTGCAACTATCAGAACTAATCCATACCTGCAGTTTAGAACCTCTTACAGGCTGTTAGTCAGGTCTGCCAGGCAGCAACTGTTGAGGTGGAACCCCATCAACCTTAACTATGCACACACACACACACACACACACACACACACACACACACACACACACACACACACACACACACACACACACACACACACTTACTTTAATACACTGATAAAATAGCCATTAACTGAAGGAATAGGGTATTGATTTGGTAGCTGTCCTCAGCTCAGCTAAGGAGCTCTTACACCTCAAAAGTGTGATAGGGTGCTGACAGGGTATAGCCCAATCATCTATACAAAAGTGTGTGGGTGTGTGTAGCTGTGCACATACATGAGTAAGAGGAGAGGGAGGGCATAGTGCAGTTTGCATTCTCTCACTTTGGAATGGGGAATGGAGCATTAGCTGGTTCAGCCCTAATTAATGGGGCAGACAGTGGTGGAGGAGAGCTGCTGAGTGGTGCTGCTAATGTGATGTCACTGTGCATTAAGCTGATAGGCCTGCCTGCTGTCTCCACCAGGGAATGCTGAGGTGTTTTTCTGTCACAGGCAGCTCTCAATGCCACAGAAGGCCTGGGCAACACGGTCTCCTCTCCCTTCACAACACTTCAATGTGCATCTGATTCAATCACATCTGCTTCATTCAATTCCCCATATCTGCTTATACCCACTGATCAAATAAAACACCGATCAAACAAATCATCTCTGTCATCCACAGTGGGAAGGTAATGGATGGAGTCATCAGGCCTCTGTGTAGTGCTTGCTGAGTTGGTCAAGGCACATGGTGCTGCTCGTGATTGATTGGCAGAGAAGCAGATGGGAATCAGTCTTGATAAAGCTGGGGAGGTTGGGGGCAACACAATAGAGAGACGCTTGAAAGGGATGTAATCCAATCTCAAGCCCAAGTCTCTGTTTTAGACTAGCTGCTTTTTTTGCACCATATAGTGGTCCACTATAGTGCTGCAGTTTGCTTCCAAGACATGAGTCATAATGTCCGCTGAGAGCTATGTGGAAGAAAACCTCAACTCAATATTTGATCACAAGAAACTGAACACATTGTACAATTTAATGACAGTGAATTAAGACAAAAAGTAAGCGTGAGCACAGTGTTGCACTATTGATCAAACAGTATCCTATTATTCCGTGAAATACATGTGTTTAGAACATGTACAACACAAACCCTGCTGTAGAGTAAATGGTCCAGTGGCTTTGAACTATTGCCTTCATTACTGCAAAATGAAGAATGCATTATGACCATGTTTCCATAAAGTGCACTCACTTTACCACTTGCTAAATTTCTGCTTGCGTGTGTTATTATGTAAGCCAAGCAAAAAGCCTTCTAAAAATGGCAAGCAAGCACAATCAAACATCCAAACTTCAGGAAACATTGGTACTTTCATGCCTAGGACACCTTAGTGCTTATTTGGAGGGATAAAAAGTTGTACATTTTTCATTTTACTTAAAATACTGCAACACATGCACTGCCCACTGACCCACTTTGGAGAACGTTGTACAGCCCATTGGTAAGTAGTGGCTTTATAGAAGTTGATGGCCAGGGGCTAGCCTGAGGCTGGGTGAATCATGACATTCCTGACAAGACTGTGGAGCAAAAAACTGAGCCTACCATCTCCCACTCACAAATCAAAGAGAAAACATATCATCCACATAACCAAACACAGCATTTACATAAACTGGAAACAGCTAAAAGTTGTAACTAAACTGACACTTTAGATGTTGTATACATAAATGCAAAATACACATGCTGTATGTTTGGTATGTCCTGGTTTTGGCTGAGGGCATAAAATGCTTATGTTCTGCAAGCAACTGCTCCCAGAACCCATGTCTGCAACACATAATGCGAAGGGTGAGTTGCTCTGTTTTTTTCACTGTTCATATTATTGTTTATATGTGTTTCTGTGTTGCCACTTGTAACTCAAACTGGACCACTTACTAAGAGAAAAACTGAATCAATTCAATTTTGCAATTCAGTTTTATTTGTGTAGTACTTTTAATGTATATATGTTCCATTCCATTACATTGTCTGTACCGCTTATCCGATCTATTCTCGGGTCACGGGGAACCTGTGCCTATCTCTGTGCCTATCGTCATCGGGCATCAAGGCAGGATACACCCTGGACAGAGTGCCAACCCATCGCAGGGCACACACACACACACACACACACACACACACACACACACACACACACACACACACACACACACCACACACACACACACACACACACACACTATTAGAGACTCCAATCAGCCTAGAAGCATGTCTTTGGACTGTGGGAGGAAACCGGAGCACCCGGCAGAAACCCACCGAGCACGGGGAGAACATACATGCACACACACAGTGAGCGGGAGCGAGAGCGAGACTCGAACCCAGGATGCTGGCGTGCTAACCTCTAAGCCACCATGCCGCCTGTATAAGTTATCAGCTCGTCACTGACTGAGACTTGAGTGCAAAATTGTTTGTGGTAATTGTAGTCCTAAGTCATTGTAGCAGGACTGCCTGTATCAATTGCAGACCAAAGCTATCTTCAAGGTTTCTAAGTGGTCCACAGTAACCTCATGTATCTTTTAGGCTATCCATGTGGTGTTAGCAGCAGCGAGAATTCAGAGTAGAATTCTACCAGATTTTTGTTTAAAACATTCATGTTTTGCTTTTTTTTTTTTTGCCTTTTTCATTATCTATTTTTTTTACTTCTATTTAGTCCACATTAATGGAAGAACTTGTAAGTAAAAAAAAAAAGTGAAATCTTACTTGGCCATTAATTTTTTTTGTTGCAATTTATGACAAGATACTGTCATCCTCCAGTTTGACTACAGCTCTCTTGACTCTCCTATTTTTGTTTCTATCCTAGACTTGAGATAACTTAAGACTTAAAGATCTGATTCAGATTTATTCTAGTCCAGTGTTTTAAAATATTTAGCATCCCAATTAAACAAGACCAGGTTGTCAAAAGAACAGGCTGTGTTTTCTGGCTTGTATAGGCAGATGCAAGATTGCAAAAATGTGTTAGCTGATTATCGACCAGCATTTCCAGATGACTTTGTCTTTCAACCCCCCCCAAAAAAAAAAAACAAAAAAACAGGTTTTGTCTATATTGTAGATTGTTTTTAACAAATATTTAATTTTAGATGTCTCTACCTGAAAGTGCAAAATATTGTCAGTGCATATAGATTCATTTTATATCAGCACTGTGTTTTACAAAGCATCAGATCACTTCAGAAATGTCCACAGACCCAGTGTACACAAATCAATACCACCAAATGGCTGCCCATGTCCTCCATTTGAGAAAATGAACAAGCTTTAATACAGTTTCTCAAAATAAAGTTTCAGAATCTTAATACCATAATACTGTGAGAATTTTGATTTTAGATTAGATATGTATCAACTCTACGGATTTCATGTAGCTCACAAACAGAATATATGATCATGTCTACACATGCTTATTTTGTATTTATGTTGTTTTTGCAGAGTTTATGACTTAAGTCTTTGACTTTCATCATGTTTCAATCATGTTATATTTGACACACAAATACACATATGTCCAGCAGGTTATATGTTACACTTCTGGGAGATTTATTTGAGGTCCATAATAATTTATTTGAGCATAATAATAATAATAATAATAATAATAATAATAATAATAATAATAATAATAATAATAATAATAATAATAATAATAATAATAGGTATGCACAAAAACCAATCAAATTGTGGTTCCTTCCACTACTTTGTGCATGGCATCATTCACAAAATTATTCCTTGCAACACATTCAGTGCATGTAATTGAGCAGCTTACACAAACAACTTAGTGCTCTGTATTTGAGTTTCAAGTAAATCAGTATCTGTATGTTGTGTTCTGGGGATTTTTTGTGTGAATCTTTGTAATATGGAGTGTGATAAAGTTAAAGGTACTTTATTTTTTATTTAATTATGTCTTCCACCTAACACATTTTGACTCTTTTTTGCCACATTTAGACAGTTCTCTCAAGGCTAGGAATCTTGCACTTTAAAACAAAATGCCATCATCTTGGAGTTTGCTTGCCAGCTAGTCAGTAGTGTCTCAGAGAGACAGCTTGAGTGCAACAGCCTGCCCTCACTGTGCTGTTTCTGTGTGAATCTGTGTGACTTTTGGGCTCCTTCCAGGCGGAACCTGGATCATGGCAGCCTGCTTGGTGTTAATTGTTGTGGCAACTGTTGCTTCATGCAATGCTCCACTTGATGCCACTCCAAACTCCAGCAAAATGCAATTAATATGGAACAGCGGGATATTAAAAGCCATATTTGTCACTGTCGGCATCAGAGCAGATCCTGATGACTGAGCTGATTGGAGGAGACACTTTTTTGGTTGTCCCTTTTCAGGCACACAGTGGGTTAGTGTGACTTTCCCAGCTGAAGAAAGAAGTCTAATGCACATTTTTCCTAACACCTGGAACATTCTCTGCAACCACAAAAAAACACCCATGGAGAGTTAAATTTGTGTTTCTAATAAATTGCTACGACTCTTAATCTCCAGTTTCTCCTTGGGGCATGACCAGGTGTTGCTCTGCTCCATCATGAGGGATCCCCCTCCTCTGACAATTTGCTTGCTGACTGTCTTGACATGCATGGTCTCCAGCGATCTCTGTCTCTTTGTTATGAGTTATACACAGCAGCCTGAATGATGCTTAAACACCTGCTCCAAGCTGTAGCGCAAGCGCAATAAATCAGCATCTGTGCAGGGGAGCACTGAAGCACTGAAGTCAGGGTGCGGAGTGCTCGTCTTCCTGTTCTGCCAACTGGCTGGGCTGTTTTGTGGAGGGTGACGGGAGGAACGAGCCGCTTGTTCACACATCATTGAACACAAATCACAGCTGGCCGGGCTGCAGCAGGCAGATGCTGACTGGTGGAGGGGGGACGGCATCATTTAGGATGATGCGCAGTGATGGTTGAAAGCATGTCACAGATTTCTTTCAGCATGCCGTATTTGTGGGGATTGCATGGCTTATTCAGGCACAAGACACACACAAATCTGGACCAACTGTTTATGCAAGCCAGAGATGAGGAGAGAAGATGAGAGAAGGGACAGAGAGAATAGGTGAGAGTGAAAGACAGGATGGTCCACCTGCAGTCAGAATAGATACAAGCTGTTAGAGCAGATGGATGTAGAGAATTAGGTGCACACACTCATGATCTCACACCCCTGTCACAAATTTCCTCAATGGAGGTGCTGGTGTGTGGGTGCATAAATGCTTCTATGTAGGAGTGTGTATGTAAAATTGGAGGCATAATGTAGACATAAAATGTAAGAATAAAAAACAATTTCTTTGTTTTGTCCCTTAGCACTCTTTTATACACTCTATCCATCATACTGTGAATTCATATGGAATTCATTGACATTTAGTCCTCAGACTTCAACTGCATTTCAACTGAAAAATAATGCAATCAATAATTCCCTCACAATTCATGTGAGACATATAAGAGTTTTTTTTTAGGCTTTTGATATAAATAGTGTTAACAGAGTGACTACTGATCTGCATAGGACTATGCCTACACCAGGGGGCAACATCATTCTGCAGTCATAAAACATAACATAAATTATTTAGGCAAATTCGTTACTTTCTGCCACTTATTCTCATTGCTTTGCAAAAATGTCATCTGTTGTTTTCAGGTACATTGTTTGGTGAGAGTAACTGGTGTGTGTGTCCAAAAAATGATGTCCCCACAAGGACAGTAATATTTGAGAATTTGAATAAGATGTGTCCTGTCCCCACAAGAAAACTATTTCCCCCCTATTCAAACAATAAATAAATAAATAAATAAATAAATAAATAAATAAATAAATAAATAAATGGAAGGTCCTTACAAGGATAGTAAGGCAAATGTGTGTGTGTGTGTGTTTGTGTATATGAGAGAGAGAGAGAGAGAGAGAAAGAGAGAGAGAGAGAGAGATTCTCTACATCACTGCCCTGCATAGTTTTATGTTTATCGAGAGCTATAATAATAAGTATATCAGGTGTGTGGGAATTTATGGGTAGCTGTGTGTGTGTGTGTGTGTGTGTGTGTGTGTGTGTGTGTGTGTGTATGTGTGTGTGTGTGTGTGTGTGTGCGCTGAAGACAGCGAGGAGGAGGAATTGAATATATAAGTGTGGACAACTAATCAATGGCATTTGTAGATCTTGTTGTTATTTGTGAAAGAGTCTGAGCACCAGATCTGAGAGGATCTCCATTTGATATTCACTTCATAGCTTTCCTCACACCCAGACATAGAATAAAGACAAAAAGAGGAACAACAAATGATCAGTTTTGGGTGTTCAATAAAAGAAAAGGTAATATAAGATAAATATATCTAGACTATAAGCTAGAACAAAGAGGTAGGGAGATAATGAATGTTTACAGTCTAGTAGATTCATGGAATGTATTCTTTTGGTATGTCAAAATCACTAAGGACACCACTACATCCTTTGAAGGTGGGAATAGTACAGAGCAAGGGAAGGGAGAGGGGGGTGGGGGTGGGGGTGGGGGGAGATGGGAGTGTAGATTACTCTGGTCTGTCCTATGCTATTCTTCATTTTAAGCAGCTTGTTGACCTTTGCAGTCAAGCCTGTAGGTGTAGTTTAGCTTCTGCAGCAGAGCCTGCAGTAATTTAGGTGGCAACTGAAACACAGAGAACAGAGCAGCAAGAGAAAAGTGTGTGTCCGTGTGTGACTGTGGGCAGTGTGATGAGTGGGCTGCTTGCCTGTCTAGAATTGACTCCCTCTCTTGAGAATAATTTTTATATGGCCGGGATTTGCAGTCCATTCTTGGTGCCTGTGAGAGGAGGCCTGCCTCAGAGTACCAGGGCTGGAGGAATCCTTCCCTAAAATGCTATTGACCACAATAAACATATACCAGCATCATGCAGCTATTTGACAAAATTGTTTGAGAAAAGCATAGGCATACGTTGTAGCGTGTGAGCTTGCAATGACAAGTATCTGTTATCAGTCGCATGATTGCTATGCGTAACAGGGCCGAGATTGTGATGGTTTGCCAGAGCTAAACTGATTGCAGCCTGTAGCCCTGCCAGTAATAAATCCAATTCAATCAAAATCTGATAGGAACAGGTGGGTAAATAACTGATAAAAAGCTCTTGACACTTGATAGTAAATGCTTATGTATAGAACACAGCAGCAGTGTAGAAAAGTAAAGCCTTATTACACTCTGCTATTTCTTTAGCTTGTGCTACTGCCACACAACCATTTATGTCTATTCTGTCCTAAATTATAATATGAAAAAGCATTATTTCTCATCAGCAAACCCCTCAATTGGGAACAGATGTTTCTCCCTCCCCAGGAAATGACTCGCTCCTTAGTAACAGAGGGTGGTGGCCTCGCTTTATTAAACATATAAAAAGCCTCTTAAATGATGTGATTCAGAGGAAATATAGGCTGATATTCACTCATTCAAACTGAGGAATGCAAGTGCTGCTGAAATAATTACAGAGCATGAGTGTAAGAGTAGTTGCTCTCGGTATGCTGTAAAAATATGATACTTTAGACAGAGCTGTCTGGAAAGGTGCTGCTTCAGTCAGTGGGCAGTGGAGTAAACTAATTCTACTTTCTACTTTAAGTAAAACACACACACACACACACACACACACACACACACACAGAATGGGAAGCTCTTCTTATCAGTATATACTTTATTGTAATCAGTAACTCACAACTATTACTTTTGACCCTAATGATTTAATATCACTACAAGTTCAGAAATAATAACAGTGAAATTATACAATAATAAATTTTATGTAGGTCTACTGCTACAGAGCTCAGAGTTTATGATCCGTATTGGTCCGTTAAATAGGAAGTCACGACTCGAACTTTGTCATTCTGATTTAATGGAAATGCCATTAAGATGTCTATATGGTTTCACTAAAGGTACACACACACACACACACACACACACACACACACACACACACACACACACACACACACACACACAATTCAAATTATTTAATTAAATGTCTTAGTTATGGAAATTAAACAATAATTTAACAAATGCTCATTCAGGTTTTTAATAGTTTAACTGTCAAAAACACACACTTTATAAATCTCTTACAGAAATGTCTGGGCCATATCTATAACTCGGTCAACTGTTAAATCCAGCAGGCTTAACTGGAGTCTATACTGCATTCATTACATCTTACAAATGTTGATACCGCAGTGGTTTGTCATGTAAACTTTCCAGGATGGATCATCTGCCTTCAATCGTCATGGTGTTCAGAGAAGCACAGGTTCATGTTTTCAAAGTAAAATATTCTGTCTCATTGAACAGCTGTGCATAAGATTATTCTTGCATTATGAGTCTTTTATGCACTGTGATTTATTGAGTACAGCTTTCACAAATCAGTAGATGTTGCAAATGTCTTCACTCATTTCGAAAGAAACCTCAAAACAAACAAAACCTGATTGCCACTTATTGCAATTTGAAGGAGTGAAACAGATTTGCAGCAGACATGGTTCTCATTATCATAGAAATGAATATGATGACAGATAATGAATATATGCTTCTTGATGCTCCACCGCCAGGCGAGAATGAGCAACTTTACAAATGCTGGGGGAAGGGAGAAAATTGTGGAAGGTGGTGATAGAAAGCAGCTTTTGATACCATGCTCGTGTAAGACATTAGCATACGGAGAGAAGTAGAGGACAGACTGAAGGTCAGTTTTAGACAGAGATAGAGTGAGAGAAAGAGACTAGGGAAGAGAGAAATAAACAGTACACAGCATGCAGATCTTACTGCACATACCATGTGCACCAGGTGAAGACAGACCAAGCTTTAATGCTTTTATGAGGTTTTATAGAGAATTAAACAGCTGTGGAAAGCTGTAACCTGTTATAAAAAATAAAGTGATGTAATTTATCAGGTACAAATCTCAAGCTGTTTTTTCACTTCAGTGCACATTACCCACAGTGGCTATAACATTCTAGACATATTCTTACCTTTTAGTTTACCTTTGGGGGCACGTTGGCTTAGCACACCTCTAGGGTTGGGGGTTCAAATTCTTGTCTAATTCATGTACACAGGCTTATTGTTTATCCAAAGCTCACCTTTTTTATTTTTTATTTTTTTTAACATTTCTCTATATTTACATTTCTCACTCCACAGTGGTGGTTAATGGCTCATATAAAAGAGATATTCAGGGTTTAAGAATTTGTTTCTGTTTCATTATACATAATACATAATACATAATCATTTAAGATTAAATGGAAATAAGGTTATTATCTTCAACAAATAAAATTCTGTGTAAGATTATTCAAACAGAAGTAAAAGCGTTTTAATAAAATAATCATGATAAAATAATTCATTTATACTGATTAAAAATGTCTGATAAGCTGATTTGCTTTCTGTCAGAAAAACCTTTGTAATGTTAACAATATGGTTTTGTAATGCATTTATGAATCTAGACATTAGATCCATAAATTTGCACTATGGAGAATGGAGCCAGAAATAGGTATTATTTGAAGTAATGTGTTGGCAGAATGATTATTATAATTATCTTAAATATTTCGACTCACAGTAGATCATTATTAGTGGATTGTGTGCTTTTTTTCCTTTTGGGAATCAATTAAAATGTGTTAAATCAAGCTTAAATTAACAAAGTGTGATTGTAAATAGTATAATTAATTTCTGGATGATTCACTTCATGGAGCTCTGTTTGAAAACGTTCAACTTGACACCACAAATTGTCACCCTGGCCAGGGCCTAAAGATGATATTTCTATCTGGAGACTTTTTGTATAAGGGTGTATTTTCAGTGAGCCTGCTGAATTGAGTCTAGGTGACTGACTGCAAGCTCCAACTGCTGGCTTTGCTAGAAGGAGAAATACAGGGTAATTTCTTTAGACTCCTAGTCATTTGTATCTATTTGCATAAAGCAGACACCGCTATCTGTCACCAGCCTTTAGATCTAATTGAATTACAATACATTATTTATTCCACTTTAAACAGGTCACTTTCAATTTGTATCATCAAGGGAAAAGGGAGAGGTTGCATTTAAATACACATATTGTAGTCCAGTCTCCCAATAGGTCATTGTTTGCTTTACTTAGAGTGGTGTGCTCCAGTTTAATCAGACTTAATGTCACAGTTTCCTGCTGTGCATTGCAGTTCCCGTGGAAATGAATGCCACGTGCCTATGTTTTTGTTTTCTGTTTCTGTCCTGTACTCATCCCTGTCATTTTATTAGAATTTTCCTTCATCTTTTTGAGCTGTTTCTAGTTTCCTTAATATTACTTTGTGTATATATTATCTATGTGTCCTTACCTATCGCAAAATTAAATATACACTTGTAAATATTGTTGCTCATTTTCTTGTGTAAGTTTCTATGTTCCATATTAATGGTTAACATGTGTCAGTGTTTATGAGTTTATATGCATCTCCTATGTCCCTGAATTCAACCATATGCAATATGTAGTAGTCTAATTCTTGCTTTTAGATTAAGACCTATATAAAACAGAGTTTATACATTTTATATATATATATATATATATATATATATATATATATATATATATATATATATATATATATATATATATATATATATCCAACACATTTAATGCATAATCTCTTTAAAGAACCACGAGCACATAACCATAACCCTAGACCAAGGGGTCATGGTTAGTACTCCCCTTGAATTAAAGCAACATTAAACATTAAGTAAAGCAAACAGCCTTGTCATGTTTCATTGACTACTGAGCCTCAACTAAGATCAAATATTGCATGTATCCTTATAAACACACACTGACTTTATGTGGCATTTCTCTCCCTTTTAAGAATCTAAGACTAATCTAAGTAATTGATTGCAGATACAAATACAGAGCATTTTCAGTCTTTTGAATGATGTATTATGCATTTTGATGGGGCATTGGTGGTAGGTTTCTTGCCTATCATGCAGAAGGCCCAGGTTTGATCCCCAGCCACTGGATGCAGTGCCGGTCCCAAGCCTGGAAAAATGGAAGGGTTGCGTCAGGAAGGGCATCCGGCGTAAAACATTTGCCAAGTTGTTGTATGGACCAGTTGGTCCGCTGTGGTGACCCCGAACAGGGAGCAGCCGAAAGTTTCTTCTTCTTCTATTATGCATTTTGATATTCTTGTAATCTCAGTATAAACATTACAGACTGCATTCAGTGAGGAGTTCTATGTTCAGACATTAATAATAGTTCAACCAGAAATAAATGTATAACAGAGCTTTGTTTTGTAAATGAGGTACCCTTCTACCACATATTACTTCCCAGAATGTATAAACCCACTAAGAAAAGCACTTGAAGAACTGAAGATCAAATAAAGAAATAAACAAGTTTAGAAGAATGTTTGCTGCTCCTCCAGGGCTCTAACACTACTGCTACTTATTGCCTTTCATAGCTCTGTAAACAGCAAAGGGCAGCAGTGGAGTTATACAGCCTTGTGATGCATGAGCAGCTCTTGACCCTGGTCCCGTATTTTGTTTATTCGAGGGATATAGGCAGAGATGTGGTCTTCAAGCACACACTCCATGCGCAACCCAATTCCCACTAGTTCTGAAATTGTACTTTTTTTTCTTATTGTTGTTTTTCACAGTGATTGTGCCCAGCCCTCTGTGAAAATGAACTGTGAGGTGTTTTCTTTGATTATTCTCAGTGTAACCTTTTAGGCAGAGAGGAGTATGAGGGAGGAATAAAAGTAGAGTGAAAAGCTCCATGCTGTGTGACTATTTTCACCTCGCTTAGCTGACACTATGTCTACAGACTTGTTTTCCACAGGAGGACAAAACTGCAAGATGAGCAAGGAGTAGAAAATGAGAGTAATCATAGATCCTCACTTTTACATTCTTATTCATGTGAATAAGTCATTATGGGTATATAAGGAAATTTAAATCTCATATAAATTTGAATAAGCATAGAAATTTGTATAAAACCTTTCTGGACTATTTCTTCTGAAGTCAAAAGTCTGAAGTTCATACTTGCTGTTTCATAAGGAAATAAAGTACATTTGTCTCAATGATATAGACTGTATTAAGTGAGTGCTGAAAACTCATGCAGTCTCTGTAGCAGATTTGACATACATAGCCATAGCCATATAAAGCTAAAAGTTAGTGGACACCTGACCATCACACTTATATTCTGGTCTTCCCTAAACTGTTACCATAAGGTTGTAACCACACAAGTATGCTATAGCATTAGTCTTTGTGTGCTATAGCATTACAATTTCCCTTCACTTTAGCTAGGAGGCCCAAAACTGTTCCAGCATGATAAGTGACCCTGTGTACAAAATAGGCTCCAGAACTTGAGTGCCCTGCTCAGAGCCCTGACCTCAACCTCACTGAACACCTTTGGGACAAACTTGAATGCAGACTGCACCCCAGACCTCCTCACTTGCCCGATCTCACTCATTCTCTTGTGGCTGAATGAGAACAAATACCCACAGACACACTACAAAATCTAATGTAAAAGCCTTCCCTGAAGAGTGGAGGTTATTAAAACAGAATATTTTAAAAGGGAATAAATATGTAATCAGATGTTCAAAAAGCACATATGGGTGTGATGGTCAGCCTAAGCCACAGTGGCCCTTTGATGCTAAACATGAGAGAGCATAATTATTAAATCCTTTAGTTAAAACCAAAACAAAGCGATTGCCTGAATAACAGCAATTTAAACATATGAAAGAAGATGTAAGGATCATGTAAGAAATAACATGCAACAATCTGTGTTGTTACACAGAGTGAGTTATTTTGCAGAAATTTACCAATGATTGCAATGTGCAACTTATTAATGAATATATTACACATTGTAAGGCTTTAGAACATGCAAGGAAAAGTTATTTCTAGTTATCGTTTATGGCAACGCTAAAGTCATTTTCTCACTAGCACTTCTCTCTCTCTCTCTCTCTCTCTCTCTCTCTCTCTCTCTCTCTCTCTCTCTCTCTCTCTCCGTGAAAAGAAAAGAAAAAAACGCTTGTCATTTTACTGAGAAACAGAAAATCATAAACCTTTATCCTGAAGACTTTAAAGCACCATTACAGCACCATAAGTGCTGACACTCAAGACTCCATACATAAATGTTAAATAAATGGGTGCTCAACTTTTTCTTCCTTAAAAAAACAACAGCTTAAAAAATCTCTTTATTCTGAGTCTCAGATCACATGAATCATCCACCATAAAAGTCCCTGTGTATGAGTTGTTACTATAGAAACAAGATGTATTATAATGAGTGCATTCTTAAACCTTCAGCACGAACTGTCCGAGTCATACAGTTATGTAAAAATATTGCACATATTCTGGCCAATCAGATTCAAGAAGATTTTATTTTATGGCGTTAAGATATTTTAGCATTACTAGTACTGATTAGATGCACTTTTAATAGACCCACTAACACCTGAAATTATCTATTACAAATAATTATTAGAAATAAATAAATAAACATTTAATTGAGGGATAAGTCTGGTATTTGAAGTTTTCCTGCAAAATGTTGTAGTATCTCATAATGATCTCTAAAGAGTAACACTGATTTTGTTTTTAATTATTGTATTTCTTCTGAAATTTCAGTTTATCACAAATTATACTTTTGCTGATTACTATAATTATATATGTTTTTGATGAAGCCATTTATAAGTGCGACTCATAATGGTTCTGTCTTTTTCTCTAGCTGTTCCTCTAATTGTAAGCTTTCTCTCTCTCTCTCTCTCTCTCTCTCTCTCTCTCTCTCTCTCTCTCTCTCTCTCACACACACACACACACACACACACACACACACACACAATCTCTCTATGGAAGGCAACACCATTCAATCTTGCTTTAGTTCCTCTGTCATTAAAAGCAATGGCATTTGTCATCTCATCGCTCACCCTCACCAACGCTTCATTTCACATATTGAACAGCAGCAGCTTTGGCTCGAGGTATCCGACTGCAGGTTTGTGATGAGCTGAGAAGTTGTTCTTGACAGCGGATCACATCCAGGTCACTCCCTAAAACAACGTCATATGAATAGAAGTGACATTGAAAAGGGTGAGATAATAAAAGGGTGTTATGGATTGGAGAACTGTAGTTATAGCAATTTCAAAATTCAGATTAAAAACAGGAGTGAGAGATGCATTGGAAAATGGTGCGAGGATTGTTGACTGTTGTATACTTTAATAACCTTTCTCTTCATTTTCAAGGGTGGACATGCAATTTATTTTCTTATTGTGCATTTGAATGTCTGTATATTCAGGTTATTGTTTGTTAGTAGCCATTGTTTTCATAGCTCCATTCTAAGCACTTTTGTATGAGTCCATTCAGAGAAAATGACTAACTTTTACAGCATTCCTTTAGGTTTGTGATTGAAAGAATTACTTCAGACAACATGGCCATCACCTGAATAACAATGCAGCCCATTTGGGTACATGTCTACTTGCTTATTGTTTATGTGGTTTTCACTTTGTTCCTTCGCTGGCCTTTGTGTTTGTTGTCCTGTCTGCCATTTATTACCTCAGAGAAAGAGGTGATCCTGTTAGATCAGTGTCAGGCTCTGACTGTTTCCCCATAACTATAAATGGCCACTAATTAAGACTGATGAATTAATTAGCAGTCTTGTAAACAGTTGGTTTGTTTGAGCAGAGGTTGTGATGAATTTAAAGACCTTCTGTCAACCTCATTTTAAATATCACTCCCAGCCCTCTGAATTTTAATTACAGCTTCATATTTCCATCACAAAATGCAAACTAATTCCTGTTTTTTTTTTTATACTGGATGAATTTTCTAGTGATCTAATTGTTCAGGGTATCATACACACCAACAGAAAGTTATTGTGGTGGCATGTGGGTGGGTGAAGGAAAACAAGTGGGGAGCTTTCAGGGATTGCTTCAAAACATATTGCCATTTGCTTGAAACCAGACAACAGTAACAGACTTTTAGTGAGTGTGCTACTCACTGCTGGATAAACATCAGTTACAAAATGCCAGTAAAAAATACAATGCATTGTAAAAGTAAATAAAAAGATAAAGCTACCCTGAAAAATTCAACAGTGGTTCTTATCTCATGAAACTCCTGAACTCCTGCAGGTTCAGAATATAGTCCAAATTTTTGTAACTTCTTACACTTTTTTTAACTAATTGTTCTGGACCCCAATCAAGACCATGTTTTATGTCTTGTCTAATGTGGTTCAGCCCACCTCTGGATTGCATGTTTGGCATGCATTCTGAGCCATTAGTATATATCATTTTAAGTCATCTGATGATAGTTAATTGAATTCATCAACTCATCATGTCTTTTAAACCCCCAAAAGATATTAAGTCTAAGTCCAATACTTATAATTTTCAAGCACCTTATTTTTTTTCATTATTTTTCTAACATTACACTATTCATTATATATTTGTTATTGGGTTACTGGGTCTCATATTATTGGGTGTGACTGCAACTTCAGACTGAATATAATCTGTTTCTGAGAAATTTTGCAGAAGCTCCCAAGATTTGTTTAAATCTAGTATTGCTTAAATTGTTTAAAGCATTACTGCTCTGTTTTGAATCAGAAATGGCCCATTAATGTGTGACTTTCTAAAAACAGATATAGAGTCATTTAAATTCAGTCAATTATATTAATTAATAGGGTACTACACTGAGGCTGTTTGCATATTTTAAATTAAAGCAACACTAATAGATTGGTTTATTTAAATTGCCTTAACAAAAAAAAAGTCATAACAACACATTCACTGTGACAATTCATTAAATCCATTCCCCAGTTCTCCTGAAACTACCTATCTTTTTTATTCATTCGAGGGTTAGTTACCTGTTTATCATATAACAGTATCCAATACAAACAAGTTATTTCCCAGCATCTTTTATTTGGTATGGTGTTTGTAATTATCTGTAAGTGTGGAGGCAGCAGGGATGACTATACCCTGTGACACACCCTTAGATGATGGTTCAAAGGGAATGCCGTTCCCTCATTAGTAAATTAAATGAATGTTCTGTTTTATATATTTTTGCCATTTTAAGAGAGGGTAAACACTATGGTGATTTCAACAGGAATATATAGATTCAGGAAATAATATTTTGAAGATCATTTTTTATTTTTTTTGTATGTTGTATCTTCCATAAAAGGAAGCATATATGTATGTAATAGGATTGATTGATCTGCACAAAATGACAAATGACACTTAATGAATGTTCTTAAATCATCCAGGGTGATTTGGTCCACCTTGGCTCATTCACTCTTTTATCTTGACATTTTTAACTGCTTTATCCGGGTCATGGTCATGGTGAATTCAGAGCCAATCCTAGTAACTAGTGCACACACATTCACACACTTTTTCACATTTAGCAGCAGCTTGGGGTGGAGCCAAGTGGATCTGGAACCAGTCCCAGTTACACTGGGTGATATACAGGAGAATTCTTTGTGGATGTCGTGCCTCTACATCACACACACATTCACACCTTGGAAAGTTTAGTGTACTTACCTACCACCTACTGTACCTGCATGTTTTTCGACAGCAGAAAAAAACAGAGTACCTTGAGGAAACCCACATGTAGAATTGAAAACTGTGAAGAGGTAACACTTTACCCCATGTTGCATTCTAACCCAGGTACCTGTTAAATATATTTCTCTGCTAAAACAATACCAGGGTTGTTTGATTTTAATATTCTGATAAATGGAAGCACACATTTATATCTCACACTCCCTTACACATAGAAACATTTTTCCTGCACTACTGCATATAGTATAGACACTGTTTCCATCTGTGTCTGATGCTGTTCCATCTTCCTCATATGCTAGTCTATCTGTTCATCATTGATATTGCAAAGGAATTTTATATTTTAGCCTTTTTGGTTAGTTTGTATTTTTAGATTGCTTTTTTGAATGGTGGAATAAATCATTTAAAAGCAAGTCTATCCTCATGTTCTTTTATCTTAAACAAAAACAGAACTTAAAATATAATATGCTATATATATTTTAAATTTATAATATTAAAATATAGAATCTAAAATATAGAATTTTTTAGTAAGACATGGCTTAGCTGATCTTTTAACAAAGCAAGGTTAAATTGCTTAGAAAATCAACTATTAGAGTCATACAATTTGTATTTTTATCAAATAATATACATTCAATTAATCCTTTTTAAAAGGAAAGGAAATGAACTTATAAGACATTATCGATCAGTATAAATAAATGAATTATTTAGTCTAATATAAATAATATTATAAAATTATATATATAATAATTATATAATAAAATTAGTCGGCGGCTTAGTGGTTAACATGTTTGCCTCACACCTCCAGCGCCCTGGGTTGGAGTCTCGCTCCTGCTCACTGTGTGTGTGGAGTTTGCATGTTCTCCCCGTGCTTGTTGGGTTTCCTCCGGGTGCTCCGGTTTCCTCCCACAGTCCAAAGACATGCTTCTAGGCTGATTTGAGTCTCTAAATTGCCTGTAGTGTGTGATTGTGTAAGTGAATGAGTATGTGTGTGCCCTGCGATGGGTTGGCACTCCGTATCCTGCCTTAATGCCCGATGACTCCTCAGATAGGTTCCCTGTGACCAGAGAATAGATCGGATAAGCGGTACAGACAATGGATATAAAATTAGTCAGAACACTGTTGGCTTTCAGACATGTTTTTACCCAGAATTGGTAAACAGTGGTTGACAATTTATCGCCTTAAAATTTTAGATATTTATGAACTTGCACTTGGGGCATTTCAGAGAGCAGAAATCAAAAGTTGATCCAGACTGATCAACTTTCTTTGAAGATATAAACGTTTGTCTTAATTTTTTAAAAATTTTAATGCCAGTGTGTGACATGAAAAAGAAGTTCAATGCCAAAAATGGGCAGCACCAAAACATTCGCAAAACTCCATTTTTGGCCTCTGCTCAATTTTTGCCTTTGCCTATTTTGGACATTGTTCATAGTAGGCAGCAAGAGAGACCTTTTGTCATACTTTGCACAGTTCACCCAGGACTTCTCCATGCAATCTTTGTAAAGTTCTAAGAAAGTTGATGGAATTCAAATGAATAGAATTTTGACTGACTATACATTGGGAGACCATAACTTGAATTATTTAATTGGATAAAGATGCTATACAAAGAAAGCTTTGGCAACTAAGATGGAAGTTACATATCTTCTTTCTCTGCAGACCTTATAAATGAAAACATTTGAAATGAAAACAACTACAAGGTCAGTCAAAAAAAGGTAAAGAACTGTGGTGGCATTCCCAGACAGTGAAAAACAGATGGTACTTCTATAGCAGAAAAAAAAAATTTAAAAACTTAAATTTTTTTAATTTTTTGAACAGCAAATCATTCTGCCATTAGTTTTTTATGATGCCTAATACACAAGATTGTACATATAATGTGTTTATGATTGTATATAATAATGTAGAATTAGATTTTCAATTAATTTATCTAGTTTTCCTGTAAAGTCAATATTACATAAATGTCTAAGTCTTTATTTTTTATTTGTGTGTCTGTGTGTGTATGTGTGTGTTGATGTGCAACATGTGAGTCAAGGGAGCTCATTTGTTGCAAAGCTGCTCATCATTCCATATACCAAAAAATTGCAGATTCAACTCCCTGATTCCCCTAATAAAAACCAATACACTGACAGCCCACAGCACAACCCATAGTACACACAGCGTGATCAGTGGGAGATCTAACACACCTTTCACTTTTAATACATATCCACACCAGTTGCAGTTTACTGTGATGTATGGTGCATTAACACTGAATACCATATATAAATATAAGGCATAAAAGCATCTGGAACTGCTCGTCATTAACTGGATGAGTTGAATTAAAACTCTTCATAGTCTATATGGAAATGAACCCTATTTCAATACCCTGAAATATATAATACATGAAATCTGAAAGATTAGTAATGTAACGGACACCATCTATCCCTTTAATATCCTATTTCTTTGCTGAAAAACAGTGCTTCAGACACTTGAATGAACTTCAACAAAGTTATCATGCATTTGTGCTATGCATCTCACAGAATTAGACTGACATGCAGAGCTAATCAATAGCTCCTTATGTAGATACACAAAGAAAGGCTCTGCTTCACATTAAAATCCAGTCTCCAGAAAATGTGTGCCGAAAACAAGTATTGATTCTTCAACCTGATACTGGGCCTGGAAGTTCAGAATCAGAAAACACAACCAGTTCCAAAACAGTCTTCAGCCCAACATTCACCTAATTCTTCATGTAAAATGACATAATGCAGACTTTGTCTAAGAAATGTATTGATCTGTAGAACCTTCAGAAGACAATTGGCAGGCATTGTTACACTCCATTGACTCAGTTTCAAAAATCCAGCTGTCTATCTGTGATTTGGATAAAAGTGTAATTCAAGCCCATCATTACCAGCAATGATTTGCCAGTGGACCGGAACTATCCATGAAATTTATGCTTTTTTGTTAAATATTTTCTTTCTATCCAAGTACACTAGTGCATACTAAAAATATGTATGATATGTACAGCATAATGTATAAAGCACTTTTTTCAGCACTCAAAACAGTCACTTTTTTCCAGTCAAAACATAAAGCGAAACTTTACTCACACATCACAATAATTATTGCTGTTGTAAACAACACACAGTTGTTTTTGCTAATCTAGTGCATTAAAGGTGTATCGTGATGCTCAACATTACAGCTCTTTCTTAAGCAACATGCGACAGAACTTGTGACTTGAATATTTATGTCTGAAAGGAACTTTTTGACAATTTGAAATTGAATTCTGACATAAATTACTGTCCAGATTAAATGCATTAAATCAAGTCACAGTGATCAAAAACATCAAGGCTTTCAAGGCTCATTAAATAATTATTTCCATATGTAATTAAATTACAATAAATGTAAAATAAAGCACTTTATCACATTCAGACAGAGTTTACAAACACATGCCTGCAGTTTGTAGATGAATAGCAATTCCTCTTGTTAATGCTGGGATAATTGAGATTCTAGCTGGATAGATTCCTGCAACAATGTCCTTTTTTGAGCTTTGATATTGCCGTAGCTGGCGGCTATTTTTTTTTTATTGATTGCCTCTACTGCAGTTGCTTGAAAAACAACTGGTTGTGGATAGTGTGAGCCTCAGTGCTGTTTCAATTGCAAAGATAAGTTGCTGTTTTTATATATCAAAGATCTATCATCTGCAGATGTATATAATGTGCATAGACACTGAATGAGAGATAGAGATTGCATTAGATTATACTTCCAAAAATAGACAGATAGATAGATAGACAAAATTGCTAAACAAACAAACAAGAAATGCATATTTATTTTTAATAATAATTTAATTAGTCAATAGTAGAGAAAAAAATAATAAAATAAAATAAAATAAAAAAGACTAAATTATTGATGCAGCATGCTTTTTTCATAATCACCCCACTGTCCTTGTCTTTTCAGTTATTATTCAGCAGTTTCTGTTCTTTTCCATAACCTTTGATGTTAACCATGTAATATCATTCAGAATGAATTGCATTATGTACTAGTAGTATCAAATCTTAAGTCTTCACCGTTTTAATTTAGTTTATGTGTTGACACATATCATTAACTCCTTGAATCTTATCTAAGTGACGAAATAGAGTTTTCCTGCGTTATACAGGTGATTCATCAAGAATGCTTCATTCAAAGTCTGAAAATGCCTTATCTGTAATCAGCTGGGACTATTCAATTTTAACAGGTTTCACCCATGTACAGATTTATGGTCATTTTGTCCTTGCCTTCTCATTCTCCACCAACCGAGTGGAAGATGCTCTTGAGGTGCCGAATGTTTAATGCATAATGTCTGGGAGCCCATCAGCTTTAAGATTAGGCCAGATTTAATCTAGGTCCAGACTGTGTCTCCAGAGAAATAATCAATTCTTCCACTTATGATTATCACTTAACACTTGGATTGAACTGAGAGAATGAAAGATTGAAGAGTGAAAGCATGAGAGAATTTATAAAAAGCAAATGATGTGTCCAAAGAGGCTTAGACCTCATTTTAACAAAGCAGTGAACTTTGTTTAAAATAGTAATGATATGTTTCAGAGAATATTGAAACAGAGACCTTTTCACTCAAGTCCACTTTATAAGGAACACATATACACCTGCTCCTTTATGGCACTATCTAATTCGCCAATCATGTGATAGCAGCAGAATGTTTAAAATCATGTATATACAGGTCAAGAGTTTCAGTTAATGCTTACATCAATCATAAGAATGAAGAACAAGTGTGTTCTCTGTGACCTTGATCATGCCTGTATGTTTAGGGTGAAACACCTTGTTGATGAGAAAGATTAGAAGAGAATGAATAGACTGGTCTGTGTTGCCAGGAAGTCTTTACTAAATCAAAAAAGTGCTCTTTATATTTATGTTCTTATTAAATTGATTATATTTATATTAGAAGTTAACAAGAATGAAGTTCAATATTGTAGAGTTTCATGCAAATTAAGTTGTAAGAAGCTCCGAATGGCAACCCTTCTCCTAAACCTACAGTTTGTAGCATTTCATACAAATTGTTTTGTATGAATAGTTACACATTTACAATCATGCGACCATGTTACATAGCTGCTTTATTATTTGAGCATGAGCAAAAACAGTTGTCATTAGATTCTGTCTTTATAACTCTGAAAATAGATATTTGTCAACATTTATGGTGAAAATACAAGGACAATTAACACTGTGTCACCATTTGGTATGTTTTAGGAAGGAAAAGAATCCTTATTATTGATTTCCATGAGAAAACATTTTTTGAAGGGCAGTGCTGCAAAGCAGATAGGAAGTTTAAAGATGATGAATACAACAATAATGCTCAATTTCATGCTAAAGTGGGGACACAAAGCCAGACTGCTAATTTAGCCACTGATAGCAGCTGGCAGCAGCGAACGAAAAGCCCCACCAAGATTAATAGCCTGTCAAAGCAACTGGAAGCCAATAACATGGATCACTAAAAAGGTACTGGTTTGTGTTGCTGCTGCTGGATTAATATGTCTGAAGGAGTGTAATGTTTGGATGAAAACATGGAACATTGTTTCAGAAATGAATTGATGACGAATAATAGTAAAGGTAAAAACAAAGACGTAAATACTGTGGATATATGCTTCAGAATTTATCCTGCTTAGGTTTCTGTAAGTATAGCAGTTACAAGCTTAAATAACAAAGCATGCTGGTCTGTTCCACTGACAAACATATACGTACATGCTCATAATAGAATGTCATGTAGCTCTGTATAGTATGCAGCCTCACCACCTCCTCCCCAATCACTTTCTTTCTATCACTAAGATCTATCTCCATTCTTCCTATAAGACCATTCCTACAGAGCTTAAGAATGTTTTTTTTAACCTGACCATTTGTAAAGCCTGTCATCTAGTGGTAAATTCTCAAAAATCATGCTGTTTTATTGTTATATAATAGTAGATTTTTTCACTTTTCACCACATCTATTCTGCATTTTAGTTCATGGGAATCCTACTCTGTTCCTTTTTATGCTCTGATAGTTGACCTCAGAGACCTGTAATTATATATTATTCTCTAACAATGCAGTCGAAAGAGAATTGCTTGACCCTTGGTGAATGCTTTGGTGAGAAGTTCAAGGTGAAGGTATTTCTGAACTTCTTTGCTGACATTTCCACATTTAAATTCAAATACAGACACAGCTTTTAGAATCATGTATTTTGCACAGATTTGCCATTTCCTCATTGTTCACAGTTTCAAATACTGAAGGCTGGGTACTGAACAGTTCATACATAAATATGACTAAATATTTTATATTAATATAAATAAATATAATATGGGGCTGAATGTGATTGAATCCAGGAATATAAGGCAACTTTTTAAGGCTTCTCTCATTGATAACTATACTATTCAATGTCTGTTATATACATTCAGATTTTATCTTAAGCTTATTGCCAAATCTGTGACCTATCTGAGAAAAGAAGGTAAAAAGACAAGTAAGGGCATATATACATTTACCTCATACAACCTTATACAGCCTGAAATTCATACTTACAATTAAAGCAAGGCCAACTGTGCTAGTTTCTATTGTATTACAAATGAAAGAAGGCAATAAAAAGAGCTGAATGCTAAAAAGCCCATTGAATCACAAATGACCAAGGTTCTATTTTGATAAGCCATAACATTAAAACCAGTGAAGTGAATAACATTAATTATTTCATTACAGTGGCACCTGTCAAAGGGTCGGATATATTAGGCAGTAAGTGAACAGTCAGTTCTCAGAAATGATGTGTTGGAAGCAGGAAAAATGGACATGTGTAAGAATCTGAGAGATTTTGGGATAAACTGTGATGGATAGATGACTGGGTCAGAGCATCCCTTGGGGTGTTCCAAGTACGCAGTGGTTAGTACCTACCAATTATCAGTGTGAAGCTTCCATAAGAAAAGGTGAAAATCTGAGTTACTGACTTGTCATTAATATGACACTAGTCTTCTTCGGTGCCAATTCAGTTTTGGAAAATTAACAAAATACTGCTAACTGTTTAATGCATTTTAATCATAGGTCAGTGTAAAATGTCAAAACTTAGTTATGCAAGAGGCAGACCTTTTTTCCTTTTGCAGATCTTTGCAGTAGGCCATAAGCAAATAAATTTGTTCTATTAGCAGATCATTTTGCTAGTTTTATGCATGTATTTCTTGAAGGAAGCAAAATAATCTGTACCCAAAATTTCTAAATTCTAAATTAGTGTTGATCTTTTAATAGGAAGTATTATAATATATTTTTAAGCACAAAGTCCTCAAAGAACATGATATTCTGCATAACCTAATTGCAGTAAAACGCTCCCTGATCAAACAATTCATGTTCTTGCTTAGAAAATAATACGCAACAAAACAGAGAGACTCCAATCAGCCTAGAAGCATGTCTTTGGACTGTGGGAGGAAGCTGGCGCACCCGGAGAAAACCCACCAAGTACGGTGGCTTAGTGGTTAGCACGTTCGCCTCACACCTCTGGTGTGCTGGATTCGCGTTTCGCTCCTGCACACTGTGTGTGTGGAGTTTGCATGTTCCGTACTTGGTGGGTTTTCTCCGGGTGCGCCGGCTTCCTCCCACAGTCCAAAGACATGCTTCTAGGCTGATTGGAGTCTTTAAATTGCCTGTAGTGTGTGAATGTGTGTGTGCCCTGTGATGGGTTGTTACTCCGTCCAGGGTATATCCTGCCTTGATTCCCGATGACGCCTGTGATAGGCACAGGCTTCCCGTGAATCGAGAAAAGATCAGATAAGCGGTACAGACAATGGAAAAAAAAACATATCAGTATATCATACATTTCACCTGGAAGCTAACTAAACAAATCAAACTCCTAAAAGTTTAGGAGGGACCGACGAAATAAATGAATGACTGAATAAACAAATAATTAAATTCTAATGATATTATTCTAATAATATCTAATAATGGGAGCTTTGCCTGTTGAATTATTTCTCTTGTCGTGCTTTTTGCTTTTAGAAATAGTCAAAGAAATCTAAAGAAATCTACATGATGATTACAATTTTCTTTGTGATCAAACCTAATGATAAGTTTACATTCAGAGACTTTGCTTTTTGAAAGTTTTTGAAGTTCTTTCATAGAACAACTGGAGTGGATAACTGGCACAATCTAGCTGTCAGATTATGCTGTTATCCATGTGTTTCCAGAGTCTGGAGTAAATAATTAGCCACACAGGGTTGCAGACTCTGATGCAAATGCACCAGCTGCACCCTGGCAGCTCTGCCCCTGCCATCGTCTGTTAGTCTTTTTTACATTGAAGTCTGAGGGTCTTAGACATGAGTAGTAATTGGAAAAACTTTTCAGGACTTTCTTTGTATAGTGGTTTTTTTTTTAGTAATTTCTTTTTCGATATTATTGCCACAGATGTTCACAATTAAAGCCAATTTTTGAGGTCAGTCTATTGTGACAAGAAATATCTTGTAACATAGGGCATATGTGTAAAAGGAGCAATGGCAATATGGTTTGGTTAAATTAAAATAGTGCATTTAGCTTAACCTCTGCACCAATGTTTCAGATGACTTGAGTTGTAAAATTTTTAAAAACTTGAAAGTGTGTCTGCTTACACCTAGCTCACCATGTCCATTTTTTAGACTGGAGATTTCTTAAGCAATTGTACCCTTCACCAGTCCACTACAAGCGCTGAATCTCTTTTCGCATGCTATTCTCACTCCAGTAGGTGACACGGGATTTTTTACTGCCAGTCCGTTCATCAGACCACAAACAAACCCAGAGGAAGCCAATTAGCTGATAATGCTGTACAAATACAACAAACAAGGCAGACTGTTTGAGAGCCAAATGAATCTTGTAGAATAAAAGCATTAGAGCTGGACTTGCAGGAGTAGACCTGCTTAATGATGAAGAATGCACTGAATGGATGTGACTATGGATGAATGCTCAGCAGTACAAAAGATCCTCATGAACAAAAGAATGGAACAATGTGGGCACGGACTCCATGAATCTAAAACTTAGTTTCTGCAAAAAGTATATTATAACAAATGACCTGATTCAAAAAATAACATATATTTTTTTCTTATGGCAATGGAACACGTAATTAAATATGACTATTTGAATTTGGTTCTTGATTTTACACTGTGCTTTGTTTCTTTTAAGAATATATGCTGTGCTACTAGTTATCATGCTGTTCTAAATCTTTACAGCAAACATTATCCTTGTTGTTCACCTAAAAGGAAATAAAGGAAGAAAAAGGTAAACAAACAAAAATATTAAATTAGCCAGCCCATGATAAGTGAAAGTGAAAGAAGTGTGCTTACCCAGACTTTTATTTTTTTTGCTTCGTTGCCTAATTCAACAGTAGTAACTAATGTAATGTAACAACATACGGCAAGCTAATTAGTTAAGTGTACACCCTCGTGGAATATCAGTCTATTGCAGAGCACACTGCAAAAACACATTCACTCCTAGGGGCAATGTAATTTAGCCAGGTCACTTACTGGCATGTTTTTGTGAGGTGTGAGAAAACCAGAGATCTTATAGGAAATCCATGTGGACATGGGGAGAACATGCAAAACTCTATTAAGACAATTATCCAAGCTCAGGGTCAAATACTGAAGCTGTAAGGAAGCAACACTACCCACTGTGCTACCCTCTGTTAACAGATTTTGGAAGTTGTACAACAATTTCTTTTATTACATTTTTAAATTATTAAGTTATTAAATTGGGGCATTGGTGGCTCAGTGGTAGGTTTCTCGCCTATCATGCGGAAGGCCCGGGCTCAATTCCCAGCCAATGCCCAAACCCCAGCCACTGGATGCAGTGCTGGTCCCAAGCCTGGAAAAATGGGAGGGTTGCGTCAGGAAGGGCATCCGGCATAAAACATTTGCCAAGTTGTTGTGCGGACTAGTTGGTCCGCTGTGGCGACCCCGAACAGGGAGCAGCCGAAAGCATTAAGTTATTAAATTATTGTGCCAATGTATTGTAGTAGTAATGTAGTCTGTCCACAGGGTAGCAAATCTTTGCTGGGCTCATGCATGTTGTAATTCAAGAAAATCTGAAAATCATGCTGCCGTTTTTAGAAAAATGCCACTTAAAGAGTCTTTTTAAAAAGTGTTTTTTCTCGCAGCAGCACTGCTTCTCAGCTTTGTAGTAGATTCTGATAGCATATCCAGTGAACCTTTATGAACTTTCTGGAATGCAACAACCCTCCATAATAAAAACAAAAATAAATATAATAGCCATTGTTGTCAACTATAAATGACAGTTTCTTAATTTGAGAAAGAAATTGTTTTATTATGAAACATAGCTAGCTTGCTTACTCAGTCACATTAAATAGAGGAAAGTTCCACAGGGAATCTTACGGTGGCCAAGAAGTGCAAAACAGAATCTGGTTCAGAAGCTGAAAAAAGGCTTCTGTTTCTCTAAATTACTATTTGTTGTTAGAATTTTCTGGATGAAAGACTTTTCTGGCAGCACTGTGATTTTTCCCCCCGGTGTTTCTGTTGTAGTGGTAGGGTTCACATTAAAAGGCATTATGTGACAGGCCTTAAAAAATCTGTCTAAAACTACTATAACAGTAGTAAACTCATTAAAGAGAGGTGGAGAAACTTTCCTCACTTGAGAGTGCAAGGTGCTAAGGTCATTTAGTGGTGTCATAGAAGCTGCATGGGTAATATTGTGAACTAGGGTAGGTCCACCAGCAATGTCCCTGTATGACTTACCTGGATGCAATACTATAGTAACAATCTTTCCCACAGTGCTTTGGGTAGATAGGTCAAGATCCAGGAAGTCAAGGTCCAAGATTTTGGCAGAATGGTCTGTCTTTCCCATAGCTATATACTATTTATAGTCATCTCATAGACCTTGAGTCTACAGAGAGTGCTTGCTTGTGGTACTTAGACAACAGTGGCAAGTGGATTGGTAAAGAGACGGTATTTGTGTGCTAGTATTAATACACTAAAAAAGAAATATGTGGTCAGTCAGATTAAAGAAAAATATTATGCATAGTTTACACATTAATATGACATTTCACAACAAAACATGATTTCATTGCTTATACTAAATGTAACTTAAACAAGTTTCTAAATTACTAGACTGAATGATGCAGAGTAAGCATAATCAATTTATGTAGTATTAATGCAAACCAATTCCATTGTGAAATCTCATGATGAGATTGGCAATGATTGGAGATAACTATAGTACTAAATTTAGGGGCTTAAATGTATTTGTTGCAAAACACCAGCATTGTGGATTTGATTATCAGCTGTGTGAGCTCTGTTTTTTATTTTATTTAGGGATTTTGAAAATACATGCTCAAACCAGGTTGGATGTACATAAATGAATGGTGTTAATGTTACTTAATTTAATCATGTGGAACCAATTGGCTCCCCGTGACCCGATGATAGATCGAAAAAGCGGTACAGACATTCAAGAAGTTTTTTTCAGTGAAAAGAATCCCATAAACATCAGAGAGTTAGTAGCTCTAACAAATGCTTGGATAGTAGTGGATCTGGGTTTGATATTATGGGGCTAATAGATTACTATTTTATTGGAATGTTTTATGAGTTTAGTAAAAAATACTTAAACTACACTATCACAGCGCAATAAATTTTAAATACATGACATCAATTAAAAACAATAGACTAATTCTGCACCAGCCTAGCCCAAACATCGCAAAGGTCTTGTTTATGTGGAGAGGAGAAAATTAGGAGAGAGAAGAGAATACAGAGATAAGAAAAGCAGGCTGAGCCAGGGAGTATTATCACCTCTGACCTTGGAATGTTGTCACATAGACCCACCATACTGAAACACAAGGAATAACAACATATTCAGAGACAGTCTAAGAAGAAATCTGTCATGAAAAATATGAAATATAATGCATTTAAAAGTTTAGTAAATTAACGTCAATGAATTAATAATTGCATTATAATAATAAGAATTTTAATAAAGTTGTATGTGCTGTATGTACACATTTAACATAAAGGTAGAGACAAGAAGATAAACATGAATAAACATTAAAGTTTAGCAAATACTCATAGGTTCCAGGGAAAATAATTAAAGCAATAATAAATGGTAAAGGTATTAGTCTAACAATCTAGCCATGGGGGGTCACAGTCCAGTGACTTCTGTGCCGGTCCCAAGCCCGGATAAATAGAGAGGGTTGCGTCAGGAAGGGCATCTGGCGTAAATCATTGCCAAATTTAACCATGCGAATCGTCAGTACGAATTTCATACCGGATCGGTCGAGGCCAGGGTTAACAACGACCGCCATCGGCGCCGTTGACCTACAGCGCGCTGGTGGAAATTGGGCTACTGTTGGTCGAAGAAGTAGAGGAGGGAGGAGAGTGCGCAGACAGAGAGAGAAGAGGAAAGGTAAGAGTGTAGGACTGAGAATAGGAACTCTGAATGTTGGTACTATGACAGGGAAAGGTAGAGAGCTGGCTGATATGATGGAGAGAAGGAAGGTGGATATACTGTGTGTACAGGAGACCAGGTGGAAGGGTAGCAAGGCTCGTAGTATAGGAGCAGGATTCAAGCTGTTTTATTATGGTGTGGATAGTAAGAGAAATGGGGTAGGTGTGGTCCTGAAGGAGGAGTTTGTGAGGAATGTTCTGGAGGTGAAGAGAGTGTCAGACAGGGTGATGAATCTGAAGTTAGAGTTTGAAGGGGTGATGTTGAATGTGGTTAGTGGTTACAGTAGTGCCCTACAGGTAGGTTGTGAGTTAGAGGCGAAAGAGAGATTCTGGAGTGAATTAGATGAGGTGATGGAGAGTATTCCCACGGGTGAGAGAGTGGTGATAGGAGCGGATTTTAATGAACATGTTGGCGAGGGGAACACAGATGAAGAGGAGGTGATGGGCAAGTTTGGAGTTAAGGAAAGGAACCTAGAAGGACAGATGGTAGTGGACTTTGCTAAGAGGATGGACATGGCTGTGGTTAACACTTATTTTCAGAAGAGGGAGGAGCATAGAGTGACTTACAAGAGTGGAGGTAGGAGAACACAGGTAGACTACATCCTATGTAGAAGAGGCAATCTGAAAGAGATTAGTGACTGTAAAGTGGTAGTGGGAGAGAGTGTAGCCAGACAGCATAGGATGGTGGTGTGTAGGATGACTTTGATGGTCTGTAAGACGAAGAGGTCAAAGATAGAGAAGAAAACCAAGTGGTGGAAGCTGAAAAAGGAGGAATGTTGTGAGGAATTTAGACATAAGTTGAGGCAGGCTCTGGGTGGTCAGGTAGTGCTGCCAGATGACTGGGAAACTACAGCAGAAGTGATCAGGGAGACAGGGAGAAAGGTGCTGGGTGTGTCATCTGGAAGGAGGAAAGAAGATAAGGAGACTTGGTGGTGGAATGAGGAAGTTCAGGATAGTATCCAGAGGAAAAGGTTAGCCAAGAAGAAGTGGGACATGGACAGGACTGAAGAGAATAGACAGGAATACAAGGAGTTACAGTGCAGAGTGAAGAGGGAGGTGTCTAAGGCCAAGCAGAAGGCATATGAAGAGTTGTACACTAGGTTAGACACTAGAGAAGGAGAGAAGGACTTGTACAGGTTAGCTAGGCAGAGGGATCGAGATGGGAAGGATGTGCAGCAAGTTAGAGTTATTAAGGATAGAGATGGAAGGGTGCTCACAAGTGAGGAGAGTGTACAGAGGAGATGGAAGGAATACTTTGAGGAGCTGATGAATGAGGAAAATGAGAGGGAAAAAAGAGTAGAAGGGGTGAACTCTGTGGAACAGAAAGTAGATAAGATTAGAAAGGATGAAGTCAGGAAGGCTTTGAAGAGGATGAAAAGTGGGAAGGCAGTTGGTCCTGATGACATCACGGTGGAGGTCTGGAAGTGTCTGGGAGAGGCAGCAGTGGAATTTTTAGCTAATTTGTTCAACAGGGTTTTAGAGAGTGAGAGGATGCCTGAGGAATGGAGAAGAAGTGTGTTAGTGCCGATCTTTAAGAATAAGGGTGACGTGCAGAGTTGCAGTAACTATAGGGGGATAAAGTTGATGAGCCATACAATGAAGGTATGGGAAAGAGTAGTGGAAGCTAGGTTAAGGAAGGTAGTGGAAATTTGTGAGCAGCAGTATGGCTTCATGCCCAGAAAGAGCACAACGGATGCAATTTTTGCTCTGAGAATTTTGATGGAGAAGTATAGGGATGGTCAGAAGGAGTTGCACTGTGTGTTTGTAGACTTGGAGACAGCGTATGACAGGGTGCCAAGAGAAGAGCTGTGGTACTGTATGAGGAAGTCAGGAGTAGCGGAGAAGTATGTCAGAGTGGTGCAGGACATGTATGAGAGGAGCAGGACAGTGGTGAGGTGTGCTGTAGGTCAGACAGAGGAGTTCAATGTGGAGGTGGGACTGCATCAGGGATCAGCTCTGAGCCCCTTCCTGTTTGCTATAGTGATGGACCAGTTGTCAGAGGAGGTCAGACAGGAGTCTCCTTGGACAATGATGTTTGCAGATGACATTGTGATCTGTAGTGAGAGCAGGGAGCAGGTGGAGGAAAACCTGGAGAGGTGGAGGTTTGCGCTGGAGAGAAGAGGAATGAAGGTCAGTCGTAGTAAGACTGAGTATATGTGTGTGAATGAAAGGGAGGGAAGTGGAACAGTAAGGTTACAGGGTGAAGAGGTGAAGAAGGTACAGGAGTTTAAATACTTGGGGTCAACAGTCCAGAGTAATGGAGAGTGTGGGAAAGAGGTAAAGAAGCGAGTGCAGGCAAGTTGGAATGGGTGGAGAAAGGTGTCGGGAGTTCTGTGTGATCAGAAAATCAGCGAGAATCAAGGGGAAGGTGTACAGGACAGTGTCACTGAGGAAGAGACAGGAGTCAGAGCTAGAGGTAGCAGAGCTGAAGATGTTGAGGTTCTCTTTGGGAGTGACAAGATTGGACAGGATTAGGAACGAGTACATCAGAGGGACAGCTCATGTTGGACGTTTGGGGGACAAAGTTAGGGAGGCCAGATTAAGATGGTTTGGACATGTTCAGAGGAGGGACAGTGAGTATATTGGTAGGAGAATGTTGGACATGGGGCTGCCAGGCAGGAGGCAAAGAGGAAGGCCAAAGAGGAGGTATATGGATGGAATTAATGCTGATATGAAGCTAGTGGGTGCAAGGGTTGAGGATGCAGAAGATAGGGATAGGTGGAGAGAGATGATTCGCTGTGGCGACCCCTGAAGGGAAAAGCCGAAAGAAGAAGAAGAAGAAAGGTATTAGTCTAACAATTAATATGTAAAAACAACCCACAATTGATAAAAAAAAAAATCTACATGTATTAAATAAAAACCTCAATAGACTTTTCACACATACAATAGACTCATTAGACTTTTCCACAGTATGGAAAATGTGATAATATAGAGATAATATAGAGAAAACAGTTTAAGTGAATAACATTATTTTCCAATAAGCATTTGAACTGCTCATTGTGAGCTACTAAGTGATAGTGTGTGTAGCCTGCATGCAGTGTAGAATTACACGTAAAGTAAATCTGTTTATCATGAATGACACATGATGGTACTTGGGTCAAAAAGGCAAATATATAAGTACCCATATATAAGTATAGAGTATGTGTATGTTTGCACACATACTTTAGGGAATATGGACTAATATATGGAGTAAATTAAGCTCTCACAGCAGAACACAGGGAAAGACAGCAGGCTATAGCTGGCTAGGAAAGTCAACTTATTCATGGACAATGAAACAACAGAATGAAGTGGAAAACATAGCACAGAACATTTACAGCGCTTCTTTAATACTTTACAGAACCAGTATAAACCTTATTAGCTGAGCTTACCTGGTAATGACTGAAGTCTATTAAAAGCACTTAAACTTTTAGGGCTCATTTGCTATTTGTTTATACTTCCTGTGAGCTTCAAATGTTCTGCATACAAGAAAACTAAAACAAATGACAAATAGCTAGCTAATGTTACCAATCCCTGTCCATGCCTACTGTTTGGAAAATGTCCCTGCCATTTCTAGCAAACTTTCAGCAAAAAACAGGTACCAGTAGCAACATGGACGATCCTGTTAGTGTTCTACAAGGGCCTCCAATTCACATTACAGATGTAGCAAATGTAGATGTAGCATTCAGATTCCTAGGTACGTGCTTATGGAGAAATTAAGTGGGATAACCTTGAAATATCATGAAGGTTTCTGAGAACATTCCAACAGGACCAATGGTTATATTTTCCTTCTTGGTGCTTTCAAACTCATGGCCTCTCTAGGTTTTTTAACCAAAACTTTTTCACTGTAATACCCCACTCTGCAGGTGCAGTAAGAAAATTGTGTCATAAATAAAGAAGCTTGGAGGGAGGCCTGCTAATTTTTCAATCAATCCAACAACCCAAAATAATGGGTCTGAAACATCCAAGTACAAACCAGTGCACAGAATGTAACTCTCTGCCTAAGAATTGTATCTGTCTAGAGGTGGCTGAAATTTCTGCTACACATTCTTTAAAATACCTTGACACTAATGAACTTGCTTATGAGCTGCATTTAGCAAACAAATGCCACTCATCACCCAGTTTCGAAACTTCGCTGCTCAAATACTTAGTTCCTGGCCATTTGTTTGTCATGTCATGTCAAAATAAGTGCCTGGTATAATAAACTTCATTTCCCAAGAGCCTCTAACCAACTCCATGTCAGCTGGCAAGAGGTCAATTGATTCTATTCTCCTTTCCCAATCAGCAGATGTCTGTGTTGAAAGGAAGAAACAGTGACTCCAGGCTAAATCTCCCACACTTATGTAACCTAGAGTCACTGTTAGCAAAATTGTTAGCAAATTTCTAGCTGCTAGTCTTATTCTCTTCATTTCAACTCAGTTTCTTTAGTTAGTTTTACTCACACTTAGTTTGCTAGGTGTATTTGCTAATGGCCTAATGATTACATTGATTACTGCCTGTTAGACCTTTTAATAAAACTAATTCTATACCTGCATTTACCTGCCTGCACTTCTTGACCTCTGCACTGCATAAACTGAATCATTGAATCATTTCATTCATTCATTCATTCATTGTCTGCCGCTTATCCGAACTACACTCGGGTCACGGGGAGCCTGTGCCTATCTGAGGCGTCATTTGGCATCAAGGCAGGATACACCCTGGACGGAGTGCCAACCCATCGCAGGGCACACACACACTCTCATTCACTCACACAATCACACACTACGGACAATTTAGAGATGCCAATCAACCTACAATGCATGGACCGGGGGAGGAAACCGGAGTACCCGGAGGAAACTCCCGAGGCACAGGGAGAACATGCAAACTCCACATGCAAATGTGCTAACCACCAAGCCATCGTGCCCCCCTGAATCATTTCATGCACACTTATTATTTTTACCTCAATAATTAAAGTGAAAAACAGAAAATATAAAAGTAAAATAAAACGTCCTACATTACATTTGCCCCGCAATATATGTGATCATTTATCTAAATGCATTTCCATCCATATAAAAATGACTACTCTCAGAAAACCTATTGCCTCACACAAGTTTATCACATTCTACAGTGTGATTTATTTTAATGTTTTATTAAGTTTGTGGTAATGCCACAATATCGATTAGACTTTTGACATTTTCACATTTTGACTCATTATTGTTCTGAGTCAAAATATGAATTTTTGATTTGCTAATTTTCTGGTGTGTCTAAAAGTGGGGGCATGGGAGGTGAATTGTCTATTATGTTAATGGGTTTTTACGTTTGCCTGTTTTCCTGGTTCAACCCTTGCATTGTTCAGGCTTTTACCTATTTAAGGGGGCAAGGGCATCTCAGTGGATAAGATTGTGAGCTCAAATACCAGCACTGCTAAACTGCCACTGCTGGGTCCTTGAGCAAGGCCCTTAACCCTCAACTGCTCAACTGTATAAAAATAAAAAGATATAATATTAGTTGCTCTGGATAAGAGTGTCTGCCAAATGTAAATTTAGTTCTACAACAGGAATGCAAAATACATTCATACATTCCTAAGTTACCTGGACAGACGAAATGGGAATTATGTCAAAATGCCTTTTGTCAACCACCATAATTTCTGCCATTTTTACCTCCAACTTGAAAGTATTGGGACTTAGTTCCTCTCTCTGTCAATGGATCTCCAACTTCCTGACAGACACACCACAAGCAGTACAGGTTTTTCCTGTTTATGTATTATGTTGCAAAGTTTAAAAAAAATAAAAAAAAATAAAAAAATCAAACTCAGTTTAGGCTAATGGTATCCCAAGTTTGTGTCCTATTGAACCAGTGTTAATGTATTCATTGACTGAGAACTAAAGCACTTTTGTACGTCGCTCTGGATAAGAGCATCTGCCAAATGCCAGAAATGTAAATGTAAATGTAGGTGGGCAAATATGTCTCACCCTCCATTTGGAGCCCCTTAGAAGAGCAATCTCATCCTGAATGTCAGCAAGACAGAAAAGTTGATAGTGGACTCTAGCACAAAGCAGGAGAGGAACTCCCAACAACTTATGATCAGCTGGACCCTTAGTGGATTTAGTGGACAGTTTCTAGTATCTGGGCTTTCACATCACGCAGGACCTTTCATGGTCCTGTCACATCAATACATTAGTGAAGAAGGCTTGCAGCATCTTCACCACCTTAGACACTTTAAAGGATTTTAAACTGCTCTCTCAGGTGCTAAGCACCATTGAGAACCTACACTTGCACCAGTGAGAACATCCTGATAAGAAGCATGACATCCCAGGTTTGGGAACAGCTCCAAGAATGATAGGTGGGCTGAGAGTGCTGCTATCAGCTGAGTGTACCATATGTAATGAGCTCCCTGACCTGCAGTAGATCTATAGCAAGGACCAAGGCTAGGAAGATAGTGAAGGCCATCCAAACAACAGCCATCCAAACAACAGACTCTTCTCTCTGTTGTGGTCTGGAAAGCACTTCTGGTCCTTGAAGACATACATAAAGAGAATGAGGAGGGCCACCGACTTCCTCAACCAGACTTTTTGCATTTTTATATTCATGTCATTCATATCACCATATCAGGCATTGTATTCATAAGCTATGTTTTCCCATATTTTTTCTAAACATTTTTGCTTGTACAACTTTCCATTTTATTGTACAGCAACTTCCATTTTATATCCTTTTTATTTATTTATTTATTTTTAAATTACATTTATTCAAATACAATTTGAATTTAAATAAAAAACATTTGTTAGTCCTGTTAAGTTTAGAATTGATTATAAATTACTACTACTTACATACAAGGCTATAAATGGTTTAGCTCCCACATATCTAGCCAGTCTTCTAACACATTACAATCCATCACGCTCCTTAAGATCTCAAAATTCTGGACTTCTGGTAGTTCCCAGAATATCAAAGTCTACAAAAGGGGGTAGAGCGTTTTCGTGTTTACCTCCTAAACTTTGGAATAATCTTCCTCACAGTGTTCGGGGCTCAGACACAGTCTCCCAGTTTAAACATAGATTAAAGACATATCTCTTTAGCCAGGCATACATTTAATACATCCCATAAACTTGTAGTCCAATACATTAATGCACATCAATGCGCATATAATACTGAATTAAATGCACATTATCATCTAGTGCCTGCTAATATTATGAACAGCAGCTATGCTAATTACTTTCCATTTGTTTCCCTTCTTCTACCCATCCCGAGACATATAGAGATTGTGCCAGCTCCAGTGGCATCCAGAGATGGACCAGCTCCAGCCGGGTTCTACTTTGTGAGTACTGGGGTATTCAAAGCAACTCTGCCAACCCTATGTGGATGACAACAACCTCTTAATTAATTTACACATAACTTTCTACACTTGCTGTATCTGCATCACACAACTAATGCAGAAAGGACATTGTTCATATCACACTCTCCGGTGTCACCCAAATGAGGATGGGTTCCCTTTTGAGTCTGGTTCCTCTCAAGGTTTCTTCCTAATACCACCTAAGGGAGTTTTTCCTTGCCACAGTTGCCTCAGTCACCTCAGGCTTGCTCACTAGGGAAAATTTTGTCTAACATCTAGGACTGTTTGTTTTTTCTTATGTTCTGTGAAGCTGCTTTGAGACAATGCTCTTTGTTAAAAGTGCTATACAAATAAAATGTAATTGAATTGAACTGTTGTGGGACATTCAGATACTGTGTTTCACCATTCAGCACTCAAAGTGGACTACCAGAGCAAATGCAGGAATCAGTGATCCATGTTTAAATTGTGGATGGCAGATGTTTGCATCTATGTCAGTGTCCTGCACAGTGAGTTGACCTCTCTCCCTTTCAGACAATTCAAGAACTACCCTACTGTATTTGGACTACCACTGCCTCAGATTTATAACCCAAAAATGCCCTGGGCAAAGAATAAATTCCAGACCTGGTTCCACAACATACAGCATCTACCACAATTCAGAAGACCTGAGCCTGAGCAGTCAACTAAAAGCACTGCCTTCTACCCATCACACACCTTCTGACTATGCCATAGATGATGCATAGATCCCTTATCCATGAACATGACCACAGAAGATATCTGAAATCCTGAAACAAAGCTAGAAAATACTCCTTATGTCACCAGGAATAGCAGGGTTCTTCTATTCCAGAAAAAGAGAGGGGTCTTTGTCCCTGTTACTACTCAAATCATCATCAGGTAGTGCAATAATTTTCCAAAAAACAAAAACAAAAAAAAAACAACCCACAGATCTCAAACTGCATATAATCAGGAAGACTTTTGCAGTACCGTTGGAAACTATAAATCCCTGACAGATTGGGTTTGTCCTTATTCTGCAAGTTGATGTGTGTGACATCAGTGGTGGTCTTACCAGACTTAGCAATATACCCAGATGTGTGCTGCCCAGTGCTACATGCAGAGTCACTGACAACTCCCTTGTGAGAAGCTATTTCTTTATATTATACCATGTTCTAGCAATATGTTAACTAATGTTCTACTAGCATTCAAGCAATCCTTCAGGTCTACAGCAATCTACAGGCACTGACTCCTTTGTAAGGGGGTTGATTGAGACCTCACTTCTGGTGGCAGGACACCTGGGCCAGGATATGGGGTGATTCTCAGCTAATTTGGTTTGTACACAATACCAGGTGTGATTGGCACACTCTGCTCTCTTGTGTGTGAAAATCTACACTGAAACAAATCTGTGGAATCAGCTTGTAGGTGGCAGGCCATAAGCAATGTGTCTCAGCATGTCTTACAAACTACAATCAAAATATTTTATTCTTAATTTTTATTCCATTTAATAAATTAATAAATGTTTTTAAATGCATACTTAGTATATGAGGTAAGTTTAAGAGGGACTCTTACCACAATACTACAATGTTTATACACAACACCATTTACCAATGGACATTGTCAAAACAGCTTTGCAGAAATCCAGATATACAATTTTAATTTCAAGCCAGAGGCGATTGTGACAAGGTAAAACTCCCTGAGGTGACAAGAAGAAACCTTGACCACCTTCATCTCAGTGACACCAGAAAGTGTGATTAGAAATCATTTCTCTTTGTTGTATATAAGAAAGCCAAACTGTGCAAATTATGCAAAAAGGAACTTGACTAAGAGTATAATAAGAATTTTAGTTTTAAGTTTAGTGTATAACTGTTAAATGACATTTCTTCTCTTAAAGCCTACTTTGAATGTTGGATTGGGATAACTTCACTACTGTCCTGTGGAGGATGTCGGAAATGTTACTGACCATGTAGTTCAATGTCTGTTTGTGTACATCAGTGCTTTCTTTCTTTTAACAATCCCAATTGTTGCATTGGCTGTTCCCACTTTCCCCAGCTTGAGAGTGGTTTGCATTTCTCACATAGATACCTCTGGTCTTCATGTTGGTTTATTCTTTTTAACAACAAATACCATCTTCCAGTGCTCAAAACATAAGAAGACATTCAGAGCTATAAATTGTTTAAACCGTCAATCTAACTAATACATGGCAGTTACATGTTCCAGTATTATTGATAATTTGAGAATTGAGTGGATGTAATTTTAAGGCTGTTTAACACATGTAGATATAAATATCATGGGAAAAAAGCTGAATTTCATAGTTATATTTTTAGATTTTTTCTAATCTCAAATACAAATGCCTACCATGTATAGCAAAGGCAACGGAACTGGCTTTGCTTTTCTAATTCTTTTGGCAAGGACTGTAGGTTAAAGTCATTGAGCACAGATGGTCAGAAAACAGGCAGTGAATAAATCACAAGACATGAGCTTGAAGTCCTGTCTGTTGGATGTGGTAGAAACAAACTTTATAGTCCATTTGTGTGATTGATGAACAAAGCACATGAAATATGTTTAGCTGAGGAAAAACTGACCAAATGCCACACAGTCTGTGTACACATAAAGCTTTTATGGACTGCCTAACAGCTTAATATACAAATACTGAACTATAAACAATAAATTCAAAGTTCACATACAATACAATAGCACAATAAATACAATCCAGAAACCACAATTACAATGTCTGGTGAAGGCAGTCTCAGGTCTGTGAATTTGTTATGGATAGCTTGTTGAGAAGAGCGTTCAGGTGTCATGTAGTACTGTCTCTTATAGAGTGGAACCATTTAAATGAAGGGACTTTCCCCAGGAGTCTCTGATCCATGGGTTTCCTCAGCTTGATTCATGGCCCTGATGTTATTCAGTTCCTGAACAGACAGTTGTTACTGTCCAGTCAGCTTGCCTGTAGTATGCACAATTCACTGAAGTTGACTCTTTAAACAGGAGGATGCTGAGCTGAGTCACACGTATATTGATGATGATAAAATGCTTTCAATAATGTATCTGTAAAGCTGAGATAGGCCTGCTTGACAGATATTGTGTTTCTCGGGCTTCTGTAGGAAAAACAGTCACTGATTCTCTTTCCTGAATATGATTGATGTGTTATTTCCTATTTGATGTCTTTGGAAATGATGCTTCCCTGGAATTTGAATGACCCAACCTTACTGACTGCATACTCTGCATTTATTTCCAGAGGTTGATGTAGAGGTGGGGTCTTATGAAAAAGAATGAAAACCATCTTTACTGTTTTTTTGTGTATTGAGCTTCCTATTTAGAAAAAATACAAAAGACTGCTCTAAATAATACAGCACTGTAAATAAAACATTATAAACCATCCTAAATGGTATTTCAAAAATACTATTGATTTCAGAAGTCCTATGGATGTGCTAAACAATATTCGTGGTGGGAGATCTGTCTGAATTACTTATATAAGCTTAAAGCTCATCCTCAAACAGGATGCACTTGAGATTTTAAATCCTCCCAGTCCTTATGTATATCTTGTATTTTTTTACACTAAGCCAATGTGGGTCATTTGTTCTCTTTAATATATAGAACATATAGTGTACTTTACTCATTTTTGTTAGTTTAAGTTCTCAAGAATTTCCACAAATGTTGCTGGATCTAAGGATGAGTGCAATGTCAAGTCACATACTGGGGATCACTAGAGTTTTGGATATTGTCTGTAACAATCAGGGCTCTCATTATATGGTGATTAATATTACAATCTGAGCACTTGAGCAGTTGATGTGAATGGTGTAAAATGAACACCATTGTAATCATGTTGCCAAGAAAGAGCTTTCACTTAGGCCATACTTTGTTTGAAGAGGTTGTGGATTATAACCTTGCCATTTACAAGAGACTCTATACACAAGTTCATCAAATATATTATCAGACTGACATTTCTCTGGACATAGACAGAAAAAGAAATGTTTATCTGTAGATGTATTGTATATACTCAGTGAGAGTGATGGAAAATTAAGTGTACAAAACAGGATTGCCTTTGGTCTGCTGCATTTGTTGGTCTAATGATGTGATAAACATAAGCTATTAAACATATGTTAAATTACTGATCTTTATTGCTTGATAGTCTGGCAGGTTTAATATCCATCTATGCAAAGCTAAATATTATTGATGACTTGAGGACCATGTTTTGAACAATGCCAATGGTGGACAATCATTTTACATAAAAGTGAACTAATAACTGCATGTTTTGCCTTTGAAATGTAAGGGTCTTCATGTTTTGCTTTGTTTTATAAGAGTTTTAAATGCTTCATTTCAGATTTTATTAAGGTTAAATATTTTGTTTAAAAAACCTGTAAAATATAAGTGGTTGTCATTCATCAGCCCACATGTGTCCTCATCAGTCCTCATATAACACTTCACAGGATGAATTGTGGCATATTCAAAAGTAGAATTTTAATCATCACTAGTTTTCAATAAGAAAACTTCCTTCCTTCAATACCTATGTGTCTGTATATTGTTTGGCAAAATAGACAAAACATTAATATGTCAATAGATGCTCTAAGTATGCTCACATGGTGAGCACTTTAAAATTGCACCATTCATGGACATATTATCTGATATTAAAGTATTTTTTGCCTGTTGTTCACTGGTTGCTTGAGACAAGTCACTTTTCATATGCAGGCTAAAGTGCGTCAAAGTAGATAATGTTATTTGAGGATTTAAATTTATTTTTTAACATAATGTTAGTTCAGTCTGAAACCTATTATAGCACAACACTGTTGAATTCTTGACTCTTGACTGTCTAATGCCAGGTACAAAGAAAATCAGAGGCATTAATACACTCACGCTAATATGCTATTGTTTCTATAGTAACAACTAATTCACAGGGAACTGTCTGGTGGAGGCTTCACAAATTTTAAGCCTAATGAAACTCTACAGAACTCTCTAGTGTCTGTGGTTTGTAACAGTCAGAGGTTAAGATGTTGAAAAGTATGAAAGTTGGAAAGTATCAACATTAATCAAGTAAGTACTGTATGATAAGCAAAAAGAGGCATTGGTGGCTCAGTGGTAGGTTACTCGCCTATCATGTGGAAGGCCCGGGTTTGATTCCAGCCAATGCCTCAACCCCAGCCACTGGATGCAGTGCCAGTCCCAAGCCTGGAAAAATGGGAGGGTTGCGTCAGGAAGGGCATCCGGCGTAAAACATTTGCCAAGTTGTTGTGCGGACTAGTTGGTCCGCTGTGGCGACCCCGAACAGGGAGCAGCCGAAAGCAACTTCTTCTACTGTATGACAAGCAAAAGAGAAAAATGTAGGGCCCAATTAAACTGTATTTTGACATTTGGCAAAAATTTGCAAATTAATAAAGCCATAATGTGAGTTCTGTTCTAAAGTCACATGAACAGAATGAATCTCATTGGCAAGCCTTATAAAGCTTGAACAGAAAGAAATTTCCACTGTAGGGGCACAACTTGTTCTGGCAGCCCTATCAGCTGGAAAGGGCAGGATGACTGACAGGAAATACACTTGACACTTATTTAAATTCAAATAAGGCCTAGTGAATACTACAAGACTTCAGACTCTCAGAATTGCTGTACCACTCACACTACATGACATTTAAGACTTGTGATCTGTTGACTTGATGTAGCATTGTGCATACTACATGACTGAGTACAGATGAGATTCACATACTACATGGTTGCTCACCCTTGAGAGATCACAATCAAAGAGTGTTGGATCCCACAATTCCACTGGTGTGTAGAAATAAACAGATCTCTTCATCACATCACTGGCAAAATGCAGCCTCGTAACATAACAGTTTGTGTTCTACTGGACCTAAAAAATTGCATCCACCAATGGCTTGATTAAAAAATAAACAAACCAACAAACAAACAAATAAATAAATGACATTTCACTAATGTCACAAATAAAAAAAACCTAACTAACAATAATATAACATTCTATTCATAAGTGGACAGAATATTTATGTTTGTTTGCCGGCATGACATAAAAGATAGACTCCATTTTTACAGGATTATCATTAGTCAATATTAACTTTTTTTACTACATGGACAAAAACAGGGTTATCTAGCTAGGCAATTTGTAAAAACAATATCTATAAGAAACTGCAGCTAGTTTTCAAGAAACTAAATATAGAGAAAGGGAGGGATTTTAGAAATCAGATCTTTTGGTGTCAGACATCAGCAAGAACCTGATCACCAAGAAAGTTGGGAGCTGATGGTAGAACTGGAGTCTACATTGCTGACACATTGTCATCAGCACCATTGTCAATTAGGGCTTACAACAGCAGCCTTTCCAGACAAAGGGCACGAAAATAGCATTTGGCACACTAGAAGAAGCTGGAATATGTGACTGTCAACTGTGAATTTGATTCAAATCACAGGCTTCTAATGTGAGAGATGTTAAAGTGTGAGAGATGTTAAAACATTCAAATAGTTTCAAAGTAGTTTCATATTTGGAAATTAATAAGCAATTTCATTACCCATTAACAAGGGTTTTGGCTATTTACATTGTTATCATAAGCTGGAAATGTGCAGCTACTAAACTCTTATTTTAAGTTTTATGTTAGGTTTCACTAAATTGAATGAGACATTATTTGTTTTTATATATCTTTCTGTACAGTGATATTTTATTATTAATTTGTAGAAATACTAACATTATTATTCTCTGTTATTTAACCTGTATTTTAAAAATCTTGCATATTTTGTTAACAAGATGACCGTCATATCATTACATCTTATAAACAGAAAATAAAATTAAAACTTAAAAAAAAAAAATATCCATATGTGAGAATGAATTTTATTATACACAGTAAACATTTTTTTAAAAGTAGTGTAAGCCTGTATCTGATTTAGACAAGCATGTTTATTATCTGCTCTTGCTCACATTTGCCTTTTGATTGCTCTTTGTGTCTGTCCATTTTCCTAATCTCTGCAGGGATGGGTGTTCCTTGGATGAATAAACCCCACTGTATGTAGTCATTATGGCCAAGCTGTAGACAGAATAATGACCCAAATCAGCCACGTTGGAAGGATCCTGCTGCTCTACTGCTCTTAGTAAGGCCTGATTTTAATATAGCAGAACCTTAGCAGGCCCCACATGACTTGGCAGCCACAGACAAAAATGAGCTATAAGGTCACATATCTTTTCTTTCCATGCCCCATAGCAAATGCAATTGTCTAGTTAGCTGCTTATTTAAAAAAATATAATGCTAGCTGTATATAACAAAAAAGAAAGAGTCTGGCAAGTGCGACATTCAGACTCCAGTAATTAAAGTTTCTGTTTTGGCAGTTTATTGCAGGTTTGCGGTTAACATGCTTCCAGTTAGCCTGACATGAACTTGTATAACCACTGTGACTCTTAGAACCTTAATTAATTATTCTCCTGAAGGCTTCTCTGCATGGCACCACACAGGTTCACAATTTACTCCACAGTGGTGGAAAGAGAGAGGAGCTGATGAGATAGATTCATCTTTAATTAAATAATTATTCATTTCACACCGCAAAGATATTGCTTCTAAGTAGATCCACTTTACAGTTTTGCTCTTTCTAACATTTATTACTAGGCAATGTTCTTGCTTTGGCTTTGTCACTACACAACTATACACTGAAATAACATTTTTTAGCAATTTATGATGCAGTAGGTTTACCAGTGCTTATATTCATTCACTCATTAATCTTCAGTAATAACTTCATAAGGGTTAAGCAGACCTGGAGCCAATTTCTATAACACTGGTGCATATGAGAAGAATTCACTAAGCACCACTTACACACCCATTCACACCTAGGGGCAATTTAGTATAGCTAAGCCCCCTATTTACATCTTCATCAACAGGAAGGAAGGAACCTGTGATGCCAGAGGAAACCGACACAAATATGTGGAGAACAAAACTTCACACAGAGCGTAACCATCGAGCTGAGAGGCAGAAGTGCTACCCAACATGGTCCACACTGCCTTCCTAGAGCATTTAGTATAGATTAGTATGTATATGGATATGTATTTAAGGATGCTGGCTGTAAGACAAAAAAATCTCAACTTCTCTACAAAAAAGGAAAAAAGCTTATTGGAGAAGAATATATTATAATGTAGGTTGTGCTGTACCTTTCTATACTGTAGGGACTATTCTCAAAGCTGTGGAAAGTTAATACATTCAGTGAGAATTCAGGGCTATGTTCCAAACCATATACACCATGCCTTAAATATTGTGCAATTGTATTCTGTATTGCTTAGTATAGTAGTGAGTTATTTGGGACACACCATTAAGCGTATGCTTATAATCTTATGTTGTGGATGTGAAGTCACAGATGCACTGCTTGTATATTATTTGATGCATATTTTATGATTGCTGAAATATTTTCCTTTATACAGGACACTGATTTCTACTGGCGCTCATTTCACTCTAAACTGAGAGTGGTGTGTGGATCATATTACTGGCTATTTATTGTTTTTTAAAACTATTAAATAGGTGATGTTTTCAAGCAGAAACAGGCTGCATTAATTAAAACACACATAAAAGGATGCAGAGATCTAGTGCTTTAGATGGAAGAACTGATTTCTGTTTTTATTTAGTGAAATTTCCTGTGTGTGGTGAGATAATATTGCACTATTGGCTGGAAACTAAACATTGGTCTGCTTTATCTTTACACCTTAACCAATGGATTATAATCCCTTCATTTGGTCTATCCAGGGAAACAGCTTTTTTGCAAAGAACACTTCTATGTTTCTCTGATTTACTTTAAGAGATAGAAATGACATGTCTTTTGTCCTTAGTATCACCCATTTCATAAACAAGCAAAGGGAAAAAAATATATTAAGAAGCAAATTTCATGTATTACATTTTGCTGCATGGATTGAATCCTTTTGACTGTGAGCCCCTTGGCAGACAAATCAGTCTTTTGCATAAAACATAGCCTCCTGCAACTTTGTTTTATATTAGAAAGCCAGTAGACCTGGCCAAATGCCAAGCTCTGCATACATTAGCATTCAAAAGTGTGGCTGCAGCCCTGGCAACATAGAACATTAGTATATTTTTTATCAAACACAATCTAAAACAACATTCATCATAGCAAAACATGGTAGACATTAGTGAACACGATATTTCAAGGCACATTAGAAAGCCAAAAGATGAAGTGAGGGTAAAAATAATTAAAATGCAGTGATTACTACATATATAGGGAAAACAAGATTTCACAGGTGGACTCAGGTTAAAAGATTCATTCATTCATTGTCTTCCGCTTATCCAATCTATTCTCGGGTGTGCCTATCTCAGGTGTCATTGGGCATCAAGGCAGGATACACCCTGGACGGAGTGCCAACCCATCACAGGGCACACACACACACACACACACACACACACTACAGACAATTTAGAGATGCCAATCAACCTACAATGCTTGTCTTTGGACCGGGGGAGGAAACCTGCAAAGTTCACACACACAGAGGAGGCAGGACTCAAACCCCAAACCCTGCAGGTGTGACAATCACCTGTAAAAAAAATCTTGCACTGATAATCACATGTACATTTATAATTATTTGTTACTTAAATATTGCAGTATATAAATACTATACTATAAATACTATATGATAATACTATGTTGGGAAGCACACAGGGCTCTAGTTTTGTTATGGCACAAGTGTAAACAGTTGGCTGATGTTGGCTTGTTGCTATTTTAAGCCATATTTTTCATTTGTGCTCTGTTGATATATTTATTGTCAAAATTTCATGTAAAGACATGGGTGAAATGGTGCAAAAAGAGCTTTTTAAATTTCTTATAACCCTGGTTTGTTGATGTTCACAATTTATTTAACCACAATTTATAACTGGTGCATATCATAAACAAGCTACATAGTTCGAATACTAGTAATAAATAAGAACAAACTTTTGTAGCTACTAAAGGCTAATTCCCACTGAAATCTTTAATGGAGTGTTTAATAGTCATGAACAACTGTTATACTAACTATGAGACCCACTGGGGTTTACCTGGATGTGTGTGCTTTTTAAAAATTAGAAACTTATCTAAAATCTTTATTAATAGAGCCAATTTCTTTACATAACAGTCAACAGCATCAGTGCTGTTAGGATACAAATATCATTCAGGTTTGCACATCATGCACATTTTTGCTTCTCATTGACTCCCTTTGTTCCTCCACATTTAGGCCAATCAAATCAAAAGATCTCAAAAATCTCAGATGATCCAATATCTCTACATATGGATCATCACATCACGCATTTGCTTGTAATGAGAATTTCTACATTAATAAAAACTGTAATTAATAAAATTAATAAAATACTGCCCCTCCTTGAACCGCCACCTTATTGTGGTGGAGGGGTTTGAGTACCCGAATGAACCTAGGAGCCACGTTCAGGGGCCTAGTGCTCCTGGTAGGGTCTCCCAAGGCAAACGGGTTCTAGGTGACGGGTCAGACTAAGAGCAGTTCAAGACCCTTATGGAAACTAGATCAAGGACCGTTACGTCGCCCGGACTGGCGTCACCGGGGCCCCACCCTGGAGCCAGGCCTGGGGTTGGGGCACACAGGCGAGCGCCTGGTGGCCGAGTCTTTGCCTGCGAGACTCAGCTGGGCACAGCCCGAAGAAAAGACGTAGGCCCACCTTCCCATAGGCCCACCACCCGCAGGAAGGAGCATAAGGGTCCGGTGCAATGTGTTTTGGGTAGCAGTCATGGGCGGGGGCCCCGACGACCCAAACCCTGGACAAAGAATCTGGCTTTTGGGACATGGAATGTCACCTCACTGGGGGGGAAGGAGCCTGAGCTGGTGAGGGAGGTTGAGCGGTACCGGCTAGAAATAGTCGGGCTTGCCTCCACGCACAGCCTGGGCTCTGGAACCCAACTCCTTGAGAGAGGTTGGACACTCTTCTTCTCTGGAGTGCCCTATGGTGAGAGGCGTTGGGCTGGGGTGGGCTTGCTTATAGCCCCCCAGCTCAGCCGCCATGTGCTGGAGTTTTCCCCGGTAAACGAAAGGGTTGTTTCCCTTCGGGCCGGGGATAGGTGTGTCACTGTTGTTTCAGCTTATGGGCCGAACGGCAGTGTGGGATACCCAACCTTCTTGGAGACCCTGCGAGGGGTGCTGGAAGGTGCTCTGACTGGGGACTCACTGTTTTGCTGGGGGACTTCAACGCCCATGTGGGCAATGACAGTGATACCTGGAGGGGCATGATTGGGAGGAACGGCCCCCCTGATCTGAACTCGAGTGGTGTCCTGTTGCTGGACTTCTGTGCTAGTCACAGCCTGTCCATAACGAACACCATGTTCAAGCATAAGGGTGCCCATCAGTACACGTGGTACCAGGACACCCTAGGCCGGAGATCAATGATCGACCTTGTGGTTGTGTCATCTGACCTTCGGCTGCATGTCTTGGACACTCGGGTGAAGAGAGGGGCGGAGCTGTCAACCGATCACCACCTGGTGGTGAGTTGGATCCGCTTACAGAGGAGGATGCCGGACAGACTTGGCAGGCCCAAACGTATTGTGAGGGTCTGTTGGGAACGTCTTGCTGATCCCTCTGTTAGGGGGGTCTTCAACTCCCACCTCCGGGAGAGTTTCAACCAGATCCCGAGGGAGGTTGGGGACATTGAGTCTGAGTGGACCATGTTCTCCTCCTCCATTGTTGATGCAGCCATCCGGAGCTGCGGCCGTAAGGTCTCTAGTGCCGGTCGCGGCGGCAATCCCCGAACACAGTGGTGGACACTGGAAGTAAGGGATGCCATCAAGCTGAAGAAGGAGTCCTATCGAGCTTGGTTGGCTCGGGGGACTCCAGAGGCAGCTGAGGCATACCGGCAGGCCAAGCGAACTACAGCCGTGGTGGTCTCGGAAGCAAAAACTCGGGTTTGGGAGGAGTTGGGTGAGGCCATGGAGAAGGACTATTGGATGGCCTCTGGGAAATTCTGGCAGACTGTTCGGCACCTCAGAAGGGGTAAGCAGCTCTCTGCCAACACTGTTTACAGTTGCTGGCCTCGACTGGGGATATTGTCGGACGGTGGAAGGAATACTTCGAGGATCTCCTCAACCCCACTGACACGCCTTCCGTAGAGGAACCAGAGGCTGAGGACTCAGAGGTAGATTCATTCATCACCCAAGCTGAGGTCACTGAGGTAGTTCAGCAGCTCCTTGGTGGCAAGGCACCGGGGGTGGATGAGATTCGCCCTGAGTACCTTAAGTCTCTGGATGTTGTGGGGCTGTCTTGGCTGACACGTCTCTGCAACATAGCATGGTGGTCAGGGACAGTGCCTCTGGACTGGGTGACTGGGGTGGTGATCCCTCTTTTTAAGAAGGGGGACCGGAGGGTGTGTTCCAACTATAGGGGGATCACACTCCTCAGCCTCCCAGGGAAAGTCTACTCCAGAGTACTGGAGAGGAGAGTCCGACCGTTAGTCGAACCTCGGATACAGGAGGAGCAATGCGGTTTTCGACCTAGTCGTGGAACACTGGATCAGCTCTATACCCTCCACAGGGTGCTCGAGGGTTCGTGGGAGTTTGCCCAACCAGTCCACATGTGTTTTGTGGACTTGGAGAAGGCTTTCGACCATGTCCCTCGTGGCATTCTGTGGGAGGTGCTCTGGGAGTACAGGGTCCGTGGCCCTCTGTTAAGGGCTGTTCGGTCTCTGTATAACCGGAGCAGGAGCTTGGTTCGCATTGCCAGCTGTAAGTCAGATCTGTTCCCAGTGCATGTTGGACTTCGACAGGGTTGTCCTTTGTCACCGGTTCTGTTCATTGTTTTTATGGACAGAATTTCTAGGCGCAGCCAGGGGCTGGAGGGAGTCCGGTTTGGGGACCACAGAATTTCATTGCTGATTTTTGCAGATGATGTTGTCCTGTTGGCTCCTTCAAGCCTGGACTTACAGCATGCACTGGGGTGTTTTGCAGCTGAGTGTGAACGGCTGGGATGAGGGTCAGCACCTCCAAATCTGAGGCCATGGTTCTCGACCGGAAAAAGGTGGCTTGCACCCTCCAGGTTGGAGGGGAGGTCCTTCCTCAAGTGGAGCAGTTTAAGTATCTCGGGGTCTTGTTCACGAGTGAGGGAAGGATGGATCGTTAGATTGACAGACGGTTCGGTGCAGCAGCAGCAGTAATGCGGTCTATGTACCAGTCTGTTGTGGTGAAGAAGGAGCTGAGCCAGAAGCGAAGCTCTCGATTTACCAGTCAATCTACGTTCCTACTCTCACCTATGGTCATGAGCTCTGGGTCATGACCGAAAGGGTAAGATCCTGGATACAAGTGGCCGAAATGAGCTTCCTCCGTAGGGTGGCGGGGCACTCCCTTAGAGATAGGGTAAGGAGCTCTGTCACCCGGGAGGAGCTCGGAGTAGAGCCGCTGCTCCTCCACATCAAAAGGGGGCAGTTGAGGTGGCTCGGGCATCTGTTTCAGATGCCTCTGGGATGTCTCCCTGGAAAGGTGTTCTGGGCATGCCCCACCGGGAAGAGGCCCCGGGGAAGACCCAGGACACGCTGGAGAGACTATGTCTCTCGGCTGGCCTGGGAACGCCTCGGGGTCCCTCCGGAAGAGCTGGAGGAAGTGTCTTGGGAGAGGGAAATCTGGGCATCCCTGCTTAGACTGCTGCCCCCACGACCCGGCTCCGGATAAGTGGAAGACAATAAATGAATGAACAAAATACTGCTTGAATTCTACTTCTATGATGTACCAACAAGCATTATTGGGAGACCAAGCTAAGAGGGAAATAGGCTCTTTGCATTGGTGGGCACAGCTGCCAAACTCATTGACTCTACAGAGGCCATTGAGAAGTTCTGAGAATTTTCTTTGCGGGCTGTACCACTTTCCTACACATGTGCCAGCACTATTTTTGTTAGTGTTAGTGCACTTAGCATTCTGAAATGGCAGAGCTGTGCTGCATGACAAAATATAGTAATCATTATATATAACTTCATTATATTTTCATAATTTCATAATATCATGCTTATTGATATCCTGTAGCATTACAGCATCCCTTCATTGGAAGGAAGCAACCCAAGCCTGTTTCGCTGTCCAATCACAGTGTCGCTGTGTGTTACGGGTGGTAGGTCCTGTGTTGGGCCACTAGGGGGGGTTTCCAGCAGGGGTTGTGTTATGTCTTTGTTTATGTTTATGTTCATGCCATGTGTTTTGTTTTAGCCCTGCCTTAGTCCTTTTGTCTCTTGACTAATGTTCACCTGTTCCCAATGTCACTCCTAATTATGTTTTGTATTTATAGCGGCCTTTTGCCAGGGTTCGAGGCTGGTCTTCTTCTTTGTGTTCTGTGTTTATGTGGCGTCATGTCTGTTGACTCTGCGTGTATTTGAGTTAAATAAAACCACTGTCTGCTGTCTATCTCTGCGCTGGGTCTGTTTCCTCATGCTTTGGATACCGGAAACGTGACAGAAAGACCAGCCAACACCGAACAGACCCAGCACGATGGCTATGCGAGGATTTTTTACTCTGGTTATAATTTTTTGCCGGGTTTTGAATTATGCTCCGGCTTGGATTTTGGGATTCTGGGATTTTGTTGATTCCGGCCCGTGCACCGTTCAGGTTTGATAACGGAGGAGGGTCCCGGCTATGGATTTTTGGGGGATTTTTGTTGGTTCGACCCCGGCTCCGCTCATGTTCCCATGAGGGACGTTCCTCCACGATGAGGATTTCCGTGGGAGATGTCGCCTCACTCCTCGATAACAGAGGGGGTTTCAGGTCAGGATTTTTGGACTTTGCCTTGGAGTTTTTGTTGGGTTTTGGCTTTGGTTCCTGTTTCTGTGAGGGACTCTGCTTTACTTTGGGTTGGCAGGGGAGATCATTTGGATGTAGCTGTCTCCCACCTGCTGCCCCTTGGGGAGTTTCCAGCTTCAGCGGGATGGGGGTCGTCACTCGGCACTGTCGTTCGTCGGTGGACGTCGCTCGGTGCCGTGGCTCAGCAGTGGACGTCGCTCGGCGCTGCAGCTCGGCGGTGGACGTCGCTCGGCCCTGCGGCTCAGCGGTGGACGTCGGCGCTCCCCCCTACCTGCCTCTCTATGCTCCTCGCTCCTGTTCGGGACCTACAGACTTCCCAGACTGTCAGTGAGGGTTATGGTTTGGTGTGTCGGGAGCCGCACCTTTGAGAGGGGGGAGATGTTACGGGTGGTAGGTCCTGTGTTGGGCCACTAGGGGGGGTTTCCAGCAGGGGTTGTGTTATGTCTTTGTTTATGTTTATGTTCATGCCATGTGTTTTGTTTTAGCCCCGCCTTAGTCCTTTTGTCTCTTGACTAATATTCACCTGTTCCCAATGTCACTCCTAATTATGTTTTGTATTTATAGCAACCTTTTGCCAGGGTTCGAGGCTGGTCTTCATCTTTGTCTTCTGTGTTTATGTGGTGTCATGTCTGTTGTCTCTGCGTGTATTTGAGTTAAATAAAACCCCTGTCTGCTGTCTATCTCTGCGCTGGGTCTGTTTCCTCATGCTTTGGATACCGGAAACGTGACACTGTGCACACAGTGAGATCCATGAAGATATGTTGTGCCAAGGCTGGTGTTAAAGAACTCACATGGCCTGCACAGAACTCTGACCTCAACCTCAGTGAACACCTTTTTTTGTGGATGAACCTGGAATACTGACTGCACCCCAGACCTCCTCACCTGATATAATTGCCTGACCTCAATAATGCTTTTAAGGTTGAATGATCAAGTCACCACATTTCAAAATCTAGTAGAATGCCTTTCCAGAAGAGTGGAGGTCAGCAAAGAGGGAATTCAATCTGAAATGGGATGTTTGACAAGTACATATGTGTGTGACAGTCAGGTGTCCACAGAAATTACTGCATCATTTATTATTCATATTGGAAAGGAAAATTTTATTACATCCTATTTTTATATAACACACTGTAACAAAACAAAGGGACAAGAAAAATGAAGTTAGACATCTGAATTAGTCACCTATTTGGTCACAAAGAATGAACAATCTATATATATATATATATATATATATATATATATATATATATATATATATATATATATATATATATATATATATATAATGAGACTTCAGCTTCAAAACACTAGGTCTCGACTAATAAAGTAGACATGCAGTCTTCCTCATGTATAATTCTGGCAAATGGCAGCATGATGCATTACAGTTTGATGTTCCCCATTCTGCTGATGTGAAAAAAAGGGCCATTCATATACTGATATAAAGTCCAATAATCATCTGTACTGGTAGAGGCCACACCACTCAGCTGTTCTTGGCTTCTGTATCTAGATCAATAGCAGAAGGGCGGAAAGAATAGGAGAATGCCTCCACCATTCGCTCTTTGTGTGAAGCCAGGGCCCTGCCATCACAATCACTGCACATCTGTCACCACTGAATGCAAAAAGATGTTTTCAATAATTCCTCCTCTCAGTAATACCCTTAATTAAATCACATTGACTATTTCTTTATTATGCCAATGTGCCATATTGAAAAAGTAATTCTTTTAAGCAGCATTTTGAGTCTATATTCTTCTGATTTATATTTTCTGTGGGTATAAGAGGGTGTGGCATCTTTAAAATGGTCGATTGAAAAGAATTATCATTTTTCTGGGAACTAGAATATCTTTAGACAAGTAAAGAGAATACTGAATGGATAATAACACTGACCAATAACAGCAACACAAGCACAACCCTCTCTATCTTCCATGCACTGCACTTCATCATCTATCACTTACAATTACATTGGACTCTGACTGACAGAAAATTTGTTCGATCAGTTTGTGTCTGGGAACAAGCAAGCTCAGAATGATTTGGTGCAGTGTTGGTAATAATGCATCACTTATTAGTAACAAATAGTCAAGGTGCTTTTTTGTTTTTATTAGTGTCATTTAGAAATACGCTAAATGACTAAATTCTACATACTCTATGCAGGAAAATAATTTGTTAACACATAGCCAGTCAAGCAGTAGTCTTGCTGGACATAAAGCACTGCACAACTTTAGGATAGAGGATAACTCTCTTGTTCATTTTCTGTATCCACTTTATCCATCTTGGCTCCTGGATCTGCACCCTAACCTGCGAACGCTGCTTGTTTGTGTAACACAGATTTGATTTCAGTGTCTTCTATTTCTTATATTTTTATACCAGTGTGCAATGTACAATAATATGACATATATATGAAATATTTTTGCTAATTGCACTTGAGTGTTGAAGTGATGGATAAACTGGACTACTAAGTAGAATACAAGCAGAAAGTGTGAATGGGTTATATTTATCATATATTTTTTCAGTTGGCCATGCATTCATGGCCAGCAGAAAATAAAGTACATTTTTGACAGAGCCTGTGACTCTAGAGCAGCTCAACATGGGCTTTGGCGTACCCCGGTGCCTTCCTCTAATGTACCTGTCATGCCCTTGATATATGGCTGCATGTATATTTTAAGGTTCACCTGGCATGCTTGTCACCTGCAGTCTGTTTGTGGCATAATGATTGATCAGCACCGCTTTCTGGCTTTCTTTCTCTGACATAAAAATGAAGCCTGAGAGGAGAATCTACCAGATTTGCACAGAGATGACTCAGTATGGCTGCTTGTCTAAACAAGGGTGCTCAAGACACATTTCTTTTGTATTTATAGATTTTTCAGACATTTTCCTAGATCCAATTTTTATGCCATGCTTATATCACACATCTTATAGCTGCTGGCTACTTGAGACACAGACAGACAATGCTGAATATATTTCTTTTCTGTTTTTTTTTCTAGATTTGTCAGCTTTTTTTCTGTGGAGATGCCAGTTACTCAGCACTGGGCTCCTGCTGTGGCGATGTCTGGGTAATGATCACCCAGGGCTAACTGTTAATGCAGAGCAGATTGCCACCATATTGAAGGCAGCACAAAGATCGTAGTTTAATTATCCTCTGAATATATGCTTCCTGCAGACTTGCAGCCTCTCCATGTCGCTTTTCAACAGTGCAATGAATTGCTCATAAAGTTTTAGACACACACACAAACACACACACACACACACACACACACACACACACACACACACACATTATTCTTACTGTTCTTGCACCTTGCTGCACCTACATCTAAATCTAACCAGAACCTTAACCATAGTAAACAAAAAAGCTTCCTCATGGGGACTAGCTAAATGTCCACACAAGGTCAAAACTGTCAGGTATTCCTGACCTTGTAGGGACCTTTTCAAAGCTCATACTCTCTTTAGCAGAATTTTGTGCTAAATATTTTTTACTGTTCCCTATTTTCTCTGTCTTCTTATGTGTATTTTCTTTTAGCCCATTCCTAAATGCACATCAGTCTGTCTAAAATTGTCATTCTTCCTGGACTGTCTCCAACTGTTCAGTGGTGTAATGATAATAGCATCCAGAATGGTGCTAAGAGCTCCAGTAACTGAGTCAAAATTATTGAGTAAAGAACATATTAATGGGGTGAGTAACTGTTTTTAGCTCCCAGGACCAGTGCATAAGTGCATAATAGAACAGCTATTATAAAAGTAGTTTAAAATGCCAGGACTTGCGTTTGCCAGGGTATAAAAATCAGATGAATAAAATGCTAAGTCAGTGTACACTGCTGCATAGGCAAAGTGACCAGCACACTGCCCTCCTCAATATCACAGACTCTCATGGTTGGTTTAGTGTTGTGTGATTAAAAGTGGAGAGAGAAAGAGAATCCCATCCCACCCAGCCAGAGTGCATGCTCCCACCCAGAGCTTTGTTTTCTTTGCTCCCATCCATTGTAGGCATTATTGAATTTTAACTTGTGATTTCCACACAATAGCGGTGGACATCCCTTAGAAGCCTCTGATTTGCACTTGTAGTAGAAACTACTAGAAGAAAAAGTCACTTATTTCTGAATAGTAACAGTCATTGTGAATCTGGAGCCTGCTATGGGAACACTGGCTGTCTGGTGAGAACACACCATGAATGGGATGCTAGTCCATTGCAGGGCACTATACACATATTTACACACACTAAATATTTGGATATCGGGAGGAAAACAGAGTCTACTTAGATACAAGAAGAACATGCACAGAAGCTCTACACAGATAATAACCCAAGCTCAGGCTTGAACCAGGAATGTGGAATCATTAGGTGGCATTGGTACACATTTGTGGTTCATTAATTTAGTTGTGTACTTTCAACTTAAAAACTTAAACATGTTTTATTAGCTAGGAGACACAGTATATAGTATTTTTAACCGAAATTACATCAAATAATTTTCTTGTGCTTAAATTTATTCATTCATTCATTCATTCATTTATACATTCATATTTAGTAACTGCTTTATCCTGAGTCTATACCTGAACTGGGTGTGAGGCAGGAACACATCCTGTATAGGATACTAGTCCATTGCTAGTCTTTTGGTTTTAATCTTCTCTAAAAAAATTGACATTTCACAGCATACAGACATCACATATCTGTGGATCAATTGACATTTCACAGCATACAGACATCACATATCACATGGATATGAATGAAAATTTAGTGCCATTAACTATGATTAATCAAGAGAAATAACATCTACAACAAAAAAATGCATAAAAAAAAATGACATGAAGTGAAAATTTCTTGAATCTATCTAGTATTTCCTATAAAATATATAAATTTTAATTTATTGAACTATTTTAAACTATTTTAACCTTAGTTTTGTTTTTTGGCAGATAATTTTGCTAACTTTAAACATTTATTTTCAGAAAGAAGTTATCTACTAACTGAATAAGAAAATATAGAGAAGGAAATTAGTAAAAATGACTAGATATATGTTAATAATGTTTTTTTTAATGTTAATGCGGTAAGTAACTGTTTTCATTTTCTGTGAAAACTCCAGTCTCAAATGCCTTATTTAGTTCATTCTTACTGTCACAGGTAGTATGTTTAAGAGGTAACAATTATATTTCTATCAACACATTGCACATAACATAGAGAAAGCAAATTGAACAAGTGAAACAAACTCTGTCTCCTCCTGTCTCTTTGGCAGTGTGCCTATACTAGCACCTGTAGCTTGTTTCCAGTCAATTAGGAACTGTTTATAAGGCACTCTTTTTTTCACTTTGTCATTACACAGCATTGTATAGTTCATGTTGTCTTGCATGACCAATCTATGCCATGCATTAGATTTTTTCCCCCAGTCCATGTGGGAAAAAGTCCATGTTTTTGCTTTATAGACTGTTCTGTCATGGTTTGGGTTAATGTTCTTAACCTTGATTCTAATTCATTGTCATTCTGATGTTTGCCTGGCTATTGATTGTTCTCTGTTTGTGCATGTTTGTTTACTTTCAGATTTGCTGGCTTGTCTTTAGTTGCCCAAAAACAAAATTTAAACACTGTCTCTCCTGGTTACAACTGCTAATTCAGACATTCTTGAAGTTTTTACAGGTAGAGACCTCTTTAACTGTATTGGTGTCAGGAACAGCTGCACAGTTCCCTGCCTGGCCTGGAGAGGGCGCTGGCAGATGAATCTTGGAAGCCTGCTTGTTTGTGTGTATCTTGTGCCATGCCTTCCCTATTGTTTAATTCCTGCCATGTCACCTGTTCCCCATTAGTCCTAATGTTGTGCCCTATATATAGGAATCCTTTTGTATCTGTCTTCGTTGGTCATTGTTCCATGTTCTAGGTTCTGTATGTTAGGTTTTGTTTTATTAGTGGCATGTCTAGTGTTAGTTCGCCCCATGTCTTGTGTTAATGTAAGTAAAGCAGCGCTTCGCTGAATCCCAGATATGGGTTTCCTTCCATGGTCTGCAGACGCATGCACACGGCAACCACGGAGGTCCAGGTTTGAGCCCCGCATAGGGCACCCGGGCGTTACAGAATGACTGACCATTCTGAAGACCCAGCGGGATTCCCAGCTAGTTCCTGTTCCTGACCAGGTGCTGCAGTCTACCAGCGGGAACCCTGGATTCCCAGTGGATAACATCCGACAGACCACCTGCCTCGGAGGGCATTCATGCAAGTGGTTCCCCTTCCCGCTTCCCCAGGGAGGTGCCTCCATCCTTGCTTTGGTTGAGGATGTCGCTCCGTGAGGGAGTTTCCCCGGAGGATGCCGCTTAACTTCATGCCACGGGGGACACTCCCTTTTTATCGGTCCCACTGGAAGCGTGGCTTCCACCACCTTGCCAGCCAGAGACGCCGCTCCACGATGGAGTTTCCGTGGAGGACGTCGCTCGTCATTTCTGGTGGAGGGGGCTTCCCCCCGTCTCGTTTACATTTCGGATGTCACTGTATCACCAGGACCTGGGGCACCGTTGTGGACTACAGCTATGAACTTCATCATGCCTTGTACCTCCCCTCTAATATGAATTACATCTTTTGCCTATTCCTGGGGCGCCCTGTAGCTTCACTGAAGGCGCTTCAGGAGCCACGCCTTAGAGTGGTGGTTATGTCAGGAACAGCTGCACAGTTCCCTGCCAGGCCTGGAGAGGGCGCTGGCAGGTGAATCTTGGAAGCCTGCTTGTTTGTGTGTATCTTGTGCCATGCCTTCTCTATTGTTTAATTCCTGCCATGTCACCTGTTCCCCATTAATCCTAATGTTGTGCCCTATATATAGGGATCATTTTGTATCTGTCTTCATTGGTCATTGTTTCATGTTCTAGGTTCTGTATGTTAGGTTTTGTTTTATTAGTATCATGTCCAGTGTTAGTTCTCCCCATGTCTTGTGTTAATGTTAATAAAGCAGCGCCTCTCTGAATCCCGCGTATGGGTCTCCTTCCACGGCATGCAGGCACATGCACGCGGCAACCACGGAGGTCCTGGTCCGAGCCCCACATAGGGTGGGGGCACCTGGATGTTACAATTGGCTTTTTTGTGTTTTTTTCTTTTTTGTCAATTGCAATGTAATACCAGATAGCAGATTTCACTGCTGGATTGTGTATCTAAAGACAGAGGAGATGAATTAGCAGCATTTTTGGTCATGACATAATTTCTCTGACAGCTTCAGAGAAAACTGAATATATGAGGCATGTGCAAAATGTGGAATGTGTGGCAGATCCCACATATCTAGAAAATCATTCAGCTAGGCAACTGAGCTTGTGTATGACTGTTTCTATTGCCTGTTGCTCTAGCAGTGACTGCATTCCACAGTCAATATGACCAATTAGCTTGGGTCTTGCACCTCTGTAGTGCAGACCCATGTGTTCATCAGTGATCGACGGCAAAACTCTAAATGATGCCTTGAGGAAAGTGTGTTCATTACCTGATGTTATTAACCTCCAATGCTTTAATTGCAGACAGCTAATGCAAACCACATTGACTCGGTGTTTACAAACCTGATGCTGGAATTCTCCAGTGTTTCGATGAGTATCATATGGTTTTACCAATGTGGCATGTGTATCCTGCATAACATCTTCCATCTGCAGTCTTCGAGACTTGTTTGTAACTCTGAGTAAGGGTTCCCAAAGATAGCCTGCTGTTTCAAATGCTTAGTTTGGAGTATAAAATTAGGCTGCTACATTCTATGCAACCTGAAGCAGGACACTAAGCCAGCAACAAGTTACAACAGCCCAATCAAAAGATTATGAACGCACACAGTTGGTTGTCAGTGGCAAGTACAGTAAAAAAAAAAAAAAAAAGAAACCTTCGATCAAAGTTAAAAAACAGCAAAAAAAAAGACTAAATGTTGCAACACTTTATATTCTAACATTAAAACCACTGACAGGTAAAGTGAATAACATTGATTATCTTGTTAAAGTTACAATGCCACCTGTCTAGGGGTAGAATATATTAGACAGCAAGTAAACAAGAAATATGGCCAAGTATAACACTTTGAGTGACTTTGACACTAGCCAAATTGTGATGCTAGATGACTGGGTCAGGGCATCTCCAAAAAAGCAGGTATTGTGGGTTGTTCCCAGTTTGCAGTAGTTAATATCTACCAAAAGTCGGCAGGTTTATTGGTGCCCAAGGTATATTGATGTGCATGTGGAGCAATGGCCAGTCTGTCTGGTCCAATCCCACACAAGAGCTGGCAGAGGCAGTGTGATGCTCTAGGCAATGTTACCACATTGTACCATTTGCCTTAATATTATTGCAGACCAAATATAACTTCTTACATTATGACCTTAGGTTCACACTATTAAACTGTTAAACTTTAGAAAAACAAACTGCAGTCTTAGCAGACTTAGTATCCAACATCAGTTTTTCTGTTTTATCAGACTTTGGTTACAGAATTTTGCTACCAATGCCTTTCTGCATGAATGAGCTAACCTACACCAGTGATTGGCAAATGTCACTATGATTGAAAGGGGAGAGAAGGAACGCAGCCAATATTGCTCTCCTGGCCAAAGCTGTGGCATTGTTGAGAACTTATCTCTGGATGATAGGGTGAATCAATTTGCACTACTTGCTAGAAAATATTGAAGCAATTAAATGCATGCAAAATGTACTTACCTGCTCTCTTTCAATAGTGTTGGCAGTGAAAGTGTTTGGTGGCTACAAAAAATTAAACCAACTTTGCTAAAGAATTATGGACTATTATGGAGAATAATTTGAAAACATACTTCATTCATTCATTGTCTACCGAGCTACTCTCGGGTCACGGGGAGCCTGTGCCTATCTCAGGCATCATTGGGCATCAAGGCAGGATACACCCTGGACGGAGTGCTAACCCATTGCAGGGCACACACACTCTCATTCACTACGGACAATTTAGAGATGCCAATCAACCTACAATGCATGTCTTTGGACCAGGGGAGGAAACCGGAGTACGCAGAGGAAACCCCCGAGGCACAGGAAGAACATGCAAACTCCACACACACATGGCGGAGGCAGGAATCGAACCCTCAACCCTGGAGGTGTGAGGCAAACGTGCTAACCGCTAACCACCAAGCCACCATGCCCCCCCTGAAAACATACTTAATAATTGAAAATTTAATGTTGGTTTTACATTTTCTTTTGATTGAGAATATACATAGACTTCAATAAATAAATTTGTTTGTGCATATAATCAGTTTTTCTAATTTTAGCCTTGTACAAATGCACATATACCATCATGCATTTTGAACATTCAGGTGGAAAAGTCACAAATTTCATATTCAAAAGCAAATACACCAAACTGACAATATATGCTAATTTGCTCATGTGACATATATAATGATTTGCAGGTCCTGTTAGTAAATCACATTTTACCTTTAGGAAATCATTACTCATGTCCACTATATTGACTGAGTCTGCTTTGAGCCATACCACTTTGCACCTATGAAAGTGTTCTTTTAAAGGCTGCATCCTGTGAAAGACAGTCAACCATCTGTGCCAGAGATCAAGCTACACTTTGTGTAGTGTAATAGAAATCTATTTTGTGGTAGAATCCTAAGGTGAAGGAGATGATGGCTTCCATTGTTCTGTGGGAACTGAACAGGCTTTCCTGGGCCACAAAGGACAAAGAGCCACAGATGCTATAGTCATTGATGACCCTCTCTAATTAAGAACACATTTGTTCAAGATCCCACACAACAGACAAAAGGCCATGAATCACAATGCTGCCTCCAGCTGGAATAAGACCAGAAGCAAGTATGACTGTTCTTCAGAATGGCATAAAACAATAGCCTGAGAAGAAGGCAAAGATGTCATTTGAAGACTCATCCTGTTACAAGAAAATCCTACTACCTGTCAAAAAATTCACAGGAAAATTCCTTAACTATTGTATAATCATGCACTTTATTCATTCAAAATGATTTGGAACAATGACAATAATTCGCTATAGTTTGAAAAGTCTGACAAATGCTTTAGCTATCCACACACTTCATGTGATATGAAGAATAGAGAAATTGCATACTCATGTAATAACTATAATTCTCACTAATGTTAAAATGCCATCTAATAATGCATGTAGGAGGATGTTAGTGTCATGGTTGGCAAAGTTCCCTGTTCGGCCACTAGGGGGCTTTCAGCAGGGGTTTTGTTTGTTTGTGCCATGTGTGTTTGTTTTAGCCCCGCCATTTTAGCCCCACCTGATCCTTAGCCTGTTCCCGCCTCTGTACACCTGTCCCTCGTGTTTCTTGATTAATCCCCCTATTTATATTGGTTGTTGTGCCTGTGTTTGTTGCTAGTCCTCGTCGTTATTGTGAGTCTTTGTTCTGTGTTTGGTTTTCTTCCCCTGTGTTCCTGTGTGTGAGTGTTCCTATTTTGAATAAACCCCTGTTCTATGTCTATCCCTGCGTATGGGTCCGCTCCCTCTCGCCTGGTACCACCGGCATGTGAGAGAAGGACTAGCCACAACTATACAGACCCAGCGGGATAGCCTAGCCAAGCAACCACGGATTTTTGGACTTATTTTTTTGTTTGCTGAGGACATCGCTCCGCTTCTGTTCCTGTGGGGGACGTCGCTCCACTTTTTGGTTTTCTGTGGAAGTGTGCCGCCTCACTTCTCGTCAGCGGAGGATGTTCCCTACATTTGTTTCACCGGTGCTCGCTCCGCTTCTGTTCCTGTGGGGGACGTCGCTCCGCTTCCTGTTTTCCTTGGAGGATGCCGCCTCACTACTTGTCGGCGGAGGATGTTACCAGCTGTACCTGTATATTTGGGATATTTTTTCTCCCATGGACCTTTTCCTGCTCCTGTGGGGATGCGGCCTGGTTTCGGGCTCGGGTGGGAGGATGTTTCCCTCCCTCCCTCCCTCCCTCCCTCCCTCCCTTCGGGTTTTTTTTTCTGCCCCAGCTGGGCTGAGGTCATCACTCGGCTCTTCTGCTCGGCGGTGGACGTCGCTTGGCTCTTCTGCTCGATGGTGGACATCGCTCGGGACCCTTTGGCCTTTCCGCCGTGTCCCTCGCTCCCCCCACTTGCCTCGCCGTGCTCCTCACTCCCCCCACTTGCCTCGCCGTGCACCTCGGTCCTTCCTGGTTTTCACCGGACCCACAGCCCTTCCAGACTTTCGGGAATGGGTACGGGTTGGCGCGTCAGGAGCCGTGCCTTTGGGGGGAGTACTGTCATGCTTGGCAAAGTTCCCTGTTTGGCCACTAGGGGGCTTTCAGCAAGGGTTTTGTTTGTTTGTGCCATGTGTGTTTGTTTTAGCCCCGCCATTTTAGCCCCGTCTGATCCTTAGCCTGTTCCCGCCTCTCTACACCTGTCCCTCGTGTTTCTTGATTAATCCCCCTATTTATATTGATTGTTGTGCCTGTGTTTGTTGCTAGTCCTCGTCGTTATTGTGAGTCTTTGTTCTGTATTTGGTTTTCTTCCCCTGTGTTCCTGTGTATGAGTGTTCCTATTTTGAATAAACCCCTGTTCTATGTCTATCCCTACGTATGGGTCTGCTCCCTCTCGCCTGGTACCACCGGCACGTGACAGTTAGGTTTTCTCAAATATGTTTAACTGGATCTGCAGAGTAAATCTTATAGCATAATGAATTGTACTGTGCTACTGTGATTGCCTTTTTGTAGGGATGACTAACTTATTGATTTTAAAGTTTGGAACTGTTTCAGCACATACTTAAAAAATGAGACATTTGGCTGCAATTTGAAAGAAATGAAAAATTCAGTCATGAGAACTGGGTGAAATAAACGACTGCACATTGAATGCTTGTTTTATGCTTGTTATTTTTCTGTCTAATAACCATAATGCAGAGGCATTGAAATCAGACCAAATTCAGCATGAAATGATTAGAATAATCTTACCAAGAACCAACAAAATTATGTGGCATATCAACTGATCGAAACTTTAATAGTGAAGTAACCACAGGAATAAATTTAAATATTATTCACAGATTATTCACAGAAACGTTCATCACTGAAGGGGATTCTTTAAAAATATAAAAAAGGCTACATTTTCTTTCACAAACCTTGTGGATACGTAAGTATCATATAGCCTGTGTTATCTCCCCAGGGAGACAGTGTACATCCCACAGCTTTACAGATTACAGGCTCACTTATAAAAAGATACACATAATGGACATCATCTACATATAAATTGCTTTAAGTACCTAAAGGGACAAGGCTTCATAGCCTATAGGACTTCAAACCTATTCAACTGAGTTAGTAGTGGAGAGACTTATTACAGCACAATCACTGACATTAGCACCCCCTGCCCTTTTTCCCATTCTGAGAAAAAAATAAAGATAATATGAGGTTATTATGATAATTAGTTCACTATATGTATCTGCAATTTGTTGCATTTCACACTTCTGAGTAATGATGTTAGAGAGTTTCAATCAAAGATGGACTTGGGCCCACAGACAATCTGTTAAAATATTCTGAGAGTGATGTTAATGGATCCTGCACTTACAAAGACTGCACTTTTGATATAAAGGATATAATTAAGGGTTCTAATCTTTGCAAATCCTTTCTAATATGGAACCACATTGTTATAGGATTCTACATAGAACTCCAATGGGACAATCCCATAAGGGTTCTACATTTTTTATGAATGTAATAAAAGTGCATTTATATCCCTACCATTCAACAAGAAATAATAAACAATGTGCCTACATGCATGTTGGCTTGGCACAGCTCATGGAGAAACCAGGAATGAGGAGTGGCATCAGGTTACAACTTTATAATGTTTATGGTATCATCAGGATCTACATTCAAGAACAACCCACTTTCCACATGGCAGATCAACCACCAAGATTTCTCTACAATAACTCTGTAAATTAATATCAAAAAGCTACTTATTGAATAAAAGGTCTATAAAAAATAACTAACATGTTACAACTGCATGTTACATGTTACATGTATGTTACAAATGTTCTAGTAAGCAGTAGACCCTGTAAAGACCTTGGAGATGTTCACTGAACAGGACAAAAAAGTTTACAGTTAATTCCTTTATAATATGGTTGTTATATAAAAATGTTTTGTTGTAAATGTATATTTTTATATCTTCTGCATTTGCATGTTAGTGGAAAAAAAAATTTTTTAGAAATCTAAACATTACATTTAATAAATGTTATAAAATGACCTTAATGACCCATATGAATGTAATAAGCCAAATCATAATACAAGTTATGTGTGATTACCCACAGCAACTGAAGCAAGTAAGATCAGTAAAGATTGCAGAAAAAAATGTAACTCCAAAATGCTTGGAAAAACATCCTTATAAAATCTGCAGGTTTTTCATACACACTCATTTACACATTGCTGATAAACCACCATGTTTAAATACTTAAAAATAGACATGAAGGATAAAAAACAACAAACTAAGATTCACCCAACTAATACAACACAATACCAGTTATACCAATCATACCAATCATAGCTTTCATAGAATATGATATAAGCTATTGCAACAGCTTCCTTCATTTTGTTGATCCCCCAAAGGCAGTTCTCAGGCTGATTACCTTCCCATAATCTGTTGATATAGATCTCCCAGTGTGAAGAGGTCCAGACTGTAATCTCAGAATCCTCACATAATTATGGAGAGATCTTCAGATAACCTTATCTCTATCCTGCAAGAGACACCTTGTGAGACACAAAAGGAGAGACAGTGTACTTTTGTAACAAAAAAAAAACTGGCCCAGAAGAATAAGCCTCTTTATAAAGTAACCATATAAAAATGGCAAACTTACATAGACTTTTGGTAAAATTTCATTTTCTGATTGGAAGCCATTTTGAAACTGAATGTAGAACCAGTGCTAATGAGACTACAAGTAAACAGGTATAATTATGGTTGTGATATGTTAAACATTTTTTTTCCTCAGTTCCATCTCAAACACATAGGGATACACCAAAAAATGTGCACAACCTAGGCTCTGAAGACTGGCTTGACCAATAAGCAAGAATGCAGCAGATGTACAATATTCATACAGTAAAATGACCTAGAAACCTACAGTAGATGAGCAAGTACACACAACAGAAATTTACATACAGCTGAAATTTATTTAAGAAGTGACTTCACAACTCTCACCACTGCAAACTGGCAAATTGTATTTTTAGCTAAGTATCAGGAAAATGTGTACTAAGTGCCTAAGGAATCAGCAAATCTGTTTAAACGATATTAAAATGCAATTCATGTACAAAATGAAATATGTTTAGACCTTGTATAATAAGTAGTAAAATCCTTGGGATCTAAATGTAATATATCATATAGATCAGCATCACACTTGGGTCCTCTGGTGTACTTCAGCTTAACTGCAGGCCACGATTCCCCAAGTGGATACTTTTGACTCTCACTAATGTGAAGTATCTGCTGCAGCTCACTTCTAAGCTGGTAGGTTTTTCTTTACAGGACTGTGGCTGCTCTCCTGATAGAAGGAAAAGTCTGCATTTTCTGCTGATAGCTTAACATCGATGGAGTCAGCACTAAGCATTCCTCTCGTAACAATCCTCCTCCGTTTCACTACCTCTGATTCACTGAGGTACATTTCTATGTGCTTTGTCCTTAGACCCCCCCCCCCCCCCCACACACACACACACACACACACAGAGCAGTTATGATAAGGCTTTGCACATTCCTTGCATTGTCGTTGCCAGCTTCGTGATGGAACTTCACCCAGGAGGATTTTCTCAAAGTTTTCAAATATGGCTGAGTATTTCTCCTTATTTGTTTGGGGAATTTTTAATGTAAAAACTAAAAACTAATTATTGAAAATAAGTTTTGATTGCTATGCAATGTGCTAGCTTTCAATCTAGAGTGCATTCCCACCTCACACCCAGTGTTCACAGGATAGCCCCCAGATCCATTACCTTATTTAATGTTTAATAAAGATGAATGAATGAATGAATGAATGAATGAATGAATGAATGAACATTACTCATTATACATTTGTCTTAGTAGGACATGTCAAGTCATTCCCATAATATATTTAAGGCATATGAAAAATATATGTTCAGTCTATTGTATCTAATCAGTTTGTGTGCATGTGTGTTTGTGTAAGTGTGGGTGTTGTGTGTTACTGAGGCCAGAACACCAGATATGTGTATTTATCATATAAAATCTACTACACAATATTTATTGAACTCCAGCCATCCCTCATTTATTCCCAATTCCACTTTATGTTCATTTATGTTTTGAGAGAGTTAAGTGGCAAGAATGGGGCTAAAACTTCCCTTCTGACATTATTATTACTAGGTGTGTCTTCTTCTTCTTCTTCTTTCGGCTTTTCCCTTCAGGGGTCGCCACAGCGAATCGTCTCTCTCCACCTATCCCTATCTTCTGCATCCTCAACCCTTGCACCCACTAGCTTCATATCCTCATTAATTCCATCCATATACCTCCTCTTTGGCCTTCCTCTTTGCCTCCTGCCTGGCAGCCCCATGTCCAACATTCTCCTACCAATATACTCACTGTCCCTCCTCTGAACATGTCCAAACCATCTTAATCTGGCCTCCCTAACTTTGTCCCCCAAACGTCCAACATGAGCTGTCCCTCTGATGTACTCGTTCCTAATCCTGTCCAACCTTGTCACTCCCAAAGAGAACCTCAACATCTTCAGCTCTGCTACCTCTAGCTCTGACTCCTGTCTCTTCCTCAGCGACACTGTCTCTAAACCATACAGCATGGCCGGTCTCACCACTGTCCTGTACACCTTCCCCTTGATTCTCGCTGATATTTTCTGATCACACAGAACTCCCGACACCTTTCTCCACCCATTCCAACCTGCCTGCACTCGCTTCTTTACCTCTTTCCCACACTCTCCATTACTCTGGACTGTTGACCCCAAGTACTTAAACTCCTGTACCTTCTTCACCTCTTCACCCTGTAACCTTACTGTTCCACTTCCCTCCCTTTCATTCACACACATGTACTCAGTCTTACTACGACTGACCTTCATTCCTCTTCTCTCTAGCGCAAACCTCCACCTCTCCAGGTTTTCCTCCACCTGCTCCCTGCTCTCACTACAGATCACAATGTCATCTGCAAACATCATTGTCCAAGGAGACTCCTGTCTGACCTCCTGTGACAACTGGTCCATCACCATAGCAAACAGGAAGGGGCTCAGAGCCGATCCCTGATGCAGTCCCACCTCCACACTGAACTCCTCTGTCTGACCTACAGCACACCTCACCACTGTCCTGCTCCTCTCATACATGTCCTGCACCACTCTGACATACTTCTCCGCTACTCCTGACTTCCTCATACAGTACCACAGCTCTTCTCTTGGCACCCTGTCATACGCTTTCTCCAAGTCTACAAACACACAGTGCAACTCCCTCTGACCATCCCTATACTTCTCCATCAAAATTCTCAGAGCAAAAATTGCATCCGTTGTGCTCTTTCTGGGCATGAAGCCATACTGCTGCTCACAAATTTCCACTACCTTCCTTAACCTAGCTTCCACTACTCTTTCCCATACCTTCATTGTATGGCTCATCAACTTTATCCCCCTATAGTTACTGCAACTCTGCACGTCACCCTTATTCTTAAAGATCGGCACTAACACACTTCTTCTCCATTCCTCAGGCATCCTTTCACTCTCTAAAACCCTGTTGAACAAATTAGCTAAAAATTCCACTGCTGCCTCTCCCAGACACTTCCAGACCTCCACCGGGATGTCATCAGGACCAACTGCCTTCCCACTTTTCATCCTCTTCAAAGCCTTCCTGACTTCATCCTTTCTAATGTTATCTACTTTCTGTTCCACAGAGTTCACCCCTTCTACTCTTTTTTCCCTCTCATTTTCCTCATTCATCAGCTCCTCAAAGTATTCCTTCCATCTCCTCTGTACACTCTGCTCACTTGTGAGCACCCTTCCATCTCTATCCTTAATAACTCTAACTTGCTGCACATCCTTCCCATCTCGATCCCTCTGCCTAGCTAACCTGTACAAGTCCTTCTCTCCTTCTCTAGTGTCTAACCTAGTGTACAACTCTTCATATGCCTTCTGCTTGGCCTTAGACACCTTCCTCTTCACTCTGCGCTGTAACTCCTTGTATTCCTGTCTATTCTCTTCAGTCCTGTCCATGTCCCACTTCTTCTTGGCTAACCTCTTCCTCTGGACACTATCCTGAACTTCCTCATTCCACCACCAAGTCTCCTTATCTTCTTTCCTCCTTCCAGATGACACACCCAGCACCTTTCTCCCTGTCTCCCTGATCACTTCTGCTGTAGATTCCCAGTCATCTGGCAGCACTACCTGACCACCCAGAGCCTGCCTCAACTTCTGTCTAAATTCCTCACAACATTCCTCCTTTTTCAGCTTCCACCATCTTTCAGCTTTTCACCTTACAGACCATCAAAGTCATCCTACACACCACCATCCTATGCTGTCTGGCTACACTCTCTCCCACTACCACTTTACAGTCACTAATCTCTTTCAGATTGCCTCTTCTACATAGGATGTAGTCTACCTGTGTTCTGCTACCTCCACTCTTGTAAGTCACTCTATGCTCCTCCCTCTTCTGAAAATAAGTGTTAACCACACCCATGTCCATCCTCTTAGCAAAGTCCACTACCATCTGTCCTTCAAGGCTCCTTTCCTTAACTCCAAACTTGCCCATCACCTCCTCATCACCTGTGTTCCCCTCGCCAACATGTCCATTAAAATCCGCTCCTATCACCACTCTCTCACCCATGGGAATACTCTCCATCACCTCATCTAATTCACTCCAGAAACTCTCTTTCTCCTCTAACTCACAACCTACCTGTGGGGCATAACCACTAACAACATTCAACATCACCCCTTCAATCTCTAACTTCAGACTCATCACCCTGTCTGACACTCTCTTCACCTCCAGAACATTCCTCACAAACTCCTCCTTCAGGACCACACCTACCCCATTTCTCTTACTATCCACACCATAATAAAACAGCTTGAATCCTGCTCCTATACTACGAGCCTTGCTACCCTTCCACCTGGTCTCCTGTACACACAGTATATCCACCTTCCTTCTCTCCATCACATCAGCCAGCTCTTTACCTTTCCCTGTCATAGTACCAACATTCAGAGTTCCTATTCTCAGTCCTACACTCTTACCTTTCCTCTTCTCTCTCTGTCTGCGCACTCTCCTCCCTCCTCTACTTCTTCGACCAACAGTAGCCCAATTTCCACCGGCGCCCTGTAGGTCAACGGCGCCGATGGCGGTCGTTGTTAACCCGGGCCTCGACCGATCCGGTATGAAATTTGTACTGACGATTCGCATGCTTAAATTTGGCAATGTTTTACGCCGGATGCCCTTCCTGACGCAACCCTCTCTATTTATCCGGGCTTGGGACCGGCACAGAAGTCACTGGACTGTGACCCCCATGGCTAGATTATTATTACTAGGTGTGTACTTGAGAATATTTCATTTTGGCAAATGTCAGGTTTATCTCTTTTAAGGAAGATTGTGTCATTACTTTGTTGACTTGGACTTTTTGATAGCACCTCAAGCAAGAATGGATAGGCTGTGTGTTTCTTCTAGTGCTTAATGTTGTTTCATCTTCTTTTGTAATTTCCATGCTTCATTAACATAATGTGTAAAAAGAAGTTTGTTGACTCACTAATGACAGGAAGACACAGTTATAGCCAACATTTACATATTAATGAGGGATCGGAGAGTGGCTTTTACCTCTCGTGGCAACTGCATTGGCAGTGCACAATGCTTACTAAGTCTCTGCACTTTGAGTTGTGTTTGTACATGGATAGTTAATCAGAGCCGAGTCTCATGATTGCTATGGTGCAATGATTGAAAATGAGGTCCTCAATAGGAACCCACACCAGAATTACAGAGTGATTGAGCAGGATGGAATAATGATGCAAATTAGTTCAAGATGTCAGTGCTGCCCTGAAAACAACAGTGAAGTTCAGAAAAACTGATAAAATGCCACACTCATTAAAACTTACCTCCTGTTAGTGCTTACACCCTGCGAAATCTTGCTGCTCAGTGCTCTCAAACCCTGCTGATGGTGTAACAAGCATGGGGAGGGTGGCTGTAATTTTCTAAGCCATAGTATGGAATGAATTGTCAGCAATTAATAGTACGCTATCACAGGGTATCAACTGTATTACACACTTTAGCTTGTTTTCATGACAAATACATCACAGCAACAAAAGCTATTATCTGAAGTACAACTAAACACGATTTGTGTGGAAAGGTTGTTGATTAGAAGCTCATGTGTTCTTTTCCAGCTTTTACCACTGATCATGTGCTGACAAATAACATGTAACTATCTGGTGGATGACATACATTAATTCATCAAATGGTGACACTTTTGACACTGTCTGTATATAAAATTGATTTTTCTTTTAAAATGATAATCTAACTGTTGTGCGCTATGTTTGTATAGTTAGATCATGTTCTGCAGAAAACAATACCCCTTACATTTTATTTTTATTTTTACTCTACAATTATTCGTTTGATTTCAATGCAAATTATACCAGTATATCAGCTAACAAAGTCCAAACTTGCTCTGGCTTCCGCTGTGTGTGTTTGAGTGTTCATGTGAACCTAAATATGTATATCTTTGTGTACACTGCAGAATTGTGAGAAATTCTTAGACAGCCTTTTAAATCCTACATAGGTTACATTGCATATGCACTTTATCTTAACACTTTGTGTTGGTTTTATACCTACTGCATTAGCGTGTCAATAGAAAAAAAATCAAACTGACAGAGAATTTCTTTTTGTTTTAAGTAATGCATCATTTTGATAGAAAAACCTCTAATCTGAAACACATTAAATATGTTTATATAAAGCTATTTGCAGTGTGCTTTGTTACTCCAGTTAGAGGTTAGTGGCTATTTGTTAGCAGAATTACAGTGATGCCTAATATGAAAAAAAAAAAAAAAGATATCAAACATAAGAAATAACAGTCAGATTTCATTGTTAGCACCTAAAAATGAAACACTTTTCAGTGACATTTAATATCATAATTACTGAGAAATCAAACCAAAAAGTAGAGGAGACCTAGATTCTAATGCATACATGTATATGCATTCCTTAGCTGCTGAGAAAGACCGAGCTCTGCTAGGTAGCGATCTGCAAGATGAATTTGAGTCCATATCTGTTTAAAGCAGAGTGAACGGATAAGATGTGAAAGCTGAACAGATTGCAGAACTCAAGCACTGCTGCATCATTCCCTTTAGGTTCTACACTACACTGCTAGGACACTCATGTCTGCTACATTTTCTCTGTATAATATAATTATAATGTACATATTGTTAATTCATATATTACACCTAGTTTCTCTCTCTAATATTATATATATATATATATATATATATATATATACACATACATACATACATACATAGTATATTATCTCTGTTACTGTTGTACATACAATATACACACATATATAATTACACTTAACACTTTACATGCTGTAAGTACAACTTGCACATACTTCCTCTATGTACATACTGACATAGCCTATTGTCATGAGCATGGGGTGCCAGGCGGGAAAATCAGACCCAAGTGCAGGGATAAACATCAGACAGGGGTTTATTATAAAATAACAAAAAACAGACACTGGAAAACATTAGACAAAACAAACAAAATGAAATGGAATGGAATGGAATGGAATGGAATGGAATGGAATGGAATGGAATGCCAAACCAAAACCCAGAAACCACAGAGTAACAAAACAGCAACCTGTAACGAAGACTCAGCCAACAACACAAGCAAGAAAGTGGTATAAATAGGGGAGATGATCAGTGCAACATGAGGGACAGGTGTGCAGAGGCGGGAACAGACTAAGGATCAGGCGGGGGAAACACGTGAGAACCCCAAAACAAACAAAGACACATGGCACAGGCATAAACAAAACCCTGCTGGAATGCCCCCTAGTGTTCCAACAGGGAATTAGCCAAGCCATCCATGACACTTATTTTTTAATGTACATTTTTACATATTTATCTGTACTTGTTCATTTGCACAATTTCTACTGTTTGCATTTCTGGTAGATGCTTCCACCACTAGTAGCAAACAATTATATGGCATTGGAAATAATGTTGATGGACTTGTACAAGCCTGAAACAACCTTACAGAATTTTTTTTAGTATTGCTGTTTAGTTCTGGGGGCACGGTGGCTTGGTGGTTAGCACATTTGCCTCACACCTCCAGGGTTGGGGGTTTAATTCCCGCCTCCGCCATGTGTGTGTGGAGTTTGCATGTTCTCCCTGTGCCTTAGGGGTTTCCTCTGGGTACTCCGGTTTCCTCCCCTGGTCCAAAGACATGCATTGTAGGTTGATTGGCATCTCTAAATTGTCCGTAGTGTGTGAGTGAATGAGAGTGTGTGTGCCCTATGATGGGTTGGCACTCTGTCCAGGGTGTATCCTGCCTTGATGCCCAATGACACCTGAGATGTAGTGTTGTACAGGCTCCCTGTTACCCGAGAGTAGATCGGATAAGCGGTAGACAATGAATGAATGTTTAGTTCTCAGTATAGTATTTATTTTAGATAATATTTTATTTCATTATATCTAAATGGATATTTGCTAATAACATGTCTTTAAATATACCTAAAACATTTGCACAGTATTTATTTATTTTTGCTTCCACCCACCACTTGAGTTCTACTTCACAAAAATTGGTCCACAAGCTTATCCAATTCAAATGAATCTTTCCTTTCCTTAATACTAAAAAGATTCTAAATTCAATCACAACCTTGATTCTTCCAAATCTTTAATAAATGAATGAATTAGCTATAATTATCCATAGCTATATTTAATGTAATGTTTTTGTTTATTTGTGTTGTGCTGTGTATTCTGCCATTGCATTGCTAGGTGTTACACCATGGTTGTGGAGAAACAACATGTGTTCCAATGGATGCACGCCTTATAGAGGAATGGCAATGAAAACCGTTAATTCATTGTCTACTGCTTATCCGATCTATTCTCAGTTCACGGGGAGCCTGTTTCAGGCGTCACTGGGCATCAAGGCAGGATACATCCTGGACAGAGGGCCAAGCCATCACAGGGCACACACACACTCTCATTCACTCACGCAATCACACACTACGGATGTGTATGTCATGTCTTTGGACTGGGGGAAGAAACCCCTGAGGCAAGGGGAGAACATGCAAACTCCGGCGGAGGCGGAAATCAAACCCCCAAAACCTGGAGGTTTGCAAACGTGCTAACCACCAAACCACCGTGCCCCCCGCAATGAAATCCACTTGAAACTTTAACCTAAACTTCACACGTATCTGTAAATACTTATTTTTTAAGTCAAAGAGGTGTATTGTTTGGACAGATTTTACTCCAAGTGTAGTAGCAGAACATATACTTACAAGCTTTCACTTACTAGACCTCTGCCTTAAGCTATCAGTGCCCAGAAACCACCATATACCAGCACACAACAAGAAAAAAATAAAACACAATTCTGCTTCACAGAATCAGTAAAAGAGCTCAGTAATATTGTAAAAAGCAAGGATATGTCTTTAACACAATACCTTTTTGTTATTCATTTACAGTTAAATAAAAGAGCAGAATGGAAACTGTGTTCAAAAATAATTTCTATTTGTAGGCATTAAGACGTATTTTATATATTTAAAATAATTGTATTTTGTAAGGAGGACTAGTACACTGGGTTTATGAGAAATATTTTCTTATAAATATATATTGTTTGGTAGAACAACACATCATACCATATTGCTTTTTTCTCCAATAATCATGGCAGTAGGTTGCCATCATGCTTGTTGTGTGGCACACTGTGTAAAAAAGAAGCTCATTTTCATACCCCCATGCCTGCTGATTTCAGAGATTAGGACACTTGATTGCACTCAGACAAACAAAACTGCAATGAGTTTAGCCTCTCACTAGCTACTGCGCCAACATTGTTACAGAAATGGCATGACTTAAAAAGTACAGGAAAACTGAGGAAAAGCAGAAACAGAGAATTTGGTCATGTGTAGAAGCATGTTTTTTGTGTGGGCAGATGTGAGCTGAAACTGGTGGTGAAGCCTCATCCTATGTGTGTGTCTGCAGTAGGCCCACAGGGGACAGCCAAAGCCTGTGAAGTCAGGCACGCCATAACACTCTACCACAGGAGTTAAAGAGCTAAAGGAACAAGCAACGAACGACTTCCCACCAGGGTTCATTTACTCATTATTTACATGCAAGAGTTCAATCAAGTTTAATATCTTTTGCATATAATTTGTTTATTTTTCAGTGGCATTATATTGTTGAATATTTGCAGTATTAGTAAATGAAGTTGATTTTGTTGTCTTTTACATACACAAATACAGTGAATATATGTGGGTACAAGATAAAAAACTCACTTTATTGTACCACTTGGTCCTAGTCAAGGTCAGCATATGGTCCTGGTCAAGGTCAGCAGGACCATGGTCTGAGACTAAGTTAGTCTAAAACACTGTTGATGAGGTTAGTAGAGTATGAAAAGCTAACACAATACACTGTTGTGGGGCTTCAGGATTCTGTCTGGTGTTGCTGGAGGTTACACTGTTGATCATTGTTGTCTCAGGTTAAGAAAGCACGTGATCAGGTTGCAGGGGGTTTCAGGTCTCAGGTTTGGTATCAATTTCTGTGAGATTGTTTTGTTGGATCCTGAAGTCAAAGAAGAGCAATCTTATTTATGGTGCCTCTTTGTCCATGTTGAGCTCTGGGGGTTTGGGTATGACCTTATACCTGCTGTGGCTCTAAGAAAACTGCAGGGGGTTCAAAGAGATGGGGAGTTTGATCTTTATGTGCCTCATGAGTAGACTCTTAAAGCACTTTCTGATGATGGGGTGAGTGCTATGGGCCAGCAGACATTGAGACAGAACATGCTTGACTGTTTTGTCACTGGCATAGTGCTGATGACCTTGAAACATGCAGAGACAAGTGATCAATTCAGTCTGAAGTTAAATATGACTATTAGAATATCTGTGACCTAATCATCACATCCTGTGAGCTCAACAATGAGATCTGTTGTGTCATGAATAAGTGGACAAGCAGAATAGCTGATCATTGGGAGGGTGAAGGGAGGTTGTCCTCATAGTCACGCTGTTCTGTGCTTCATGCTGTGAGTAGAAGTGATTCTCTGTATCTGAGAAGAAGGCATCATTGTCACAGGCAGGTGCTGTTACTCTGTACTCAGTGATGACCTGAATTTCCTGCAACATAAAAGTCTCTAGTGTTCAGGAAATTGATATATAGTTATTCATGCATAGATTTGTTTCACTTCTTTGATGGCTTGGGATAGGATATTTTATTATTTAGAGTAGATACAGATACACAGCACAGGACATTCTATTATATACACATTAACTATTCGAGTGACAAAAAAGCTTTTTAAAATGTGCTTTAACGAAACATTATTTAAAAAAAGCAATATATTAGTATTTAAAAATAATTCAAGATGAAAATTTGATGCTATTTGTGCAATTTATTATTATGAGGCAAAGTTATGTATTTATGTGAAAAGAAAATATGTATAAATGATTTACCATTTTTGACTCTTTAGCTCCCTGCTGTCTGGCAGAAGGTTTGAGAGCATGTGGGCTGTTAAAATAGCACAAGCATATTAAAATAGAAATGAATGTTGTCTTGCACAGAGTGGTCATAGAGAACTTCATCGTCCCTAGAATAGCTTCACACTTCTTGTTTGTTCTTGGGGGAAATTGCAGTTTACTATGACACAATAGACAAGACGGATATGTAGAGTACAGTACATCTTCCCAGTGTTTGTCACGCTCTTTATTTGTCTCATGTAGAGAGTTATACAGTGTATGCAGTGTATAGTTCCTTGCAAGTACCTGAACTGTGTATAAATACAGAGCACAAGACGCTTAAGGCACATAAGACACATAAAGTCTTTTCACACTGCACTTAACCCTGGGTTATCGTTGTTCTAAACCTCGCTTTGAACTCTGGGTATAGATACATTTCAAGTTTAGAATTTTGAAGCAGGGTTAGCACAGCTTTTGTGGAATTAAGCCCACATTGTGGTGCCAACATGTACAGTGTAAAATGCTGCAGTGTTAGAATGTTACAGCTAGACGCTTAGCAACAGACACCTAGTCAGATAGCGAACAGAATGTGCTCATGTCACATACTTTGTAAAGTCACAGAAAGCCAGCATGTTATAAAAAGTAGTTGCAGCGATTGAGGTAAAAATGTACAAATAACATCAAATGGTGATGGAAAACATGTGAACTGGAGAGAAAAGAAGACGGTGTTATTTTTACAGTTATGGTCAAAAAAGTAAAAAATAACCATGAATTTTTATATATATATATATATATATATATATATATATATATATATATATATATATATATATATATATATATATATATATATATATATATATTTACTGTATTTACATCAACATGACATTTTTTAAACTGGTCTCACACTGTTTTTATCCAACCCTGGATATTGCCATTACAAATCTGCAAATAACGTAAATCCAGGGTTGAGGAAGATACAGTGTGTGCCATCAGATATGAATATCCAGGATTAACTATTAACCCCAGATAAAATATGAGCAATGTGAAATGTTAACACAAGACTAAAAATGACCCAGTGTTTATTAATTATGTGTGAAAAGCACTATACTGAAAACAACAGTGCAGGACAATACAGTGCAGGGAAAAGAACAATAAATATCTTTACATTCCAGTCGGTTCTGTCATGTCTGCTTGTTTTGACTGTCATGGCTTCACAGTTCTGTTTATAATTAAATTCTCATTTTAGAAACCTACTTTAAGCAACTACCTCTAGAAATACATTTTTAAAACGACTTGTGCTATAGGTAAATTAAGTAAAACGACCCAGTTTTTCTTAAGACAATATTAGGCGCTAAGATGATTTGGATCCTAAAAGAAATTGACTTGAATGCATTCCAGCATGTTTAGAGATTAGTGGGATCATTTCAATGTGCATCTTCCGTCTTAGATGGTAATAATCCAAGATGTTCTTTTGACGCCTTTTAGTGAAGTGGTGAATAAGATTGTGCTGGATTTAGTGTTTTTTGTGAAACAGGATGTTATTTTCTTCCTTCCTGGGCTTCACACCCAAATGCTGTAAAATCTAGATAGAAGACTTTGAAATTTAATTTCTCTGAACACAAATAGAACATAGTCTTTAAGCATATTAAATGTGCAGAGTTTCAGTTGAGCGTAAAAAAAATTGATTGGTTCTGGACTTTGGCTTTAACATTTCTATCTATGTATATAGGCATTGAAATACATCTTTTGTCTATTTGAAGGTTTAGAATATTTTGTGGCATGTTTTGCTTAATATTATCCTTTTTGTAGCCCTAAGAAGAAACATTCGGATTAACATCTGAGCCATGATAATAATAATACTGAATGCAATAAAAAATTGATAACTGGTAGAGTGGTTAACTACATAATGTCATATAATTCATGCATACAGAATGATGTTGGCAATGACATATCAAAGGAACATGGTAAAAATATTATTTATTCCAAATGAGCTACAAATATCTTTCAAGGTTTTACTCAGCTGAGTATATCATTTATTGTAAAGCTCTCATCTCACCCTCACACAGTCTCATCATTATTCATACCCAAAAAAATGTGTTTTTACCTGTTGTTTAACTGAAGCTAATGTGTTCTTCTTCTTTATTAAAGAAACGTAATAAAGAAACCTAAGGGATTAATTCATCCATTGTCCCTTTCCTGAGTCCAAATCTACTTCTTGAGCAACTGCAGTGTATGTATGTATGTATGTATGTGCACATAACAGTGTTGCCACAAATTGTTTGGTCAGTCAGGCTGTTATCAGTTTAGCACAGCTGTGAATTTGTTCTGAGCAGAATCATCACTCTCAGCTGCTCAACTTTGTGTTCCTGCTCCACCAGCGTATTTCTGAAGAGTGGATAATAGTGTTGATTGTAGTCTTTTATGGTGAGAGTATATGGTGAATTTGGCAGAAGATGAGTTTGTTCTAAAGGATGTAAACAGATTGCTGGTGGTGCCATGCACTCTATCAAAAGAAGTCTTTTGGCATAGTTAGACTCGGCAAACTGTAAAAGAAAAAAAATACTGCTTAAAGAAGCTCTTTGTTTGTGTGACAAACTGAAGGTTTAAGGTTGAATGGTTGAAGGTTTAGGCTGAAGGATTGCTCAAGTTTTGGAAACTTGAGCATTTTTTTAATTAGAACTTGCATTTTCTTCTCTTCCAAATGTAGAGTTAAGAAATATAATCTAAGTTTTATGTGTTATTTTCTCAGAACTGATTGATGTTGATTGATGTTTCCTAGCATCTTATGCGTCTTACTCTGATTGCCCTACTCCTGTTTGAGTAGTGAAAATAAAGTTAGTTACATTTGAGATACCATAATTTGTCTAATGTAGCAGTAGTGTTGACAAAATGCCATTGCTATACTTAATTCGCATGCTTTCCAATGGCAGACATGTTTGGCAGCTTGTTTGTTTTATAAATAAATACAAACTTTGGAAGCATTTCGGCAGCCATCTGGGAAAATTTTAAACGTAGCATGTCAAGGTTTGTCATTCCATTAAACACAAGTCACAGATGACACAGTAAGATTTGCTATGAATACGGTGGATAATGAAAGAGCTGCATTATGAAAATTGCAATGAGCATCCTTTAGGATGTGTCACTAGACACATTTTAATTTGCTAAATATATTTAGTGTTTTTACATCTAATGAATATTGATGGGTAAAGGCTGCCTCTGTCATAACTAATTGAAGCAAATTAGGTATAAAAATGAAATGGTTGTGATAGGTTTATACAGTTTCTTGAGCTGAAATAAAAAATAAAAAATGTAGAAGGGAATGTGTAAATAAAACATAATATAGCATTTTTGGAATCAGATTTTGAATGTGGGGGGCACGGTGGCTTAGTGGTTAGCACGTTTGCCTCACACCTCCAGGCTTGGGGGTTTGATTCCCACCTCCGCTGTGTGTGTGTGGAGTTTGCATGTTCTCCCCGTGCCTTGGGGGTTTCCTCCAGGTACTCCAGTTTCCTCCCCTGGTCCAAAGACATGCATTGTAGGTTGATTGGCATCTCTAAATTGTCTGTAGTGTGTGTGTGAGTGAATGAGAGTGTGTGTGTGCCCTGTGATGGGTTGGCACTCTGTCCAGGGTGTATCCTGCTTTGATGCCCAATGACGCCTGAGATAGGCACAGGCTCCCCGTGACCCGAGTGTAGATCGGATAAGCGGTAGACAATGAATGAATGATTTTGAATGTTGTTATTCCAAATCTTAATCACTATTTGGAATAACTGTGTAGAATGTCTTCCTCATGTCTTCATTAAGTGCCTTATGGATTCAGAGCCTATATATCCCAGAAACACTAGGTGCAATGCTAAAAAACTTGGAATGTGTTTGCAAGGCAACACTCTCACAAACACACACAAACACACACACACACACACACACACACACACACACACACACACACACACACACACACACACACACACACACACACACACACAGTCCTTCTCATGCAGTGGAAAATTAGCATAACTAATCATTCTTCTGCTATGTTTTTTGAGGTGAAAAGAAACTGGAGATCCTGGAGGAAACCCACGCTATCACACATAATCAGGATTGAATCAGTGATCTGGGAGCTGTAAGGCAACAACACTTTCCTCTGCCACCCACTGACTAGAATAAACAAATTACAAAAAAGTCCTTGATTTATGTTTAATAATCATAATATCATTTCAATTATATAGTGCAGAGTCTCTTCAGATTATTTGTATCCACTATTAAAAGCTTATAGCATGAGATTTTGATTGATAAACTGGGTATAAGTTTGGGAGTTTAATACTGTATAGTTTAAAGTCTTTAAGTGTGTTTTGAAATTAGGGCATTTGTAGCAAAGAAAATCTTAAAAATAATACTAATCTATCTGACAATATCGTTCAGATGTGCTCACTAACTAAAAATTATTAAACTATAAATCATTCATTGTCTACCGCTTATCCGATCTATACGCGGGTCACGGGGAGCCTGTGCTCTCAGGCGTCATTGGGCATCAAGGCAGGATACACCCTGGACGGAGTGCCAACCCATCGCAGGGCACACACACACTCTCATTCACTCACGCAATCACACACTACAGACAATTTAGAGATGCTAATCAACCTACAATGCATGTCTTTGGACTAGGGGACGAAACCGGAGTACCCGGAGGAAATCCCCGAGGCACGGGGAGAACATGCAAACGCCACACACACGGCGGAGGCGGGAATCGAACCCCCAACCCTGGAGGTGTGAGGCAAACGTGCTAACCACTAAGCCACCGTGCCCCCAACTATAAATCAGTGACAGTAAAATCAAAGAAAGTGATAATGCAGCAGTTTCAATACTGCATAAGCTATTTTAAGCCGTTCTATTTTAGGAAAATAAAGTGTCTTTGCCGGTTATCATTGATGCAGTTCCCTACAGTTTACCTCTAAATGGAGAAGAAACACAATCAATTTCAGAACACAAGGGAACAAAAGGAAGGAAGGAGAAATGCTCACAGAATTCAGGTTATGCTGATCTAAAATAATACTGCGGATGTCAGGGGGTATTCAGGGGGAATTTCAGGGTAATTTTAATTAGCACTATGCCCCGAAAACCTTGGGAACCTCGTAAGGACTGCAAGAATCAATCTCTATGTGGGCAGCAAATATTGTGTAAATGAAAGAACATAAAATAAACATGACTGTTGGATGTACTGTATAATATTCCAGAGCTGATTGTTATGTTCATGCTCTGAATAATAGACAATCAGTGATGGTAGAGAGACAGACAGCTTGTTCCTCTGTCACTCAAAGATGAAAGCATCAGTGGTAGAAGGCTTCATGGTTGGCAGTCTGTACACTACAAAAAATGAGTGAGAAATACATCTGATATATATATATATATATACAGTGGGGCAAAAAAGTATTTAGTCAGCCACCAATTGTGCAAGTTCTCCCACTTAAAAAGATGAGAGAGGCCTATAATTTTCATCATAGGTACACTTCAACTATGAGAGGCAGAATGAGAAAAAAAAATCCAGAAAATCACATTGTCTGATTTTTAAAGAATTTATTTGCAAATTATGGTGGAAAATAAGTATTTGGTCACCTACAAAAAAGCAAGATTTCTGGCTCTCACAGACCTGTAACTTCTTCTTTAAGAGGCTCCTCTGTCCTCCACTCGTTACCTGTATTAATGGCACCTGTTTGAACTCGTTATCAGTATAAAAGACACCTGTCCACAACCTCAAACAGTCAGACTACAAACTCCACTATGGCCAAGACCAAAGAGCTGTCAAAGGACACCAGAAACAAAATTGTAGACCTGCACCAGGCTGGGAAGACTGAATCTGCAATAGGTAAGCAGCTTGGTGTGAAGAAATCAACTGTGGGAGCAATTATTAGAAAATGGAAGACATACAAGACCACTGATAATCTCCCTCGATCTGGGGCTCCACGCAAGATCTCACCCCGTGGGGTCAAAATGATCACAAGAACGGTGAGCAAAAATCCCAGAACCACACGGGGGGACCTAGTGAATGACCTGCAGAGAGCTGGGACCAAAGTAACAAAGGCTACCATCAGTAACACACTACGCCGCCAGGGATTCAAATCCTGCAGTGCCAGACGTATCCCCGTGCTTAAGCCAGTACATGTCCGGGCCCGTCTGAAGTTTGCTAGAGAGCATTTGGATGATCCAGAAGAGGATTGGAAGAATGTCATATGGTCAGATGAAACCAAAATAGAACTTTTTGGTAAAAACTCAACTTGTCGTGTTTGGAGGAGAAAGAATGCTGAGTTGCATCCAAAGAACACCATACCTACTGTGAAGCATGGGGGTGGAAACATCATGCTTTGGGGCTGTTTTTCTGCAAAGGGACCAGGACGACTGATCCGTGTAAAGGAAAGAATGAATGGGGCCATGTATCGTGAGATTTTGAGTAAAAACCTCCTTCCATCAGCAAGGGCATTGAAGATGAAACGTGGCTGGGTCTTTCAGCATGACAATGTTCCCAAACACACCGCCCGGGCAACGAAGGAGTGGCTTTGTAAGAAGCATTTCAAGGTCCTGGAGTGGCCTAGCCAGTCTCCAGATCTCAACCCCATAGAAAATCTTTGGAGGGAGTTGAAAATCCATGTTGCCCAGCAACAGCCCCAAAACATCACTGCTCTAGAGGAGATCTGCATGGAGGAATGGGCCAAACTACCAGCAACAGTGTGTAAAAACCTTGTGGCGACTTACAGAAAACGTTTGACCTCTGTCATTGCCAACAAAGGGTATATAACAAAGTATTGAGATGAACTTTTGTTATTGACCAAATACTTATTTTCCACCATAACTTGCAAATAAATTCTTTAAAAATCAGACAGTGTGATTTTCTGGATTTTTTTTTCTCATTCTCTCTCATAGTTGAAGTGTACCTATGATGAAAATTACAGGCCTCTCATCTTTTTAAGTGGGAGAACTTGCACAATTGGTGGCTAACTAAATACTTTTTTGCCCCACTGTATATATATATATATATATAAATATAATTTTTTATTGAAGGTTCTCCACTGTTCCATGTTTTCGCCATTTGTAGATAATGTCTCTCACTGTGGTTTGCGGGAGTCCCAAAGCTTTAGAAATGGCTTTATAACCTTTTCCAGACTGATAGATCGGTAGGCTCTGACCTCAAGCTGAAGCGAACTTGGGTTCTGCAGCAGGACAATGATCCAAAACACACCAGCAAGTCCACCTCTGAATGGCTGAAAAAAAACAAAATGAAGACTTTGGAGTGGCCTAGTCAAAGTCCTGATCTCAATCCGATTGAGATGCTGTGGCATGACATTAAAAAGGTGGTTCATGCTCGAAAACCCTCCAATGTGGCTGAATTACAACAATTCTGCAAAGATGAGTGGGCCAAAATTGCTCCACAGCGCTGTAACACTCATTGCAAGTTATGGAAAACGCTTGATTGCAGTTGTTGCTGCTAAGGGTGGCCCAACCAGTTATTAGGCTTAGGGGGCAAACACTTTTTCACACAGGGCCATGTAGTTTTGGATTTTGTTTTCCCTTAATAATAAAAACCTTCATTTAAAAACTGCATTGTGATGTTTATAGAATGTTTACTTTAATAATTCACAGAGACCCAGATTAACGTGACTATCTGTTTTTACTCAACTCTTCTTCTGCCTCACCACAGGTTATATCCACAACACATCACTGGATGGCGAGCGCCCTCAACCGGTAAGGAGTAGTAACACAATTAACATACATTACATGCATGATGTGTTTACTTGTGTTATCTTTGACTAATACTTAAATGTGTTTGATTATCTGAAACATTAAAGTGTGACAAACATGCAAAAAAATAAGAAATCAGGAAGGGGGCCAACACTTTTTCACACCACTGTGTGTGTGTGTGTGTATATATATATATATAAAAATAAAATTTATTTTTTTTTCAAAAAAGAGCTGCACAACATCAAACACAGATCAGTCAAAAACAAACATAAATCATGACAACTGCAATTGTTAAATATGCAGTGCAAGAGTGGACTACAATACACTTTTCTGGTACACAGTTCACCCTTTAAATCCATCCAAAGACAAGCTTAAACAGGCTTAAACCTGCTTAAGCTACTGAATAAACAGGGATAGAAAGATACAAGCAACATGAAAGAACCAAGAAGATGAAGATGCAAATTCAAGAGTGGTCAGACAGCAAGGTCAGTTTTTTTTTCTTAATCTCATCGTCTTTTAAGGATTATTCAGTGATTGCTGCAAATATGCATTATTTAAATTCCACAGCATCACACACTGGTTCCATAATTGATATGATAATAGCAGGAGAAATTAGTCATGATTTGTCCTACACAAAAACACTGTTTAAAGATATTACCCTTGTCAAAAAAATCCTTTTGGAATTACAGTTTGTCCTGCAGGATGTTATCTGAGCTTCAGTCTTATTAGAACTCTACTTGTGTTTTATTGGAAATAATGTCTTTTTATTGAAAAGTTTAGTTTTAATTATAGAGGGTGCTTTGGGAGTTTTAAAATAAAAAAAAGCTTTCTTTCTTTCTAGTATTTTAACATATTACTAATACACTCACTGGCCAATTTATTAAGATCACTATACTTGCAACTGTCACGTTTCTGGTATCCATAGCATGAAGAAACAGACCCAGCGTGGAGATAGACAGCAGACAGGGGTTTTATTAAACTTAAAGTACACGGAGACCGCAGACATGACGCCGCAAAAACACGAAACATAAAGACATAATAATGACGCTACATAGAGACGACGACCAGCCCCGAACCCTGGCAAAAGGCTGCTATAAATACAAAGCATAATTGGGTGCAACATTAGGAACAGGTGAACATCAATTAGGAAACAATAGGACTAGGCGGGGCTAAAACAAAACACATGGCATGATGTAAACAATGACATAACACAACATGACAACCCCTGCTGGAAACCCCCCCTAGTGACCCAACACAGGGCCTACCACCCGTAACAGCAACGGGTAGGACCTTCCTTTATTCTCATAACAGCCTCAAGTCTTCATGGCATGGATTCCACAATATGTTGGAATCATTCCTTCGAGATTCAGGTCAATGTTGACGACTGAATCATGCAATTTCTGTAGATTTTTCAGGTTCACTTTTATGCTGTGTATCTGCCATTCTATAACATCCCAAAGGTGTTCTATTATATTCAGATCCAGTAAGAAGGCCACTGAGGTACATTGAACTCATTGTCATGTTCATGAAAGCAGTTCAAGATGATGTTTTGTTTTGTGACCTGGTGGATTATTATGTTGGAAGCAGACTTTAGAAGATGGTAATTTGTGGCCATGAACGGATGTACACGGTCAGCAACAACACTCACGTAAGCTGTGGCATTCAGTTGATGATTTATTGGTATTATCAGGCCTATAGTGTGCCAATAAATCATTCCTCACACCATTACACCACCTCCACCAGCCTGGACTGTTGACTTAAGACAGTTTGGGTCCATGGATTCATGCTGTTGGTACCAAATTCTGACCCTACCATTTGTGTGCCTCAGCAGAAATTGAGATCAGAAATTCATCAGATCAAGCTACAGTTTTTTCCAGACTTCAAATGTCCAGTTTTTTTTTTGTGAATAGGAACCCAAATGGACCCCATTAAAATCTGTACAAGTGGTCCTACAGAGTAATTGCCTTGTCCAGTAAGAAAATTCCTATATGAATCTTATAGGAATGGTTTCTGGAATTATCAAAATTCTAATTAGAATCCTGTACGAGTTTCTTATTGGAAACTTTGTCACAAATATTTGAGCATGAGAAAATAAGCAACAAAAAGTTGTAATGTGTGATTGCATAATTTATTGCATAACCTTGGCCTAACAAAAAAACACTGTTCTAAAGATCACAGAGATGGGACAATTCTTAATGTAGTGACGCAGAATAGAAATAGTATCAAAACCTACATAAACAATAGCAGTATTTCATCACTAGTTATGGCATGGGAAACTTGTAAATGCCACATAATGTATAGTGACTGCCAGTTGTATGATATAGGAGGCCCAGGTTATAGTGCTAGATAATTAAACTAGTGCAAAAAAGTAGGTCAGGAATTTCAAAAGTGCAGATTACCATTTCTACACCCAGTCCCATTAATCAAGGCTTCCCTGTTATGTCCCACCAGAGAAAACAATGAAAAAGAACATGTTACCAGTAAATTAATCTATTAATCAAATGACACATGAAGAAGTACCTGTACCAGTGAGTCTCTAATGGTTAACTTCATAATACTGTGAAGATGTTTGGAAGATTAGTAACAAGGGAAGTGTGTGTGTGTGTGTGTGTGTGTGTGTGTGTGTGTGTGTGTGTGTGTGTGTGTGTGTGTGAGCTCTTCCTTTAATGATGTGCCCACTAGAATAGGAAGATGTGACAGTTGCTACAGCATTTATTAAAAAATGGAAGGTCAATGGAAGGTCCAAGGGTAGTAAGACACATGTGCGCGTTTGTGTGTGTGTGTGTGTGTGTGTGTGTGTGTACTGAATTAAGATGAGTGTTAAATGATTGCCATATTTAAAATCTCTTGATGGAATGCTGTATCCTAAAAGATGTCTATGATAATGACTCCTACAACCTTCTTAGATCAAAATCTCTGTTTGGACAGGACAAAAGGCTGAGATCATCAACACACACACACACACACACACACACACACAAACACACACACACACATAGACAAATAAACTAGTAATACCCCATGAGGCGTCCAACTATAGCAGCTGATGTGTGATGATTTTTGCCAGAAGCAGGTTGTGTAAATCGTGTAAACACTGTGTGTAAGTGCAAGCAAGGCCATTTCATACCTGCTGTTGTCAAAGCTGCCAGTGTGGAGCATTTGTGTCATGAGCATGTCTTCCCTCTCTCTAAGCAGCATTGTCTGTATATCAGAATCCATGGAGTCCCGTGTATAAATTCTGCAGATGTAACGGTGTAAGAAACACCATAAAGGCGTTTTACCCACCAGCGTTTTAATGTACTTGATTTTTTAAAGTAAAACAGATGAGACATCAGACTAAAAACATTTATAGTGCAGCAGCAAAAAAGAAACAGGTTTACACAATTAAAACCATCTGGTGTGACAGTTATACTGACAATATTTATTGAAGAGCATGTTAGACTTTACAAACATCCTTCTCATACCTTATTCATGAGTTTTAGAAGTTGATTACAGAGTTCTGCATCAGTAATGTGGCAGAATAAATTAACCTAAAAAATCAGCATGCCTTTCAGTCCATAATTTTTAAGGTATTATTATTATTATTATATATTTATTTTTTATTATTTTTTTAAAGATATTCTGTCACAACAGTAAATGATGAAAGTATGAAACCAACAGCGAGAACAATGTGTTCTATCAATTGTGCCAAGTTGGATGATTTATAAACAAAAGCATTATACACTGATCAGCCATAACACTGAAATCACTTGCCTAATATTGAGTAGTCCCACTTGTGCTGGCAAAACAGCTCTGACCTTTCGAAGCATGGACTCCACGAGACCTATGAAGGTGTGCTGTGGTATCTGGCACCAAGACATTAGCAGCAGGTTCTGTAAGTTGAGGGGTGGGGCCTCCATGAGTCAGACTCGTTTGTCCAGAACATCCCACAGATACTTGATTGGAATGAGATCCATTGAATTTGGGGGCCAAGTCAACGTCTGTCAAGTTCCTCAAACCATTCCTGAACAATTTTTGCAGTGTGTCAGGGAGAATTATCCTGCTGAATGAGGGAATACTGTTCCCATTAAGGGATGTACTCAGTCTGCAAGAATGTTTTGGTAGGTGATACATATCAAAGTATTATCCACATAAATTCCAAGGGTTCTCAGCAGAACATTGCCCAATAGTCCAGTTCTAATGCTCACATACCCATTGTATTTACTTTTAGCAGTGGACAGCGGTCAGCATAGGCAACTGACTGGTCTGCGGCTATGTAGCTTAATACACAGCAAGCTGCAACGCATTGTGTGTTCTGACATCTTTCTATCATAGCCAGCATTAAACTTTTGGACAATATGTTTGTAAAAGTTATCAGTCATACATTTTCAGTATTGTGGAAACACATGGGCTCAGTAAAAATTCCAGTAATAATGTTGTGCTAGCAGTAGCATGATGCTACAGTTGTCTGAAAACATCTCACAGAACTGATTTCTATTGGGGGGGGAGTGAATTATATAGCAGTATAAATAGATTCCTCTAGAGGGATTAAACGTGCTTTACTTATTAGTCAGAAAGACTTCGTGCCAGTTTCTTCAGGCATGAAGCTCACACTAGCATCTGCAGATAGAAGAAGCTCTTTTATCACCATAAATACCTCAGGGTTGGTTCTGACAACCAGAGATGCTGTTGTCAAGCTGATCAACTATATTTTTTTCTGTGTTGTGATATTCTAACTAGATTATCTCATTTTCTAGTTTTCTTTTGTTTGCTTTATATATGGATAGAATAAGCAGTTTTGCAGTAGAAATTCATAGAAAAGCAGCATGTGATAATGTCAACATTTATTTCATTCATATGTTATTGGAGATTGTATGCCATGTTTCTTCACAGGAGGCAAATAATGAGCAGCTTTTTAGCCAGGAGTGATGTGTGATATAAAAAAAACACACACAGACATGAAAACCAAATGGATCAATAACTCCCTCCTGTCAATATTATGAGAAGTGTGACTTTATTAAGTTATCTGAAGTCTTCATAATCATCCCTGGACAGTTGATTTTCTCATGAGTCCTTTTTCTTCCTCCCTAGCATGGATTACATAAGATGAAATAGACTTCTGATTTTTCCATCTTTTCCTTGTTTTCAACACTCTCTCCTTCGAGTACACCCTCATAATCTGCTAGGTAAAATAAAGTACATACAGTATTTGCAGCCAATTATAGTCCAGAAAAGCACTCCATCTTCTTATGCTTCTGCTTTTGTCAGCATGAAATGTGACTGCAGAAGACTGAAAGCTCACAATGATTAGTGCTTATGCTAAACATATGCTCTTCAGTACTGTATGTGATTGATCATAATGAAAACAGTAGAACCTTGGCTATTTTAAAGACCAGGAAGTGAGACAACCTTCAGTCTGTCTTTATCTATTTCTAGATGGCAGTCCATTTTCACTGTTTCTTTCACACATTTAAAACATGTAAAAGGAACGTTTTTTTTATTTTATTTTAATTTTCACATAGATGTCAAAACATACAATATGCCATCAATTCAACATGTGTGACGTTGAGATAATTGGTAAATAGAACCAGATAATTTGGGCAATGGTCTGTGGACAGAACAGTTGCTGTAACAGGCCATTTGAATTTTAAACACATTGGCTAATGACAATAAACCATCTGCCTGTTCATCTCAACACCATTTCACTTTCACCATAGCACTCTCTTTTTTTTTTCTTCCTATTTTCAAATATTCAATGTAGTTTCCTTCTTAAAAATGAGTATTTCAGTGAAATTTACTTAAACCTTCTTAGTTAAACTGCTTAAAGGACAAGCTGACCAAACGCTCATCTGCTATGGATACAGCTTAGTAAATGCAGTTCATAATTTAATTCATATAAAATGTGATACTTGAGATATGTGTGTCAGATTAAAATATTACCCCCCCATCTCCTCCAATACATGTAATTTAATGAAAAGAGTCATATTTATGTATTTATGTCCAAATGTGAATTTTGGCAAGCTCCAGTGCTTCCCATACAGCTGTCCAACTAGTTGTGTACAATTCCAATCCAGACTCACAGGAAAAAAAAAACAAAAAAAAAAACATTTGCATGAAACTTAATTGCAGCACTTTTTATATGTTGAAGATAAATGTTCTAGACCCACCTAGAATTCAACTACAGATTTTACAGCCTAAAAGGTCAAATTATGTTTTGTGAAAAATTAAAAAAGAATTTTTACTATATCTTGATCTTCAAATAATATAGTGGTAGAAGTGGGTGTGGTTAAATTATATTGCTGCAGAACATGGCATACATAAATGTTTGATACCATATTTGGTCTGCAACATTTGCTTGTGGCAGAAAGTTGGAACTGCAATGTATAGAAGATGCTCCAGATAAGTTGCATGCAAGCAGAATCTTTCTGTGCTACTGTATTGCAATTTCACACAGTGTGTGTGTGTGTGTGTGTAACTTAACTCTGAATGAGGCCGATAGATAACCGCCTTGTGGAGTACAGTTCCAGTCCTACTCACAGAGCACAGTTCTCAATGAAATTACTAGGTCTGTGTGAAGCTTAGCTCTGCAGAATTGGGGTTGGCCAACCTTTTCTTAAAGGCATATGGCTTACTCATTAACGTTAGTTGTAAGGTTGCAGTAGCAAGCATATTTATGATGTTAGAAACAGCATTTGAGTCATGTACTATACTGAACATAAGCCTCCACAGTTGGAATAAAATTTCAGAAACAAGTCATTGCCATCTGGCTTCATCTGCCTGACAGCGACTGTGAGCATAAATCAAATAATTCCTTTAAAAGTTACAGTGACCATGCTTTGCCATCATCAGCTATGATACTGGAGTTTAGTATATTTAATAGACTTGATACAACAAGCTTTAGAAACTTTGAGACCTTTGGTCTCAATCTGTACAATTCACAATTTTTAGTAGACTAAAGATCAGTGAATTAATCATTCAATTTCTCCTCTATGATTAGATTTTTCATGCATGTTATGTATTTTATATAAGTAAAATATATATATCAAGGTGTCTGTCTAACATATTTCTCCCCTTAGCTACCAGTGCTGGATTCACGACAGATTTCACATGTGTAGATCACTGTCTAACGTATACCATTAGCTAAACAATTATCATCTCACAGAATATAACTTAAGCTATAACATCTATGGAGCTTCAGGAATTTATTTATTTTTACCAGATTCAACCAATCAATGAAGCATATGAGCAAGAAAAATGATTTGATGAAATTAAAATGACATCTTGTGTATGTAAGGTATGTCTGATTGTCAGTAAAAGCATAAGAACACCAACAGCTTAAACATGACCGTTAGCCCTGACATTTTCCACAGGTTTGGAGGAATGTATTAGTCATCTGCCTCCCCCTCCACTGCATGGAAGTAACAAGACACCCAGGCCATCTTTTATCTTTATTGGCGGTGGTGATAAATAGGGCAGGTGTAGTCAGCTTGTGAAAAAGGGAAGGAAAGGCATTCGTTTATCATAATCTCCCAGAGGAAGGAGGAAATTCCTATGAATTTGGTGGCATCTGCAGACTGGAGGAAACAAATAAAAAACTCCACCTCACAGCTGAGCCTAGACTTGTTTTGCTTTGTTGTGTATGCGATTAAAAATCACAAAGTGAACAGACATAGATCATTGGAGTCCAATATCCCTGCATGCAAAAATCATCAGAAATGTTAGACTTTACAGAATGAAGGTCCACAGTCTGAGAAACACTACTGAATGATATATAAATGCTCAAAAATTGCATCATCTATTAAAAACAACAAATTACATATAATAATAATAATAATAATAATAATAATAATAATAATAATAATAATAAAATACAATCAGACAGTATATAATTTTAGTTGCAACCTGTTTAATTTTGGGTGAACAGCAAAATTTAGTGGTTAAAGGCCTCAGCACACATCCTGAGATGGAGTTGGATGGCTACATGAACAATATGATGTAACTGAGGAGCAAGTGGCTGTTATGTGGAGGCTTCACTTACCACATCATGCACATGGAAACTGCACAAAATTTATTCCCAAATGGACGACACAAGGAGTGGCTCATCTTCTTCCTCTCATAAAAATTGTGATTTTTTTTTTTTTGTTAATTTTAATAGTGCCACCTGCAGTACTGGAGCACTGTAAGCACATGACTGGCCAAATGAAACCATAAACAGTATACAGTATACTGGTTTTGTCTTCACACAGCCCTCTCAACTATTATGACCATACTAAGTATGCTAAAGCCTTCATTTAGGTAAGAGGTGGGATAGAAATCCCTGTAAAATGCGTCTCTCAGATCTCCCAATGACAGGATTTATTTGCATGCATTTCATAGACAAGTCCATTTGCCTTTTGTCTTAAATTTATGATAACATGCTTGTCGAATTTTCTCAACACGGTAAAATTCTGTACCCAGATCACTCCAGCTTTTTTCTTTCACGGTAAATAGAGCACAAAATAAAGATAGGAGAGGTCTCAGATAAGTGCAAATCACACATCAATTAAAGGTTTTTAAAAGTAGTGAAAAAATAATGTGGTTTTTGCCACCTTATTCCAACCAGGCCTCAGTATTTGAGGAAGAAACATTTCTCTCTCTTTCTCTCTCTCTCTCTTTCTCTCTCTCTCTCGCTCTCTCTCTCTCTCTCCCTTTTTAAATGAATCATGCTTTTGTTGTCATGGTGCTGATAGAGAGGCCACATCCATCTCTGATGCTTGAAGGTATTTGAATGCTGAAAAATTCATGAGTCTTTTTACCGATAGAAACGTAGTTCTGCCTTTTGATGGATTGTCTCTGATACCCAACACAGACAGAGGGAGCGTTATTTGAAGTAAATGTAAGCTGTTTGGTGTCATATGGCTTTGTTTTGCTCTGTGTTTGTGTGTGTGTGTGAGGTGCCCCATGCACAGGGACTTAGTGACTGCCTTTCAGTTGGTTCATCCATATCTGTCTCAGGATGGATACTGAAGTATAACAATTGAGAACTTTATGAAATACATCCAAAGTATTTGTTGCAATAGTTACCAATATGTCCTGATGCTGCACACATTGTCTAATACAGTTATGGGCCATTGTAGTTTAGAATTTCATGACAAATAGTTGTAGTCACACATATCTGTGGTTCTATGAATGCTGGGTAACGGTCAGGTGTAGATAACAAATTGGAGCTGATTCAGAATCTGGTATTAACAGAACAACAGTTCTACCAGGGATGGTGGGAATAACCTGGATAATGCATGTCATATAGACTCATCCCGACTTAGGACTGACTTGAAATGTACACAGAGAAGACTGTCACACTTATGCCACTGGGATAGGTGACGTTAACGTTATAGACACTGGATAAGGTACACATTAATACATTCTATTAGCTTCACAGACTTCCTAGATCAGCACAATCCAAATTAAAGTTCATAATGAGGTGCTACTCATTGTAGAGTGGTATGTCACGGTAGAGACAGGTACCCAACTGATGAAGAGTTGATCTGCTGCTTGAATTGCTGCCTTCCCATACAAACAGTTGAAGAAAAAATAATCCTATATGTTAGCAGAATAAGTTTACAGGACTGCTAGTTTTCAGCAAAGAAAAATGGATCAGTTAATAGCAAGAAGAGTTAGCAGAAGAAAGCTTGGCTCCAACCCCAGTGGTCGGCTATATGGCTAAGTGTGGGAAGATAGAGCAAAGGCATCAAGGGAATGGACTAGCTGGGTCAAACATGAACAAGCTAAAAAGGGAATCTAATTCAAGCTCATGACATTTCAGATAAATACAAAAATATTAAAATACACTTCCTATGGACTGAAGAGTTGAATGAAGTTAATAGTTGATAATAGGGTCTATTGCCTACATTGGAGGACAGGTTACCCTAGTCACATGATGTTATACAAAAAATAATTTAGTAAATAAAAGGTGCATGAAAGGTCTGATGTGCCAAACAAAGGGATATGTGTCACTGCTGTAATACAATGGTGTTTATATCAAATACTACATTATACTGACTGTGTTGAAGGTTTCTGCATGTATGTGCATATACACAGTGAGGTATCCAGTTGAGTCTCACAGTTCTAGCAAATTTTATTATTATTTATTACTAGCTATCGACATTGATTGAACAATTCCAATAATATCCATATTTCTTTAGCTTGTCCTTCTGGAGAAACCCTTAAATATTCTGTATAGAGCCCTACAACAGAGGATTTTCCAGTCAAAAATGTTTTTAATGATATTGGTTTATATTAAAGAATGTTTTACTATCTTAAAATCCATCAGGTAACATTTCTTTTTCTAAGAATGTGGGTAACTATGTCATTTAATTGGTGACATCACTCTGAAGTGCTCTTTATGACATTACCAACATTTTATTTGTATTTTATATAAATTACGTTGTAAGTTCATATAAACCTGCAAGTCTAAGTTGATGTTCAAGTTTATTCTACCTAAAGACAATTCACATCCCCGCTCTTATGGTATGTTGGCATGCTTTGACTTTTTTCAACACACACCCTTTATGTTTTAGCCCCATGATATTCAGGACGTCTTAGGCCTGTCAGCTCAGCCATGCTCGGTTGACTGCTGCTTAGCAACAGAGGGAAGGGCATAATGTTCTCAGAGTATCTTTTCCTTTTACCTTCCTCTCTTTCACCCTCTCACAGGGTAATGATATTGAATTTTCAGCTAAGGATTCCTTTGTTTTTTGTTTGTTTTGTTTTTTTAAATATTATTATTCAGGCTTACAGAAGTGCTTCTTTTCCTTGGGTATTTTCATTTACTGATGAAATGAAATTTAGTTATTGGCCATCTGGAGAAGTTTCAATTAATGCTTTTTCTTTATTACATTGCTAATAAAAAAACTGCTCAGTGTCCAGAAAGCTGCTCAGACAATGCGCTGTCCACCTGCTTTATATAATTAGAAGTTTAATCACATATGTGTTTTATTATTAAGTGATATAAATGATTGGTGTTTGGCTGCATTTTAAGAACCTGCCAACTAGTTCAGAAAGCTCTGGCATCTTCTATTGCTCTGAATGTTCAATTCTGGAAATCTTTTAAAATAAGCTCATATGGAATTATTCATGTGTCCATATACAAGTGCAAAATGCAAAATAAATAATGGTAAATGTTGCCTCTAAATCAAATTTCCTCTTTATTTCAAAGACACTTCCTTACAACCAAAACAATATTTTGCACACAGCCAACTGAGATTGTGTTTTGTCATTTGAATTGGAATTTGAACATTGTCACAGACATTCACCATTTCTCTCAATCTGAACTCCTAGTGATGTATATTTTGTGTAAATGGTGCGCTGCTCCACTGAACATGAAAGAAAATGGTTTGAGTGTATTATACTCAATTTCCCCTCATTACTGGCATTTCTTTTATAAAAATGAAGTACCAGTCGTGCAATGGCAACATTATTTTTTAAAGGATCACTATTATAACTTCTGTTTGCTAAAAGCTGGTGCACACACTCAATTCCTCACAAGCTGGGTATACCTAATAGTCCATAGTTAATTGAGTACTTGATCTCTACTTTGAGTATGTACCACTTTCTTTCACTTCTTCTGAGAACCATTCATTTAAAAAACAATAAATGGTACATTCAGTCCTGTTTATTAAGTGGATACTCTTTTATCCCTCTAATTAAATGCATCTTTCTTGTGGAAAGTATAAAGCTTTTATTGTTTTCCCCAGTGGTTGTTATCTGTTGGCTTTCCTCACTTCCCCCCGTCATCATCTCCACAACTGCTTCTTTTGCTTTTATCTCTCACTTTTTTGGCACTGGGTTTCAGCACAGGCTTCTTTCTCTTTTATACACAGTATTTTCCCTCCAACTTCTTGGAGTGCTCTTTTAGGTGGCAGGGAAACTGTCAGCTTCAAAAAGCTCTGTCCAGCCTGCAAACTCCAAAGCAACACTTTCCACCCTCCTCAGCCTGTCAAGAAGAAGACTTTACTCGTCCATGAGCTTTGCACTTGATTAAAATCGGTAGTCTCCTGTGAAGTCGCACTGAGGCCAGCGAAAATAGCTAATTATACTTCAAAAGATAATATTTCTTACCATCAAAACTAGCAAATGCAGAGAATTTCTCGACTTCCTCCTTTAGTTCCTTTCTCAGATACATGAACAGGCAGGGGCATACACTATCATACAAATAATGGGCAAAAAATGAGGATAACATGTTTGCTGCCATATTTTACTTCTTAAAAGTATCTCACACACACACACACACACACACACACACACACACACACACACACACACACACACACACACACACACACACATTCTTTTTCCCATAGAGCTGTCAGATTTACTTCCAATTAATGTGTTTTTTTTACAGACCACTGGCTGAGGAGTGGAGCTGCCTCTTTTCTCGTCTGTAAACTTTTCTAAATATCTACTGTTGCCATGGCATTTATAATTTTTGGCTTCTTTTTGGCTACTTTCTGATTAATTTATAATGAATGAATGTCTTGTGCTAAGCCCTTATTCCTTTGATGATTTTAGGTCCCATAACTTTATAATCCATATGACTGATTTTTGTTTGGTAGGTACATATAATCTACTGTAGATTACTTACTCATCAAGCTACTTTCCTATTTTACAATTGTATGCTGTTATTGAAATTTACTGTGATATTGATAGTAACAGCAGTAGTAGTATTAGTAATTACAAGTCATATGTTGCACATTGGTTTCTCTTAATGTATACAAATAATAGACATGAGAAAGATAATGATTTGCAATCAGTCAGTCAAACAATTAGTTAATTAATTTAATCAGCTACTCAGTTTAAGGACATATAAAGCTAATCAAATTTATTGTGAAAAGTCAGCTCACATAATTTATAGCTGATTTCCATCTGATTTGCTGTATGTTTTTGGTGGTGGATATGTAGGTCATAAGAGTATCTTTTGGTGTTGTGGTATTTGACAGTTTTCTTCTACACACAAGATAAAATGGACCAGAGTTCAAAAAGTTTGGTAATCTTTTGTAAATGTAGGGCAGGTTTGCCCCAAAAAGATATTAATTTAAAATTTGTAGGAGCCGGTTAATTTGTGGAGTATCTACAGATGAATAATACATTTTTAGGAAGATACTGAACAGTGTACACCATGGTGTAAAAATTAAAACTCACTCACAATTCACACAATTTCTTCACTATGGTAAGTTCTGAAAACTAAATTAAGGTTTGGGCTTGTACCTGACCTCTTATTAGAGTTTTTAATTTATATTATATTGTCATGAGATCAAATTGGATTAAAACACATACTTTAAGGTTATCTGATGTATAGAAATCATTAATGTATAGAAATATATAAATCAGAAATAATTAAATATAGGTGAATCTAGTATAACCATTGGAACTATTAATACCTACAAAACTCTCACTACATAAAAATCTGTTTAAACCAGACACTTTAACTACACAGCGAGAAGATATCTTCAACAAACTGAGCTATGTGCCAAGGTCTTAATAGCAAGATGCTGCAAGAATATGAGGGTCCAGTTCTGACAGATGGCATAACAGAGTTTCAGCGATGTGTTGAGGAAGAGGTGTTTGAAATTATGCAAGTGAGATTTGGCAGAATGCCTGATAAGTAAAAATGAGAAGAAAAGTCCTAAAAGACCCTTGTGTTAACAGTCTTTTACTATTTCATTTTCTTTCCATTTTCATGGGAGGGGGCAGTGGGGAGCGTGACTGGCTTAGTTTGAATATTTAATTGGTGGGGTCATGATTATGAGACAGAAAAATAAGCTGTCAGGGGATGTGAGAATTATTGAAATGAGTCTTAATAGGTCTACATAGATACAGTCACATCCATAAGTATTTCAACAGTGACACAATTTCATAATTTTGTCCCTGTACACCATCACAAGGGATTTGTAATGAAGCAATCAATATGTGGTTGAAGTACAGACTGTCAGCTTTAATTCAATGGGTTTAAAAAAATGTTGAAATAACTTTTAGGAATTACAGCCATTGGACAAAAGTAATTGGACAATTGACTGATCATTAATTGTTGCTTCACTACAACCAATCCCAGTGTTTGACCGAATGTGGAATTGATAAATGTAGAATTGATCTAAAAACATAGTGAATACATGTGATTTTGAACACATATAAACCTGAGACTTACGCTTGTTACAGTATTACTTTAAGACTACAATTCCATATTTCCTCATAAATAGATTTGACTTAACCAATAGATAAACAGTTCTGTAATAATCTTTTTATACTTACAAGAACTATAAGTATAAAAAATACATGGTTACATAATTTGTGTTCAGTTAATGATTATTTAATGGTTATTGTTAACAGTTTAAATGATTAAAAACCTAAAAATAAAAGTTTCCTCATTTAATTATGTTTTGAAGTTGAATTTATTGCTAAATGGCTCCTTAGACCAACAGAGGGAGCAAAATAAAACCTGAAAATCTTTCAAAACAAGCAGTGGATCGCTAGAACTGGACTGGATTATGGACCTCAGTATTCCTTAAAAACAAACTTAATAAAGAGTTTTCATTCATTCATTCATTGTCTGCCGCTTATCCGAACTACACTCGGGTCACGGGGAGCCTGTGCCTATCTCAGGCGTCATAGGGCATCAAGGCAGGATACACCCTGGACAGAGTGCCAACCCATCGCAGGGCACACACACACACTCTCATTCACTCACGCAATCACACACTACGGACAATTTAGAGATGCCAATCAACCTACCATGCATGTCTTTGGACTGGGGGAGGAAACCGGAGCACCCGGAGGAAACCCCCGAGGCACGGGGAGAACATGCAAACTCCACACACACATGGCGAAGGCGGGAATCGAACCCCCCTGGAGGTGTGAGGCAAACGTGCTAACCACTAAGCCACCGTGCCCCCCATAACCAGTTTTATAATAAACAATTTAATAGTAGAATTTACCAATTCTAAATAGTTTACATAACCAACCCTTGCATTAAAATGTTACTAAAATCACATATTGTAAGAAATAGTCTATATTTAGTCTATACATTGGATTATTTCTTATTTGAGAGGGTAAGAGCATGACAAATTTGATTTGACTTGCTTATCATAATTAAAACCTTTATTGACAATCCCCTTGTCAATAAAAAGTTTGACTCATATTGAGAGTCTCCTCCACTGTAGCTGGAATTATTATTGAACCTAAATTAATCTTCTGAGACTCCAGGGAATGGGCTTTGTTCTTTATAATGCACTGGATAGCACTCCAGATGTCATTAATTCAGTATTATATATCCCTTTTCATCTGTATTATTAAGAAGTAGTTCAAAATCTAGTGGTCTATGATATATTCTTGCCTCACTTTAACTTATCCTTAAACAATGCTTTTATCTTATCCTTACATGCTTTTATTATAGATAAGTAAGACTTGTCATGCTTTCCCTATCCTATAGTACATTTGAACAACTTCACTGTCTCCTCTGAACAGTTTCTCTGCTTCACTGTTTTCTGTTTATTGGCCCCACATTTTTTTTTTCATGTTTCTCTTGTGTAGATTTTTTATTGTACTTTTTCATGAGGTTTTGCACTTCTTGTATTATTCTCTTTTCAATTCTGATTTATTTGATGTTGGCAGTTCCTATGCATAATCCTGTTTTTCTTTCCCTTCAGTTAATAACATTATTTATTTATTTATTTATTTATTTATTTATTTATTTATTTATTTATTTATTTGCTTGTTTGTTTGTCTGTTGTTTGTTTCAGATTTGTTTACTTGGCTTCTGTTTTTGTCTTTTGTGTTTTAAATTAAGTGGGCATTAATAATATTAATGGATTAAATATAATAATTAATGTAGCAGGACTTTGGACATTAATAAACTCAAATGCATTTACATCTGACCACTGCCTTACATATGTATATGTCCTTATAAATACTTAATACATTCTAATGGATTTTTTATTTGAATAAATTTTTGAAAAATACAGGGTTATAAACCTTAAACACACTGATTCACATTAACCTAGACTAGGAGAGTCTTAATAATGTAAGCAGATATATATGATACTGTACATTTACAACATTTATCAGACTCCCTTATCCAGAGTGACTTACATTTATCTCATTTATACTGAGCAGTTGAAGGTAAAGGACCTTGCTCAAAGGGTGTATTACTTGTGCTTAATGACTAGTGTTCCTGGAATAAGTTTTGGATCTACTGCGACCCTGACCAGGATAAAGCAGTTATTGAAGAGTGAATGAAGGCTTGCTTGCTACCTAAGCTGCACATGAAATTACTGTCTTCTCTACATCTGTGCTACTAGTCTGTCTTGGTAGGCAGTAACAAATTTTTGGTGCCAAAGTAAATAAGTTTGAAAATCCCACTGCCCCAGCAGATTTTGAATGTCACAACCCCATTTGTACCAATTCATCTATTTCAGCTCAGCACATTAATTTATGACCAATGAGAAAAAAAAAGCAAACAGTGCACAACCATAGATATATGTATTAAACTCAACAAAAATATTACAACATTAGTCAGGAAAGTGCACTTGTGCTGGCTTCAAGATAGAACTCATTAACCCATATTAATAATGATAGTGATATGTCATTGTTAGGGAAGTATTTTAGACATTAATTAGATTAAATATATGATGAGGCGGCACGGTGGCTTAGTGGTTAGCACGTTCGCCTCACACCTCCACACCTCCGTGCTTGTTGGGTTTGCTCCGGCTTCCTCCTACAGCCCAAAGACATGCTTCTAGGCTGATTGGAGTCTCTAAATTGCCCATAGTGTATGATTGCATAAGTGAATGAGTGTGTGTGTGCCCTGCGATGGGCTGGCACTCCATTCAGGGTGTATCGTGCCTTGATGCCCGATGACGCATGAGATAGGCACAGGCTCCCCGTGACCCGATGATAGATCAGATAAGCGGTACAGACAATGGAATGGAATGGAATATATGATGATGTTTCTTCTGTAATTTAATTCAGTTTAACCTTTACAAGTGCTTTTTAAATCTTCATTTGTGATTAAGCCTGTTTAAAGGCCTGTTGAAGAGGTATGCGATACCTCTGTTGCTATGGTAACATGTTTAATGATAGGAAGACTGAAGGCAAACAGAAAGTTGTAAGAGTTAAACAGAACCTAAGCTTGATGCTGGAGGATTGTCCTTGGCATTTCCACAATTACTTACTGTACCTTTGGCACAAAACATTTTCTAGTTTCATCTGTATTTCTGAAGCAATTTGAAATATTTTTCTGTAGTCTTGCTACATTTTTCTTGCTACACATTGGAATACCCTTTAAACTAATATGTGCACAAATTATGTGCTTCATGTTTTTTTGTCCGCTGTTGAGAAGTCATTAGTAAGGCTGTTGGTGAGAGCATCATGTCATAGACTCATGATTAGAATCAAGCTCACAGCACGACACAAAGATCAATGCAAGTTATAATTTTGTGTTGTGCTTCAATCTTACAATGACTGACAGAAATAATTATACTGGAGTAAGACAATAACCACAGAGGGCATACACTGTGATGAAAGATATTTAAACAAGTCTGAGAAAGTGAGATCAAAGCTATGGTACAACTTAGTGATATGTGCAACATCAAAAAGCATGTAAATGCTTTTTGTGTGATGCGACACTATTGAGATATGTGAAATGAGCTTCTGCTTAGATGTATTCTATTAGGGGTATAAAGATTAAGAACTCAAAATAGGACTGTGATAGTTTCATGTTTGATGAAATATTATTCATATACTATGTTCTTGCAATGGACTTAAAATGAAAAAAAATAAATAAATAAAATAGAAAAAAAATTCTTAGTGACATAGTGACGTCCGACTTAGTAATGCTACAAGTAGCTTTGCTGCCTTGCAGCTCCAGCGGTCCACAGTTTAATCCTGAGCTTGAGCTATGGTTTATATGGAGGTTTTGTGCATGTTCTCACCATGTCTCTATAAGTTTGCTCAGGGTTTTTGAGGGTGTTTTTCACCTCCAAAAACCATGCAGTTTGGTGTACTGACTAGACATGAATAAGTGTGTAAATGTGTGTGCATGGTGCTCTGTGATAGACTAGCCAGTCCTAGGGTGAATTTCTGCCTCACAGCCAGTGCTCCTGTGATAGGCTCCAGATCCTCTGCATCATTAACAGAATTTTGCATGCTGAATTTTGTAAATATGCAGCAGTGTATGTCACTATAGTCATTAATTACTCATTATATTTATTAGCATAATTATTGTATTATAAATATGCTGATTGATTGCTCTCTGAGCAAGATGATTTCACATGTCTTCTCACAGAGGAGTGGTTTCCTTCTATAATATTTCTTTTCTTTTTCTAATATTTTTTCTTCTCACATTCCAAAATCATCCTAGTATTTTTTGCAACTCTCAGTTGCTCCTGAATAATTGCACAAGTGTGTGTGTGTGTGTGTGTGTGTGATTTCTTGCTATAAAGTTGTGCCCCAAAGGAAGCTGTGACAGTTGCTAAAGCTTTAATTAAAAAAATAGCTGTGAAAGGTCCTAACAATTATTGTAAAATAAACATACGTGCGCGTGTGTGTGTGTGTGTGTGTGTGTGTGTGTGTGTGTGTGTGTGTGTGTGTGTGTGTGTGTGTGTGTGTCTGTTGTGTGTGTCTGTTGTGTGCACGGTGCCCTGCAACGGACTGGAATCCCTGACCAGGATAGAGTGGTTACTGAAGATGAATAATCACAGACTGCACTGTCTTGAGTGTCATATTTTAGACAAGCACATTTCAGCCTTCACGTTTAATACTAGAGTTCAGTGTTGGCACCCAGACCAAGGGACAACTGTACTACAAGCAAGTAATATAAAACAACAAATAAACAAACAAAAAAAACATGAAATACAGCTTACTAAACAATTACCAATATTGTTTTTACCATTAAGTCAGTTTTCATAAAGGGCTTTCACCAAAGTTTAATACTTCACTACAACCCACATCATAAAAACATATTTCTAACACATAGCAACTGACTGATGCTACTCTACCAGTCAAACACAATGTTTTTGAGTCCTATTAGAGCACAGCTGTCAAACCTATTATGGCTTTTCACCTCAGTTCCTTCAGCCCTCACAAACTCAAACAAATACTGAAGCACATTCTGAACACTATTCAACATTTCTACAGTGGGGCAAAAAAGTATTTAGTCAGCCACCAACTGTGCAAGTTCTCCCACTTAAAAAGATGAGAGAGGCCTGTAATTTTCATCATAGGTACACTTCAACTATGAGAGACAGAATGAGAAAAAAAAAATCCAGAAAATCACATTGTCTGATAATTTAAAGAATTTATTTGCAAGTTATGGTGGAAAATAAGTATTTGGTCAATAACAAAAGTTCATCTCAATACTTTGTTATATACCCTTTGTTGGCAATGACAGAGGTCAAACGTTTTCTGTAAGTCACCACAAGGTTTTTACACACTGTTGCTGGTAGTTTGGCCCATTCCTCCATGCAGATCTCCTCTAGAGCAGTGTTTTGGGGCTGTCGCTGGGCAACACGGATTTTCAACTCCCTCCAAATATTTTCTATGGGGTTGAGATCTGGAGACTGGCTAGGCCACTCCAGGACTTTGAAATGCTTCTTACGAAGTTACTCCTTCGTTGCCCGGGTGGTGTGTTTGGGATCATTGTCATGCTGAAAGACCCAGCCACGTTTCATCTTCAATGCCCTTGCTGATGGAAGGAGGTTTTTACTCAAAATCTCACGATACATGGCCCCATTCATTCTTTCCTTTACACGGATCAGTCGTCCTGGTCCCTTTGCAGAAAAACAGCCCCAAAGCATGATGTTTCCACCCCCATGCTTCACAGTAGGTATGGTGTTCTTTGGATGCAACTCAGCATTCTTTCTCCTCCAAACACGACAAGTTGAGTTTTTACCAAAAAGTTCTATTTTGGTTTCATCTGACCATATGACATTCTCCCAATCCTCTTCTGGATCATCCAAATGCTCTCTAGCAAACTTCAGACGGGCCCGGACATGTACTGGCTTAAGCAGGGGGACACATCTGGCTCTGCAGGATTTGAGTCCCTGGCGGCGTAGTGTGTTACTGATGGTAGCCTTTGTTACTTTGGTCCCAGCTCTCTGCAGGTCATTCACTAGGTCCCCCCGTGTGGTTCTGGGATTTTTGCTCACCGTTCTTGTGATCATTTTGACCCCACAGGGTGAGATCTTTCGTGGAGCCCCAGATCGAGGGAGATTATCAGTGGTCTTGTATGTCTTCCATTTTCTAATAATTGCTCCCACAGTTGATTTCTTCACACCAAGCTGCTTACCTATTGCAGATTCAGTCTTCCCAGCCTGGTGCAGGTCTACAATTTTGTTTCTGGTGTCCTTTGACAGCTCTTTGGTCTTGGCCATAGTGGAGTTTGTAGTCTGACTGTTTGAGGTTGTGGACAGGTGTCTTTTATACTGATAACAAGTTCAAACAGGTGCCATTAATACAGTTAACGAGTGGAGGACAGAGGAGCCTCTTAAAAAAGTTGTTACAGCTCTGTGAGAGCCAGAAATCTTGCTTTTTTGTAGATGACCAAATACTTATTTTCCACCATAATTTGCAAATAAATTCTTTAAAAATAAGACAATGTGATTTTCTGGATTTTTTTTTCTCATTCTGTCTCCCATAGTTGAAGTGTACCTATGATGAAAATTACAGGCCTCTCTCATCTTTTTAAGTGGGAGAACTTGCACAATTGGTGGCTGACTAAATATTTTTTGCCCCACTGTACATTAGATCAGCAACAATGTAATATAATTATATATTCCAAATACAAAAGTATTTTACCAGTCTTATTAGTTGCACATGCACAAGAGCAATGAGCTTGTGTTAATCTACAGAGACATAAAAACTCTTTAGAGAGTGAAGACAAGAATAACACAGAGACCAAATATATGCTTGTTTTATTGGAAAATGGTGTAGTGTCTTGTGCATGTAGTGAAATTCACAAAAATGCAATATATGCCACTGTTTTGACATAAAGCTACAATACACTATATGGTCAAAAGTTTGTGGACATCTGACTATAGCACAAATATGTGCTTGTTTAACATCCTGTTGCAGATTTAGTCTCCTTTTGCTGTTATAATAAACTTCATCATCTGGGAAGGCCTTCCACTAGATTTTTGAGTGTGGCTGTGGGGATTGTGTGTTTTATTGGAACAGTTTGGGGAATACCCGCATATTGGTGTAAGTAGCTACTCAAGGCTGCAGCGGACTAAACACAGACATGCAGTATACTGAGGTAGGGAAAACAAGAGCTCTTTTATTTCTGAAAAGGTGGAGAAGGAGATGGTGAGGGAGTAAGAAAGTGGACATGAGGAGCGCTGCCATCTTCCTGGTGTGAGGTGGTGAGAGTGGCTGAGCAGCCACAAGGCAGGGCTGAGCTTCATGTGGGAGGCGACACGTGTGGGAGGCCAAAACTTTGGCCACAGGGTGTAAATATACTAACCAGAGTCATGACCAGAAACATTGTTACGAAATAATTATATTAGTAAATAATAATATATTAGAAATAATTCTATAGAGGAAATTAGCCTTAAAGTTTATAGCTCTTTAAAGCCACTTAAAATGTGAGTGTGCTCCATAAGGAAAAAAAATAAAAGTAACAGAAGGTGAAGTAAGAGATTTTGTTGACTTGGCCTCTGTAATCTACACACATGCAACAAAATAACCAAAAAAAGTGTCTTTCTGATGTATCTCTTTTCAAAATGGCCACAGTTAATCTCCAACAGCCCTGCAGTTGTTTGCCATGTGATAGTTTATTCTCTAGCCCCCTATGTTATGGTCTTTTGTTTGGCTAATCAGTGCACCAGAGGAAAGGGAGTAAGAATATTGCAATTAGCAGAGTGAAATGGCAAATGTTTTCCTGGTTATGATTGAGCAGAGAAATTTAATCATTACAGATTTTCCTCTTTTCATATGTCTTGTCCAAGAATTACCAAGCCCTGGAGTTTTATTTGTGTTAAATTTCTTTTCTTGCTTTTTGGCTGTGCCTGAACAGAAATGAGAGAATTGTTTTACAGCCATGACAGCATCAAAGAATAAATCACTTTTTTTTTTTTGGTTTGAGACATTGTCATTCAGTCTTGGCCTGGGTGCAATTACCTGGGCCTTATTGTATTACCACCTGCGCAGTGTCCCCTTATTCCGCATCTTCAGCACAGTCCACAGGCTCCTGCTATTCCATTAGTACCCTCCTTCTTTGAGGTGACTTCTGTAATTCTGTCTTTCTCTGTCTTCTATCAGTCTCTCCCACTCTCTGCTTTCTCAACTACTGTGCACGGTGGAAATTGTGGTTGGAACATGAGGATGTGTTAGGACTACTGATGGCTGCATGCTGTGTGCCCCCTGTGAGCTGCTCTCAGGCTGCAGTCAAATGATGTGGGCTCTCCCTGCTCTATACCCTACCACACTATTCCATTGTGAGTAAGGAAAATAAATACTGAGTACTTGTCTGAGACCTTTCTTACTCGTGAGTAAATGTACAATTTTTACCTTCACAGTATACACACTATACTGCCCTCTTCATTATACTAGCTCACTTTAGAATTACTTTGTCATGGGAAGAATAATTTCATATAAACACCACAACTTACATTGCTGGATATAACTGACCCAGAAAATAACATTTTATCTGCAGAGAATATACTGCATAGTACTGATGTGTACAACATAGTACTGACCCTACAAACATGACCATGCTGGACTCCCAGAAACCATCTGCACTCCCTTGTTCCCAGTCACCATCCTTCTAATTATCTTCACCTGTGTTTGATTAGTATGTTCTGTTTAGCGCTGTTTAAAAGCACCTTTGTTTCAGTTATATAAGTATATAACTAAAGTGTAGTATATGTTCAGATTTCCAGTATCTGTGATAGAAAGAGAGACTTTATTGTCATTGTAGTGATACAAAATTTGTTTGGTAGCTCTCAGAGACCAGCAGCAATTAAAAATATAAAATTACACAATATAAAAATTACAGAACAGAATAAACAAAAGAAGGTGGCATGGTGGCTTAGTGGTTTAGTGGTTAGCATGCTGGCCTCACACCTCCAGTGTCCTGGGTTCAAGTCTCGCGCCTGCTCACTGTGTGTGTGGAGTTTGCATGTTCTCCCCGTGCTTGGTGGGTTTCCTCCCACTGTCCAAAGACATGCTTCTAGGCTGATTGGAGTCTCTAAATTGCCGTAGTGAGTGAGTGTGAGTGAGTATCTGTGTGCCCTGCGATAGGTTGGCACCCCGTCCAGGGTGTATCCTGCCTTGATGCCTGATGACGCAGGCTCCCCGTGACCCGATGATAGATCGGATAAGCGGCACAGACAATGGAAAAATAAACAAAAGATAAATGCACTAAAATCTAAAATATAACAATCTATACAGAAAAATATATGTGCAGTGGAACTTGAATCTTGTATGCAAAACAGTATCAGTGCAAGCATGTATTATAGGAAAATAGGGAAGTATTGCACAGATGATAAGAATTCAGTCCTGGGTGGTGCCAATCCTGCCTTTCTGCTCTTGATTATCCATTTTTAATAGTATATAACCTTAACCACGTTTTTGATTAACCAAATAGTTATTCATAAGCATTTTTTAATATAAACTATTGATAGAATAGACAACTGTATTATATAAAATATTGTAAAATCTGATTGGCCAGAAATTGTTGATTCATTTTCTTTGCACATCCTAGTGATTTATATCACAGGTTTATATTAATACACTAATCCTAAAACACTGTAGATTCTATGGTAAATTACACAGACTTATAATAAAGAGACTTGTGTGAGGGTGAAGTCCATATAATCTAAGTCTAATAATAATAATAATAATAATAATAATAATAATAATAATAATAATAATAATAATAATAATAATAATAAAATGCATTTAAATATGTATAACCACTGACTGTGTGAAGTTTTCTGTAAAGAGTTGTTAATTTAATATTTATGGAAGTATTGTGCTGAAAAAAAGATGTGCTGTTATTGGTACAGTATGAACTGTGTGCTATCATGTATATCCATTGCAATTTTAGTTGATTTTTAACTTAACACTTTTAGCTTAACTTTACAAAAAGTACAAGATACAATTAGGACCTGCTGTAGTCACTAGTTGCTATAGAGAATCCCACTTTAGCTGCAATGTAATATTGTCCTTGAATTCCATTTGGAGGAATAATAGCCTTCTGAAACTGCTGACATGAGAAGCATTGGGAAAGAAAATGGTAACCAAGGTAACTGACAAATTGCTTGATCAAGGATGCAGCAACCGGCACTGTGCTAGGAGAAAAATAATAAACAACATTCACTAAAAAATTACAAATGACACAAGGCTTCCCAATTAGTCTGATATTTGCTTTATTGATTTTGTAAATGTAATAATATCAGGGCTTAATGTAATCTTTTTCTTTGCAATTCTTAGCTGTCAGTAGAGGATATTCTAAACATACTCAAGATATAGCATAAAGTCTATCATTCCAACACCTTCAAATCAGTTCAACAAACATGATTAGAATCTATGCATGATTTCTTTAGATCTACAAGAATTTTTTTGTTTTGTTTTTTTGTTGTTGTTCTGGTTCAACACAACTTTTTTGTTTTGTTCAACTTATTCATTTAATAGAGCAAACAGCAGACAGATTGAGGTAAGGTTTAAGGGGGTAAATTTTTTTAAATAAAATTCATCATTTAAAAATGATGAATTTTATTAAAAAAGCTTCATTAAAGAATTGTGACACAACATATTCCTGCATGCATTCTTCAGCTATTTTATACAATATAAAGAATTGTATAAGAAATTCTATAGAATCACTCAAACATGGGGCACAGCCAGTGTTCCACTCATTTATTTGAAATCCTCTGCTGTCATAGGACCACTAGCTGGCCTGCCAGCTGCAGTAATTCCTAATTGGGGCTTTGTGGCTTTGTCTACATTACTTTATTTACTGGAATTGTGCCTGATTGTGCATTCTAAAACTTTAGAAAGAAGTTAGAAACAGAAAGCTTAAAAAAGTAGATCTCCTCCAAAAAGTTTAACCCATATACGCACAAAAGAATTCTGGCTAATTTCCTCAACTAATGGTTGCTTCCTCAAAGGCACCCTGGGTTTTGATGCTGGGATAAATTCTTTTGATGATATGACATCCAGTGGTGAAAATAGTATGAAACACACTGACCTGAGTAAAATGAATGCTGCTTTAGTGATAATCTACTCAAACAAATGTTAAAGTTGTCATCAAAAAAATTACTTTAAAAGTAAGAGCAAATACAGTGTCTTGCAAAAAACTATGAGTTTAATTATTTTTTTAGTTGGGTAGCTACACTTTTGGGATTCTTTTAGCTTGCTAGTTTTTTAGCTAGTCTTCTAGCCTATGTTAATTCATTAAGTTTCAGAAATTTGTTAGGTTTCTAGCTACATAGTAAGCTAACTATCAAAGATGCATCTTGCACTATAGTGACATCGCCGCTGACGTCAGGCCGCCAGAGGGAGCCCTCACCCTAGTTTTAGCATCACCACTGAAGGAACACTTCCAGGTTCTAGAACATTTAAGCTACGTGCAAACAATGTGTAGATGCAAAGTATCGTTTCCTGTTGAGACATACCAAGTCATTTGGCACAGTGCCTTGTATTTGGATTTACTATGCTTTGACCTGTGTTCGCTGTTCCCATTTTCCGAGTTTTGGTTTGTGTTTTTGGACTGTCGCTAGTGCCATTGTCTCTACGGTTTGACCTGTGTTTGCTAGTGTACAGTTTCAGATTTTGTGCCTGTCGCTTTGGATTTGGCTGTACATTCTCTGTACATGGATCCTAACATACCTGCCACTGTTTCCGATTTGTTACAGAATACTTCGCCTAATGTGGAACCAGCGGAGTATTCCCGTCTTCAGGCAGTGATAGCACTCGACTGGGCATCTGCCATTTGGGTATTTCTTGGGACTGATCCGGGTGGTGTTTGAGTACCCTGTGTGTGTGTGTGTGGGGGGGGGGGGGGGGGTTATGGGGGGGATTGTGACGTGTCAGTACAACTGCTGGAACTACACCAGTACTCCAAGTCGGCAGCAGATTACGCTTTGAAATTTCACATGCTGGCGACGCTGCGCTTCCGGCTGTGTTCCGGGAGGGACTTCACCCAGCCCTGCAAGTGGAAATGGCATGTCAGGACAATGGCTGTGGACAATTGCCCCATCAGAAAGGGTCTCATCACATGTCAGACCAGCCCACTGACCCTCCAGGTCAGACTATTACACTTTGAGGAGATCCAGTTTTTTGTCATCTCATTCCCCATCAATCCCATCATCCTGGACTTTCCCTGGCTCTAGTGCCATGACCCTCAAGTATCCTGAAAGGAAGGAGAGCTAACCCGCTGGTCATCATATTGTCTGAGCCATTGTATCAAGAACGTCCTCATGCAGCCATGCCTTGCCACATCCATTGAAAGCCCAAGCACCACTGAGAGCGGCACTATTCCCCAAGAGTACCAAGCACTATACGAGGTTGGTGGCATAGAATTCTGTAGGAGGTCTATGGCACAGTCCCCACCGCCCCTGGAACTGTGTCCAGAATGCTATGCCAGAATGCTACCTACAGAATGCTATGCCACCAAGTTGCAAAGTCTATCCTCTCTCACTGCCCGAGTCCAAGGCCATGGAGGTTTATATTGAAGAAGCCTTAGCCACCGGGTTACATCCGACTATCGACCTCGCTGGCGGCCGCCGGCTTCTTCTTCATTGAGAAGAAGGATGGCGGTCTTCGACCCTGTATCGACTATAGGGGACTGAATGCGATCACAGTGCACTACCCCTACCCGTTACCATCGGTCCCAGCCACTTTGGAACAGCTAAGAGAGACCTGGATCTTTACCGAGCTCTACCTGCGCAGTGCCTACAACCTGGTGCAGATTCGAGAGGGGGATGAGTGGAAGACCGCCTTTCACATGACCAAGGGACACTACAAATATCTTGTCATGCCCTTTGGACTCACAAATGCCCCAGCAGTGTTCCAGGCATTTATCAATGAGATTTTCAAGGACTTAATCGGCCGCTACATTATTGCATATATTGATGAGATCCTCATATACTCCGCCTCCTATTGCGACCATGTCCACCATTTAAACACGGTACTCACTCGGCTGCTGCATCATCAGCTTTTTGTGAAGGCTGAGAAGTGTGAACTTCTCAAAGACTCTATCGCGTTCCTGGGTTATGTTATCTCTCAGAGAGGAGTAGAAATGGACTCCAGAAAGGTGAGGACAGTGACTGATTGGCCCGAACCAGTTACAGCTATTCTTGGGGTCATGAACTTCTACTGTCAGTTCATCCGCAATTACAGCAGCATAGCTAACCTGTTGACCTCCCTCCTGCAAGGCAAGCCGAGACAACATCAGTGGACAGAGCAGACCCGTGCAGCCTTCGTTCAACTGAAGAAAAGTTTCACCACAGCACCTATATTGAGACATCCAGACCCCATGAAAGGCCTGCCCACAGCCATGGAGACCGCCATATTATTGTTTAACCAGGTCTTTCGTTCCTATGGGCTCCCGGAGGACATCGTGTCAGATCATGGGCTTCAATGCACATCTCGAGTCTGGAGAGTCTGTTCCCGTGGTCAGTTGAGCCCTCAGATGTGCCCGTCATGCATGACTGGTCCCACCGCAGCTGGGAGATCTGGGAGAGCGCTCATATCTGGCTGCAGAGGGCCATACAATGGCAACGCCTCCAAGCAGACCAACTCTAGGGATAACCAACTCTGGATATCGAACCTGAAACTAAAGTTACCATGTTGCAAGCTAAGACCACACTTCATCGGCCATTTCCGTATTGTCTGCCAAGTAAACCCAGTCACATATCATCTGTCACTCCCGCCCTCATATCACATCTCACCCACCTTCCACGTGTCCCTGCTCATGGCCAGCACGCCCTTGCCAGGAAGATGCCCCGCCGAGGAGTGAGCCACCTCCATCGCTTGACATCGGCCTACCCTATTAACACCCTCCTGAACTCCTGGCACCACTGGAATCGGCTACAGTACCTGGTAGATTGGGAGGAATATAGCCCAGAAGAGCACTCCTTGGTTGACGCTGACGACATCCTGGACCCCTCTCTGGTGGAGGAATTCCATCTCTGCCACCCCAACTGTTACGGCCGGCGGTGTCCGGCTGGATAGTAACAGACCCAACGCGAAGCTTCCGTGAACATAAAGGGGATTTATTAAACATGAAACACGAGACACAAACATAACAGAAACCGCGACACCACACTGGCCTAAATACAAACGAGGACTAGCAACTAAAGCAGACAAAGACAGGACTATAAATAGGAAACATAATCAGGAAACATTAGGAACAGGTGAAACATCAATCAACACACAATAGGACAGGGCAGGGCTTAACTAACACACATGGCCAAAACATAAACATAAACAGACATGACATAACAACCCCTACTGAGGGCCCCCTAGTGGTCACCCTCAGCCCTGCTACCCGTAACATCTCCCCCCTCTGAAAGGCGCGGCTCCCGACGCGCCAAACCCTAGCCCCTCCCAAAAAGTCCGGTCCAGCGATGGGTCCTGGGGAGGAGCTAGGAACGTAGAGAGGCCGGTGGGGGGAGCGAGGAGCAGGGCGAGGCACTTGGGGGGGGAGCGAGAAGCAAAAGCAAGGCGAGTGGGGGGAAGCGAGGACCAAGGCGAGGCAAGTGGGGAGAACGAGGATCAAGGCAAGGCACGTGGGGGGAGTGAGAAGCCGGAGCGAGACAAGTGGGGGGAGCAAAGGACCCGACGGCAAGGCCAAAGGGTCCGACGCGACGTCCACAACCGAGCGGAGGCGCCAAACAACGTCCACAGCCGAGCCGCAGAGCCGAGTGACGTCCACAGCCGAGCAGCAGGGCCAAGCGACGTCCACCGCCGAGCTGCAGCGCCGAGCGACGTCCACCGCCGAGCACTCGCACCGAGCGACGTCCACCGACGAACGACGGCTTCGTGGCGACGATGTCCGTCTCGCTGGGGTCTGGAACTCCCCAAGGGGCGGGAGGGTGGGAGCAAGGTGCAGCTGGTACTCTCCTCCGCTGACAACAGGTGGGGCAGTGCCCCCACAGAAGCTACATCATGGGGCGACACCCCCCACAGGAACATGGGCGGAGCAAGAGTCAGAGCAAACAAAAACAATAAAAAAAAATTCAAGGTCCGGGGCCCTGGCCGGAACTCTCCTCTGCTGGCGAGCATTGGGGCAACGCCCCCCACGGAAGCTACATCGTGGGGTGACGCCCCCCACCGGAACCTAGGCAGAGCGAGAGCCGGAAACAAAAACTTGAAACTCCAGCCCTTGGCCGGAACTCTCCTCCGCAAGATAAAAACGGGGCCACGCCCCCCACGGAAGCTACATCGTGGGGCGACGCCCCCACGGGAACATGGACGGAGCGAGAAAAATCAAAATCCTCCAAAATCTAAATTTTCTGCCGAGTCCCTCCTCCTTTCCCTAACCACGGGCGGAGAGAGGGGCGGAATCAACAAAAAACCCCCCCGAAAAAACACCACTCCGACCCGGAGCGCAAAACGAAAAACCAAGCATAACAATAAAACCCGGAAACGAAAAAACTAACCTTCTCGCTGAAGCTTCGCGCTGGATCTGTTCGGTTTGGGCTAGTCCTTCTGTTACGGCCGGCGGTGTCCGGCTGGATATAACAGACCCAACGCGAAGCTTCCGTGAACAAAAAGGGGATTTATTAAACATGAAACACGAGACACGAACATAACAGAAACCGCGACACCACACTGGCCTAAATACAAACGAGGACTAGCAACTAAAGCAGACAAAGACAGGACTATAAATAGGAAACATAATCAGGAAACATTAGGAACAGGTGAAACATCAATCAACACACAATAGGACAGGGCAGGGCTTAACTAACACACATGGCCAAAACATAAACATAAACAGACATGACATAACAACCCCTACTGAGGGCCCCCTAGTGGTCACCCTCAGCCCTGCTACCCGTAACACCAACCGACCAGCCCCGTGATCCTGGGGTTACCCTCACTGTAGAACACCTGGAGGGGTTCCTAAAGGGGGGGCTCTGTGACTTTGCTGCTGATGTCAGGTCGCCAGAGGGAGCCCTCGTCCGAGTTTTACATCACCACCGAAGGAACACTTCCAGGTTCTAGAACATTTTAGCTACGTGCAAACAACATGTCGATGCAAAGGATCATTTCCTATTGAGACATACCAAGCTGTTTGCCACAGTGCCTTGTATTTGGATTTACCGTGCTTTGACCTGTGCACATTGTTCCTGTTTTCTGAGTTTTGGTTTGTGTTTTTGGACTGTTGCTAGTGCAATTGTCTCTACGGTTTTGACCTGTGTTTACTAGTCTACGGTTTCTTATTTTCTGCCAGTCACTTTGGATTTGGCTGTACATTCTCTGCACATGGATCCTAACATACCTGCCACCAGGGATTCGTTATAACTATCCTGAGCCTTACCTATAAGCTGTAGCATCCCTTAGATATATTTAACACTCAGTGGCTCCAGAAAACTGAAGTGGCATCTCATGTTTAAAACACATTTAACATACTGTATAACATCAAAAGATCTGGCTAGTTAGTTTGGCTCACATGCTTCTGTTGTAAAACCTTTTTTTTTTTTTTGGTTCTGCTATAAAAGACTCCTAAACATTGTAAGCTTAAAACTGTACTCAGTGTGGTGTAAGTTATTGTTTTTTAGGGCTTTTGAAAGGCAGTGGCCATGACGTTTTTGACCAAAGTAGGTTTAAAAATCCAACTGTGTCAGCTGATTACAAATGTCACACTGTGTTACATTACTCTGCTTACATCACTTTAGGCACATTTATGAGCATGAAAACCATGTAGCAACAGGGAATTACAAAAAAATCTTGCACTGTACAATGAAGTTATACTTTTAGTGCTGAGGGGCGGTGGTAGTTCAAGTGGTTAAGGCCCCGGCACCTCTGAGCTGCCACAATTGGGCCCTTGAGCAAGGCCCCCAATCCACCCTGCTCCAGGGGTGCTGTATCATGGCTGACCCTGCGCTCTGACCCCCAACCCCCAAGGATGGGATATGCGAAGACAGAATTTCACTGTGCAGTAATGTATGTGTGATAAAGGCAACTCAACTTAAGAACATAAAACTCATTTTAGCCATATATTGTGGTTTTAATTTATTTTACCTCATTGTTTTTACTGAACTCACTGAGGAAGTTATAATTTATGTACTGATCAGCTGCAAACATATAAATAACAAAGTAACATCAATCTGCACACCCATTATTGTGCAACTTGTATTCAGACATTACATTTTATTAGTTTTTTGAATGGTACAGTATCTTACTTGCTTCAGGGGCAATCCACACATGCTAATGGACATATATCCATCAGATAACAGCAATAAAACAATGACATTCTAGAAAAAAAAAGTATAGAAACCAAAGTTGGATTATGCCTCAGTGTTGCATCTGACATGCATGTTGTTTGTACAGTATTTTCTTTAGGGTATATCATGTCTCCCTGAAGCTACATGTGTTTCAAATCAAAGGCAACATTGCTATAGACAAGTGTTTGCTTTCCATCAAACTTTCATTACATGAGATACTAGATTTTTCCTAACGAACTAAAAAGTCAATATAGAAAGTTTTGGAATGAATTCAACACTACAACTTGGGATTTGCTATGGTCTTTTGCTGTCAATATGTTTATGAAAAGATAAATCAGCATTCAGGAAGATTTATGGACATTGTTATATCATCTACAGCACCTTGTACACTGTTGGTTCTGATTTTGTCCCCTTTGCTTTCTTTATTCCTTATATATTCAATGTTTCCTGTTCTTATATTAATAGTCATGGTGATTAGTTATTTAGTCCCGTTGTTGTTACAGCTCTCTAGTTTGCCTCTATTTGTGAAGTATTGTAGGTGTAAAAACAAAACAAAAAAAAAATTAGCCCTGGTCTATCTGCCTGTATGGAGTTTTAATAAATTGCACTATTCATCTTTTATTTGCCTTAGCCATGAACTCTAATTCTATGACTTTCTCTAATTTAGATTTTTTCATGAAATCACTTGCATACTGTACCTCTATTCCACAACCACACTGTCACATTTTACCAAGGAGGAGGACTGAGAGGAAGCAGGTAAGTGCAGAGTGGACTTTAATTACAAAACACACTGATGAAAATAAAGAAACTGAAACGGCACACAAATCAAAGACACTGAAAAAACAAGCTAAACTGAAACAATGTAGTTAGAACCCTAACAAAGTCCCAAGGTGAAAAAGCACGGCAGAAGCACAGACGATAGCTCCACAGCACACAGTCAGGGCGCACCGTCTCTGAGGAAGCAACCATAATACAAGCCAATGACTGAGTGGAGTGAGGGAGCTAAATAGTGCGCTGGTAATTGGGTGCAGGTGACAGTGCTAGAACTCCAGTGATTGGGGGCGTGGTTGAGTGGCTGTGGTCGGTGCATCCGTGACACACACATTGCATCACATTGCCAGGACCTATAACAGAATTAAGTGCATTCATAATGAAATGAGTGGAGTGAGAGTCTCTCTATTCTAGTTAATATTCAAGCACCAAACAATATGTATCTAACCTTGAAAGTATAATCAATGTGCAAATGTGCAAAATATAGTAAAAACCCATGCATTGAAATAAGTGACAGATGTGATTATCAATAGGTTGTCAATATCTATAATTTTTTATTTAATCTGCAGAAGTTTGTATACAAATACATCTCAGACATATTAGTTACACATATTGAACAGCATGACATTTGTAGGCTGTGTTGAAACTATTCATGACTTTATGGCATCTTTCCATCAGTGTGCCTTGGCTAATTGTAATTCCTTGAGAGCATGGCTAGTCATTGTCAAACCCCAAGGCCTCAAAAATGAAGGGACATTTCATTTGCATAATATTTACTCTAATGTTCTTTCCATTAAGATAAAAAATCATCTTCATAGTAAAATGGATTTAGTGGGTAAGGGAATATTTGTCTGGTGAGACATTTCATCTCTCATTTTTAACCTAGATATATTTCCATATATATTTAGTGAGTCTGTGTACATATATATATATATATATATATATATATATATATATATATATATATATATATATATATTTGTGTGTGTGTGGGGGGGGGGGGTGTTCAACACATCTGTTTTAGGAAAATGCATCGCATTACGTTTACTTTCCCAAGAAACTGGCAAATCTGCTTAGTTCTGTTGCAAAACTCTCTTTTAGAGAGAAGGGCCTGCACATTTATTTCTTTCAAAATGTTACTGAATGTGTTTAAAAGACAAACTTACTCTATGCTGAGCAAAGGCATGAGCATGTTCTCCAGAACTCTCTGCTCACCTCTTTCACTGCTACTTTTAGCTGCTGATTACATTTACAACTGCTAATTGTGACTCAATAACTAGCCATTATCAAGATTCCCAAACTTGGAATGAAAAATTAAGTTGGAAATTTAGATAAGCTTACATATTGATGTATTTGAATATACACTTTCTGTGGTAAGTATGGCAAATATACAACCCCCAACTGGATATAGTGAAAGAATCTTACTCCAGTCTGTATAACTGATCACCACAGACATTCATGGAGTGTGGTCTGTGTGCTTTGCCAATATTTTTCACAAATGGCAGAGGCCAGCTCCATTGGACAGGCCACTTCATCATCCAATAAACACAAATATCTTGCAAAGAATAACATTTGTCTTTACCTGAAGTGTGTGTGTGTGTGTGTGTGTGTGTGTGTGTGTGTGTGTGTGTGTGTGTGTGTGTGTGTGTGTTTGTGTTGTGCTAAACCTATAAAACATACTTTTTAAAAATGTATAACTAACACAGACCCCAAAGTTGTGTAGTTCGTTGAGAACAAAATGATTGTCAACAGAAACCAAAATCATCAACCCACTGCTGGCTTCATTCAAAATCACTCTGAAAATCAAAGCAAAAAATTTTAATTACAGACTGATCCACCCTGATGAATTTATGAAGCATGAATTTCATTACAGCAACTTGTAATGTCAGTCAGTAGTGTGTATGGCCCCCATGGGCCTGTATGCATTCCCAACAACGTCTGGGCATGGTGTTCTGGGGGATCTCCTCCCAGACCTGGATCAGTGGTCTGTGGTGCTACTTGGCAGCTTCAGATGCTCCGATACATAATGTCCCAGAGGTTCTCAATTGGCTTCAGTTCTGGGAAACATGAGGGCCGGTCAATGGCATTATTTCCTTTGTCTGTTGTGTGGGGCAGGGGACTAGTACTCACTCACCCCATCCAATTTTATTTACACTTTTCTCTGTTACTCCCTTACCCTAGACACTTTAAATATGGGACGGGGCACCAATGACAGACCTGCCAATTCTGGTGTTCTCTGGCAAATGCCAATCAAGCTGCATGGTGTGGAGCTGTGAGCATAGGTCTCACTAAAGAATGTTGGGTCCTCATGCCACCCTCATGGAGTCTGTTTCTAAAAGTTTGTTCAGAAACATGCACAACAGTAGCCTGCTGGAAATCACTTTGTAGGGCTCTGCCACTGAACCACAGGAACCTCCTGTTCCTACTTGCACAGAGGAACAGATACCAGTCCTGCTGCTGGGTTGTTGCCTCTCTTCAGCCCTATACAGTTAGCCCATAACCTGGTAACTAATCCATGCTCTTAAACTGTGCCGTGAGACACATCAAACCTTCTTGTGAGGGCATGTATGGGTGTGCCTTACTCGAGGAGCTCGACTACCTGTGCAACCAGATTGGCTTGCAAGGTACTGTCTAACATTATATGTAGTGACAGGAACCCTACCAAAACACAAAACTAATGACAAATCAGTCATGAAGGATAAGAAGAAAGCAATTGTTAGTAGCCATTCCTTTTTTGAGGGTTGTCTTGCTATGGCCTCTCCAGTGCACATGTTGTCACTTTCATTTGCACCAAAGAAGATAAAACTGATTCACAATCACTTATGCCTCCTAACTAGACAGATTGATATCACCAAAGTTAAATTGAGTGTTATAATGAGATGATTAAGTGTTCTCTTAAAATTTTTGAGCAGTGTATTTGCAGAAGTCAAATTAAGTTAAAGAAGTAAAATAAAATTTACTTTGACAAGTAAATGTGCAAGTAAATGTGCAAGTAAATGTGCAAGTAAATGTGCATTTCATAGTGCTGTGGTTTGTTTTACTGGAAGATGCACTTGATGAATGCATCACTCCTGCTGTGCACCATAAAGTGCGCCATGTTAAAGAAGCTACAGGCTAAATGGACAGGCTGGTTACAAATTATCCTCAGCCATGCACATGCGCACACACAATGTTCACATCAGTTACCCCTACAGATAGTAGCTCTGTGGTGAAACACAGTGAGATGTCCTTGCAGCCTCACACAGAGTAGTATAAAACTTTTTGACATTTGCATAATGTAGTGTAATATGTGAAGCCTCCTATAGGCAAAAATGCAAAGTCTCATATGTGTATATCTGTTTGTGGAAGATAGAGGGAGATATACTGTATATGCTTTGATGAGAGTCAGAGAGAATGAGTGAGGGAGATACAGCACAGCCTGCTGCAGTCACATTAGATAAAAACATATGTGCAGCTGCCTGTTCCTCTGTCAGCCTGTAGGAAACTCAAATTGATAGATTGGTGCAGAGTCATAGTAGCTGCAGGCAGATGATTGATATAGCATGCAGTTAAATAAGGGGTAAATAAACATATTAGAGCCTTGTTTCTGCTTATGTGGGTCAGTTGAAAGACTGGCTGTGTCTCCACCAGCCCTGTCCCCCCAAGGACACAGCAAATAGGATGCTGATGTTAGACAAGGTGGGACTGCAAGGGTTCAGGTTGCATTATCATATAATAATAGAAGAATAACAGGAAAAAAGAGCAAGCCTCTTGTATGTTCTGTTATACTCTTGTCAGCTAAAGGCCTATTACTGCTATAGCTGTGCCATTAATATGATGGAAAAGGATGATGGCAGCAGGGCATCAGTCTTTCTGAAGATCCTTGAAGGAAGTGCAGGCTGACACATGGCAGGATGCACAATTAAGTAATGCTTTACAACAGATTGCATCTGCTTGCAGAAAGAATACACTACACTTTATAAAACGCATAAACAGAAGCAGGACCAAAATGTACGAATCGTTTCAGTAATTTCCCATTAAGTTCCATCATTCCATCTTTTTTTTTGGTGTGTGTTTATCTATTCCACCACATGTAAAGTGTAAGCTCCCAGAACATGCAGTAGATTTATACTGCTTTTTTTAAAAACTTTTAATGCTGTTTTTCTTTACACTTTTCATCTTTTTATCAGCAGACTAGCACTACTAGCTCACTAAACGAGCTCATATAAGCTGAAACATAAGCCTTAGTGTCAGTGTCTCCTTTGCCCTTTTGTGTGTCTATGTTTATGTCTTCACTTCTCCACTTACTGCCAAATCAATCAGTTTTATTAGAGGGTAAAAGTACAGAATTTAATTGGGCCTAATCAGGCAGGAGGAGTCTGCCCCTGCTGAACCTTCTGTTTAATTTTGTGCACACAGACAGTTTTGCTACATAGCTCAATCCTGCACATACACAACCTAGGTCTTTCTGATACCTTTATGATCAAATGATACAAAATAGTTAAAATTAATCTATTGACCTATTTCACAAAAACACCTGACTTGTTTTACACATGAATCATATGTTTGCATTTAACCTGGTCTTTTTCTTCATCCTGTCCCACAATCCTGTGTTAGCTTTTATTTTAATGTGCATTGGACTTGGGGATGTATTTGAAGTTGTGAAAACAGTATAAAGAGTCTAGATACTGTCAAGTGCTTCAAAATGATGCCCAAATGACATCCATTACATTGATGGAAGATGAGAAGTATGAGCAGAGAATAAAGTTTAAAATCCACGAGGGGATGTGACTGTATAATGGGGAGAGAGCGAGAGAAAGAGAGAGAGAGAGAGAGAGAGAGAGAGAGAGAGAGAGAGAGAGAGAGAGAGAGAGAGAGAGAGAGAGAGAGAGAGAAGAGATGAGAGAGAAATGGAGGGAGAGGGAGGAAATTTCAGCTTGTGATGAATGAAGCCTTTTTAGGAGAGAGGGTAGATATGTGCAGGCTGTTTTGGTGTTAATGGGGTCTCTGTTGTTCACCTCACTGAGCTGCTGCCATCTCGTCTGATGGCATTAAAACTCATCCTTCACATGCAAATGGCCATTTAATAACAGCTGCTGCAACATGAACAGTTCAAATCTGAGCACGATGAATATTGCCTTGTTTGCAGTATAACATACTACAGAGAATGGATGAAAATCTATGATTATTGAAAAAAACATGCTTTATATTTGAAGGGACTTTCTTGCAAATGTTGGGGTCACCTTTAGTAACCATTTTGTAAAAGAAATAATGGGCCAACAAAAACACTCTCAGAATGTAAGTATAAAAAAACACAGTAAAATAGTATGTTTTGCTCCAAGTCTCAGGGTTGCTAACAGTACTGATTACAAATTTGCTAGTGAAGAAATGTCTGATAATTGCTATTGTGCTTGTGCATGCTTGTTATTGCCACTGCTTCAGTAACTGATCTAAAGATTTATAAGCTTATGTATACAGGAGAGGTCAGTGCATTTCATACATTTCATAAGCATCAATTTGAAATGCACTGGCTGGGCTGCACATGTCTCGGAGGAAGCATGACTTCGAACTTATCCTCCCTGGTATGTTGGGTGGGAATTAGGGATTGACCAAACTATCAGAATAGAAACATAAAACTGAAATGTCTATGGTGCATGCAGTCTTAATCTCTGTCTTTTTTATTGGTGTGTATTGGCTGCCACACTGGGAGGCTTGATGCACTTATCAACCCCCAGCCGTGAGATCTTGAAAGAGGCTCCGTCCTGGAAGTATGTGCTCTGTTAATGGTGTGGTGGCTCTTCATGGTGCTATAGTTACAATAATGATGATTCGGCCATTATTGTATTATACAAAATTGGCAGTATTCTTGTTGTAAATTTATATCTTGTCAAACTGAGAAAATCATATATTGTTAGTATCTTCTCAAAACTTCATGTTCATTCAATGATCTCTCAATCATATACATCTTGCCCATAGAGGCAGGGCTTTCTCTACAGCAGTAGCTCTTCAGAGGCAGTAGTATTAATTCGTTAGCAGTAAATTTGATTTGTTGGTGTGTTTTTTATAATATTTCCTTTTTATACTATCACTTGGTTGCTGTAAAAAATGGTTGGAATTTATTCATTTTGAAAAAGGATGAATTTGTAAGAGGTCATGGTGCTGTGACAGGCATATACTGGAGGTGTTTTGCCAACTTGACACTTATATGTGACACTTCCTCAGATCTAAAAGAGTATGTATGTTACGGCCGGCGGTGTCCGGCTGGATAGTAACAGACCCAACGCGAAGCTTCCGTGAACATAAAGGGGATTTATTTAACATGAAACACGAGACATGAACATAACAGAAACCGCGACACCACACTGGCCTACATACAAACGAAGACTAGCAACTAAAACAGACAAAGACAGGACTATAAATAGGAAACATAATCAGGGAACAATCATGATACATTGGGGACAGGTGCACAGGGGAAGGAACACATTAGGCTAGGGCGGGGCTAAAACACGCACATGGCCAAAACATAAACATAAACAGACATGACATGACATCCCCTACTGAGGGCCCCCTAGTGGTCACCCTCAGCCCTGCTACCCGTAACATCTCCCCCCTCTCAAAGGCGCGGCTCCCGACGCGCCAAACCCTAGCCCCTCCCAAAAAGTCCGGTCCAGCGATGGGTCCTGGGGAGGAGCTAGGAACGTAGAGAGGCCGGTGGGGGGAGCGAGGAGCAGGGCGAGGCACTTGGGGGTGGAGCGAGAAGCAAAAGCAAGGCGAGTGGGGGGGAAGCGAGGACCAAGGCGAGGCAAGTGGGGGAACGAGGATCAAGGCGAGGCAAGTGGGGGGAACGAGGATCAAGGCGAGGCAAGTGGGGGGAGCAAAGGACCCGACGGCAAGGCCAAAGGGTCCGACGCGACGTCCACAGCCGAGCGGAGGCGCCGAACGAGGTCCACAGCCGAGCCGCAGAGCCGAATGACGTCCACAGCCGAGCCGCAGGACCAAGCGACGTCCACCGCCGAGCAGCAGCTTCGAGCGACGTCCACCGCCGAGCACTCGCACCGAGCGATGTCCACCGACGAACGACGGCTCCGGGGCGACGATGTCCGTCTCGCTGAGGTCTGGAACTCCCCAAGGGGCGGGCGGGCGGGAGCAAGGTGCTGCCGAAACTCTCCTCCGCTGGCAACAGGTGGGGCAGTGCCCCCACGGAAGCTACATCATGGGGCGACGCCCCCCACAGGAACATGGGCGGAGCGAGAGTCGGAGCAGTCAAAACAAAAAACAAAAAAGGTTCAAGGTCCGGGGCCCTGACCGGAACTCTCCTCTGCTGGCGAACATTGGGGCAACGCCCCCCACGGAAGCTACATCGTGGGGTGACGCCCCCCACCGGAACCTAAGCAGAGCGAGAGCCGGAAAAAAAAAAATTGAAACGCCGGCCCTTGGCCGGAACTCTTTCCCTGGATAAAAATGGGGGCACGCCCCTCACGGAAGCTACATCGTGAGGCGACGCCCCCCACAAAACATGAACGAGACAAAAAAAAATTTCTTCCAAAAATGTAAATTTTCTGCCGACACCCTCCTCCAGTCCCTAACCGCGGGCGGAGAGAGGGGCGGAATCAACAAAAAAAACCCCGGAAAACCCTACTCCGAACCGGAGCGCAAAACGAAAACAAGCAAAACAATAAAAACCCCGGAAACAAAAAAACTAACCTTCTCGCTGAAGCTTCGCGCTGGATCTGTTCGGTTTGGGCTAGTCTTTCTGTTACGGCCAGCGGTGTCCGGCTGGATATAACAGACCCAACGCGAAGCTTCCGTGAAACAAAAAGGGATTTATTTAACATGAAACACGAGACATGAACATAACAGAAACCGCAACACCACACTGGCCTACATACAAACGAAGACTAGCAACTAAAACAGACAAAGACAGGACTATAAATAGGAAACATAATCAGGGAACAATCATGATACATTGGGGACAGGTGCACAGGGGAAGGAACACATTAGGCTAGGGCGGGGCTAAAACACGCACATGGCCAAAACATAAACATAAACAGACATGACATGACAGCCCCTACTGAGGGCCCCCTAGTGGTCACCCTCAGCCCTGCTACCCGTAACAATGTAAAAGACTATTTTGAATTTTTCTCTGTTCTCTATATTTAGTTAGCTTAGTAACTTCTTGTCAGGTTTGTTTAGATTTGGCTGGGGTGTGTAATATCTTGAACACTTGGCTGCTGTGTAAAATCATTCTGAATCTATTGATCTGTATCCATGGTGGTTTTCTTTCCTTTCTCTCTTTCTTCCTGATTAGGCTTTAAATTACACAATATAAAAGTTTTTGGATAGTAAGTAGAAATTAGCTATTATTTTCTTAAAACATCAAAATTTCAAACTTGATATGTACCCATTTTTGCTGAGACCTGAGACTCTGACTTTATGTGAAGTACAAATTAGCTTGATAATTAAAAAACTATCACTGGAAAGTGCTAGAAAGTTTTAGAAGTCTGAATGGCTTATAATCTTTTACACTTTTGAAGCATAGGCAAATAGAAAATAACACTTACTGCCCAGGAACAAAAATAGTCTTTGTCATAGTGTAATATATGCATTTATATTCAGCTACGGAGAATTCATAAAATTTCCTGTTTCTTTTTACTATCAATTAATAATTCTGTCAGAGCAGTATAGATAGTGGTGGCTGTGAGATTTTCTGTCTACCCTGCACCATGTTGGCATCAGTGTAAACTCCCAGCATATAAAAAGGCAGGAGGTTGCAGTTAGAAAGGTTCGTATGCTGAGGTTATGTTGTTATGTCTTGGCAGATAGGGCCAGAGTGTAGTGATGCAATAATGCAAAAGATAGTGGTGTGTGTGTGTGTGTGTGTGTGTGTGTGTGTGTGTGTGTGTGTGTGTGTGTGTGAGAGAGAGAGAGAAAGAGAGAGATACAATGACCATCCTAGTGACATGTCTTCTGGGGTAGAAGATAGAGTTGTAATTTTCCACAGTGCAGTGATAAGGGCCTCGGCCTGCAATAACTTCGTAGAAGCTGATATACTTAAATTGCCTGAATATTAAAAGCCATTTTTTCTTGTGAGAGATATAAAGGAGGAGTATATTTCTCCAACACAACGGTTTATATACACTCTTTTTACATATCTCCCCAAGTCCAATGTTTAATGGAAAATATATGACAGAAAACTAATCTCAGTGATGTCCCACACATTTACTGATTACATAGCCATTCTGAGACTTTCTGTCACATGCAAGAAATTCCGATTCATAATTCAATAAATCGTCTTTTAGGTATTAGGTATATGATAAAATATATTATAGTATGCCAAGATAGAGCTTCCTATATTGACTATTGATATTCGATTATTGATCATTCTAGTTTCAAAGTAAGTACTGTTGGTAGCTACACTGGCAGATATCAGAGCCAATCTTAGCATTTATAAATGAACATGTCTCACTGAACTTGACCAATATTTATGATATTCAAGCAGTATCAAAAATATCAAAAAAATACTGCAAATTGAATGACTACAGAAAAAGCTGAGCATCACAAAATGTTGGATTTAATGGGATGAAATTACAACAATTTTCCCTTGGTTAGACTGCCAATAGTGCATGCAACATTTTTTTTTTTTCAGACTCCATCCTATTAAATTCAGCTTCTTGCAATACTCGGCTATTTTGGAATTTGTTCAATTTTGGAGTGTGGGGATATACTGTAAGCCAAAACATTACAGGTCTCTTCATTCACATCCTGAATCACTGTTGTGAGATGATGTTAACAAACCCTTGGTGCTGAGAAACGAGAGTATGATTGCAAGGAAATTGTTTGATGGGGACTATTTTTATGCAGTGATCTGGCATAAACCTCTGCAATGCCATGCTATTATAGTGCAATGCAGCAGCTATTACAGCATTGTGTTGACTGTGATCTCTTCACACAAACTGCTGGATTTGGGGAAAAATGCAAATGTCCAAAAGCGAGGAGGGTACGCATAATCTTAATGGCTGTGTTTACAGGGCAGTTAGTGAATATCAAGCTGATGAAGCGACTGCATCTGCTTTTAATTGTGGCTTTGCTGTCATCTCCTAGCTTCACACACAGAGATAAACTTCCGTAGGATCCAATCAACTGCTTTGCCTTTCCTGTTCTTTCTCTCTGACATCTATTGCATCCAGATTCCATATACATTTCTAGTAGAAGCCAGGACACAAGGACAAGTGATGCATAAACAAGACATGCTTAAGCAAAAATGACATAGTACAGTTCACAAGATTTTTTTCCAGACAGACATATTTCAAAATACTTTCTTATGCTCTGATAGCACATGAAAAGAGATGATTAGAGGTGGATCAAGGCAGAGACTGGGTATAGCCTCCATTTAAAACCCTTTATGGATACTACTATCTCTTTAAAGTTCCAATATATGATTGGATTATTTACCATAAAACATTTTATTCTGTAATTATTTTTCACTATGTATTGCCAATAATTAAATGGATTGAATATAAGGAAAAGAAAAGCAGTTACAAGAGTGAGGAATGTAAATCTGAATTTCTATCAAGTCCAGAGTTGAACAGGATGAAAGCAACCTTTTTTCTCTTTGTGTGAGTAAATGAATCTCAGACAGACTCATCTTTCTTAAAGATGGATAGCAGACAGACACTCCACCGTAAGAAACAGCAAATGAGTTCAATGTATTGTTCTACACCCTCAAATTAAGAATATTATTGAAAGTAAAATGAGATACTCCATCATAAGCTGGTCAAGAGCTGTAGCATATCCAGGGCAATGAGTGATCAGTTACTCTGAATCCTCAGATTATTATATATACTGCACCTAAATTCACTGCATGCCTGTCAGGCATATAGATGCTGCATATGCTTATGTGCTGATTTATTACTGTGTGTTTGCTCCTACGTGTGTGTAACTCGAATACGACTGAAGTGCAATAAAATGCTGAGCCTCTAAGCATGGATAACACAAGCTAGGGCTTGTATTGTGTTGTTACGGTTTATGTTCTCTAACATTACTCAGTGCGAAAGAGCAAAAGTCAAAGCTTAAATACAAAATACACACAAATAGCTGAAAATAAAGAATCCAGCAAGCATGGGATTATTATGGAGAAGGAGTGACTCTGGAGACTGGACTGATTTGGAGATGCTCTGTGTACCAGAAAAAAAGTTAGAGAATAGAAAGAATATAAGAGAAAAGCTCACATCAACTAGCGTTGGTGGTTTGAGGATAAATATTTAATGCTAAATCCATAATTTATGCTCAAACATATACATTACTATAGAACCACATCCCACATTTATTTGCCATTCTTGACAACTGAATACAGTACTCATTTTAATCTACAGGAAAACATTAAAGAAAGGCATTTTTTTTCTTAAATGATGCTATATATTTGAATTATGCATTATAATGTAATACATTCCAAATGTGCTTGAACAGATAAACAGCTCTCACAATTGCAGATCTATGAGATCTTGCATAAGTTGAATAAACAGATTAACAAGATTAAATTTATAAGGTGGAGCAGAAGTAACGTTTGTCACATTTTTCAGTTTTATGAAACACACAAACAAAAACAATTTACAGTAGTAGTACATGAACAATCATGCACTAAGAGCTGAATTAACATTTATTTAAATTTGAAGTAACGATAACCTTAACTATGGTGTGAGTATTATGAATTCATGTGTGAATAATGACCACCTTAAGTACATGTTAGTGTATGTTAGTTATTATAATAATTACCACATATAAACATTGTTTATAGAATTTGCCATATGCAGTTATGTACAAATATTGGGGTTCATGCCTCAGCACCGCCATCCTGCCCCTGCTCCTGGGGCGCTTTAGCACGGCTGACCCTGCACTCTGACCCCAACCTCTAAGGATGGGCTATGTGAAGACAGAATTTAACTGTGCTGTAATGTATATGTGACAAATAAAGGCTACTTTACTTTACTACAGGTTAGATTACTTTTATAACTCACACTGATCCTTCATATTGAACACAGAAAGACATATTAAAAGCACCAATAATTTCATCTCAAAACGTTTTCCATCTACTAGTACTTGCTCTGTGAGGCTTGGATCTGGGCCACTGTAAAGAGTGTCATGTCACAGTCATGCATGAACTCCCAGCAAACAATCACACACACACACACACACAAACACACACACACACACACACTCACACGCACACACTTCCCTGACACCATGTTACTGACTAAAGACACCTGTGTTCAATCAGCCACACACACACACACACACATACACTGTTTAAAAGGACATTCACATCTTTGCAAAATATATGTAAGGTGGCACAGGTGGTCAAACTCTGATTTCACAGAAATATTTAGGAATCATTAAAGCTCACATCTACTGTGTGTGTTCACAGCATGTTGATGCAATGGAGAGGTAACCCTGCGGGGAAGTTCTTGAGGTCACACTGTGACTCCTACACTGTGCTAAAGTGTTCTTGAGGTCACACTATGACACCCACTGTGCTAAAATACTTGATGTTGCACAGAGGTGAAGCGTTTAAGAAAATACTAAGAAGTTCAGCTGAAGACCTGAGATGTATTCTTTGCTGAATGTGCTTGATAATTCAACAATTTTGTACCTTGATAGGTAGAATAAAATATTTACATCATCACCATTCAGATTACATGATACATTCTGTTATTCTTTTATTTTAACACCCACAACAGCAGAGGTTGTTCTTCTTTCATCAGCTGAGGAAGTTCAACCTGCCACAGAAGCTGCTAACCAAGTTTTATTCAGCCATCACTGAGTCTGTCCAGAGTACTTCTATCATGGTTTGGTTTGGTTCAGCCACCAAATCGGAAAGAAGGCCGGCTGAGAGGATTATCAGTGCCCTCTTCCCCACCCTCCAAGATATGTACCTAATGTACATGTACATTTAACCTCACAAGTTTGCACATTTTGCCATTATGCCTCCTTAGTTACACCTATTTATATATATATATATATATATATATATATATATATATATATATATATATATATATATATATATATATATATATATATATATATCTCCTTGTATCTAATTATGATTCAGTAGCTGGGTTACCCAAAATAAACATTAATATTAGAGTATTTTGTGTTTAAATTATAAATGAATATATAAATATACAAATAAATGAATAAATAAATAAATAGATAAAGGTGAAGCTAATAAAACAGTAGTAGTAGTGTTGCATACACATACTAAAATTAAATACTAAAGAACCATTGACATTGACCTTCTCAACTAGAAAGCAGCATTATTGCCACTGAAAGCAATTAATAGCCATGCATCTGTATGTACTCTAGCTCAAGAGACTCCCTCTTTCTGTAATGCCTTGTTGCTTACCTCTGTGTTTGGACTGAGGAAGTGACACTCAGCTGTGCGTAATCTGGTCATGCTCCATTAGATGTATGTGGACCAGGTTTAGCTTAAGCTGTCATGCTCTACAGGGTTTGGTGGACCTAGTTCAAGTGTAATTTGGGATTATGTCTGTAAAACCCATGTCTCAGGATAATATAACATTTTTTGTCAGTTCTTCTTTTTCCAAGCCTAGCTCATGCGGTTGTACCCTGTTGAGCTTGATATTCTTTTGCAGCTGGGATATGTAAGTCTTTCGTCTTTCCTACTATGTTTTCGCAGTAAGAACAGTGCAGCATCAGAACAGTCTTGGATCTTCCTTTGCCCTTAACATTCCCTTAGGGAATTATGCTTGGTGTTTCTTTACATCACATTGTTACAGGCATAAGTGTGAGGTTGTTACTTTTGTTACATGATTGGACTAAATTTAACACAGGATCTTATGTGGAAGATGTATCGGAGGATCTGTTTTCTCTCAGCATTTTAACATGCACATTAATATGACAGGTATAGGCCTACTTACTCCTATGTTTACTTTTGTGAAATTTGTGTTGACAACAGAAATAATAAGCATTCCTAACCTAACTACTAAAGTGGCCCATTTTATAAGAATTATGTTTTTTGTGTTCCCAAATCCAACTATGTTATGTAGGTAGCATAACTGGTGCAATTTCCAGCATCAACTATTTATTATGTTATCTATTTATTTGTTTGTTAAAAAAAAAAAAAAAAAAATATATATATATATATATATATATATATATATATATATATATATATATATATATTTTTTTTTTTTTTTTATATTTACAGACAATGAAAAAACAATTATTTTATTTTATTTATATATATATATATATATATATATATATATATATATATATATATATATATATATATATATATATATATATAAATAAAATAAAATAATTGTTTTTTTCATTGTCTGTACCACTTATCCGATCTGTCATCAGGTCATGGGGAGCCATGTCATCTCGGGCGTCATTGGGCATCAAGGCAGCATACACCCTGGATGGAGTGCCAACCCATCGCAGGGCGCACACACACTAGGGGCAATTTAGTGACTCCAATCAGCCTAGAAGCATGTCTTTGGACTGTGGGAGGAAACTGGAGCACCCAGAGGAACCCCATTCCCCAACCCCCAAAGGAAACCCCAAGGAACCCCAAAATATAAAACAAATATATAAAAAATATATACAACCTAATTGGCTAGTCAAATCAACAATTTGTTCTTCACAGCATATAGTCTAATAACCAGTATTTTTTTTGTTTTTTAGACCACACTGTATTACTTAATGTATGTGCAGGCTCCAAGCTCTGTACCAACTCTGTGTGGTTTACTCTGTTTTAGCAAGGGCTTGTTAGCTTAAGCCAAATGTGTGTATCTATATAAAGACTAGATGCATTGTAGAAACTACTGAACTGTAATTGCTGTATTGCAATTCTTGATGCACTGTATGCAGTTCACTAATCTAAACATCACTATTCTGCTTACATATCTTGAGTAATTTGGGCAAAATTTTTTACTGGACTATAATTTAGCCCCTAAAGCTTGCACATGTAGGAAATATGTAATAATGTACTGTAGCAATGCAGAAGTTTATATAAGGCAAAAAAAGAAAAAAAACACAATGAAGAGTAAATTGACACTGGATTATAAGGAGTTGAGGGGAGAAAATGTACCATGTGGTGTTATTTTTGTGCCACGCTGGCCTTCTTTCTTTCTTTCTTTCTTTCTTTCTTTCTTTCTTTCTTTCTTTTTTATTTTTCTTTCTTTCTTTCTTTCTTTCTTTCTTTCTTTCTTTCTTTCTTTCTTTCTTTCTTTCTTTCTTTCTTTCTTTCTTCCTTTCTTTCCTTCTTTCTTTCTTTCTTTCTTTCCTTCTTTCTTTCTTTCTTTTTTATTTTTCTTTCTTTCTTTCTTTCTTTCTTTCTTTCTTTCTTTCTTTCTTTCTTTCTTTCTTTCTTTCAAAACTTATTTTAAATCACATTAAATGTGTTAGAGAGAATACAGAGAAATCTAAACAAATATAATTTGATAAAGAGATCCATGTTATAAGAAAGTGTGTGTTAATTTGTATACAACTTGTCCTTTGCTTTACTACAGGAGAGAAAAGCAGGTCAGGTAATGGACATAATAAGCATGGCTAGCAATGATAATTAGAAAATTTGCGGCTGTGTTCCTGTCAGTTTTATATGATTTAATGAGTTTTATATGATTTTATGCTGTATTTGAATAATATTTACATACTCTAATCTAATTGGCCCATGGTTACAATCAGAATACAGTGTGAGTAAATGAAGTATACAAACTCAAAATTACGAGTGAAAACATCCTTGGGAACGCACCACTGCTGCCAAAAAAACATTCTCTCATCTGTTCCCCATAACCAGTGGATATAATTTATTCTCCAGTTCTCCAATTCCAACTCCAACTGCTTGCCTAAACCCTTATTCGAAGGTATGCACATCACAGACACCAAAACACTGCTTTCAAAGATGTCTGCTTGTATTGAAGTGCAAAAGTTATGAAACTGGTGAGGCCTGAGGGAGCCATCTCAGCACTTCCCAGCTGTTTTGAGCACACTGACTATAATATGGTTAGGGATGCTTCTACTTCCAGATTCAACCAACTTAAGATGGTGTTACTGCCTACAAGACATCACCAGTGCCAGCCAGTAGCTATAGCTGCTTTCACTGCTGAAATCCCCTGAAACTCCATTCAAATCAGGACAGCAAGACATAGAAACATACAAAAATAAAATGTTACACAGTTTGCACCTATTTTCAGGTGTGATTAGGATGTGTTCTGGCAAAAACCCTTGCATACTATATATGAAAATTGCATACAAACCTAAACAATCAATCTGGTATTGTGAGATGAGCTTTAGTAAATTGATTGTTAATTCCAGACACATCAAGCTGCACCTACTGACATGTGCATGTTTAGCTCACAGTGTATATGGTATCCATGCCTTCACTGACTATAGAACAACACTATTAGCCTGTGACAGTAATGTCCCCCTCCCAGATGTGCTAAAAGCCATTTGTGCACAGTTTGAAGCATATAAAAATGCCTCTGAGGGAAAACTATGCAGTCAACCCACTTAAGGCTGCTGGTCCAGAAAAAAAACAACATACCAGCATAGTTGCTCAGAGACATCTTTAGGTTTCAGCAGTGATTCTGAAAAGCTCTATAAACAATCTGTGGGCTGTATTCAGAGTTGAGATACAAGTGCACAGTATGTACTGTGTACATCAGTAGCTATGGATTTTTGCTCTACTCATTCAGGTACATTTGTCCAAGTTTCCCCAAAACAGCTTCTAATAATTGACCCCCCTCAGATACCTCTACTTAAGGTAAATTAACCTCAGAGACAACCTTGTTGGTGTGAACAGGTCATTTTAATATTCTGAATGTGGCACTCAAATAATCAGTAACCCAAAAATAAATATGAGTAACTTTCTCTATTTAAATATTAATATTAAATAATGTTTCCTGTTTTCTATAGAACAAATAAAACAAGGAAAGGTGGAATAGTAAACACTAAATAATAAACACCAGTGCACAATGTCTTTTCTGTTCAAAATAAATGTTTTCATATTTTGACTAAATTGCTTATGTAAGATGCCGCACAACAACATTTAGGTAATTATAGTGTTTGGGATAACATGAAATTATTTGACAAAACCTAGCCAAGAAATTAAGTCAATGATAAAATACAATGAGGCAGCTTCATTGTAATTATTCATATCCAGATGGTGAAATTATTTGGACTTGAATGTTAAAAGTGATCAGATATTTGCTTTTTAAAATGTATGGGAGTAAAAATATAGATGTGGATATAGATACTTAAGTACTGTAAGCTCAAGTGGTTCTATTTTGTTACTGTATATAAACTGGCTACAAGACAAAGGAAGTAACAAAGCCTATACCTGATCCCTAGATCATTGGCAGACTTCAGCAGCCAAGATAATTAGCCAATTAACGATATACTGCATGTAGGTTCATTATCTATGTTTGCTAAGCCAGAGGCAGGAAGATTAGATTTTAGCTAAGTGGGGATGTGTTTAAAAACGACAGCAATCTGATGAAAGAAATCCCTGAAAACATGCTGAAGGACCACACATGCACACATGCGCGCGCACACACACAAACACACAACACACACACACAAACACACACAGACACACTCTCTCTCTCTGTCTTTCTGTATAATGATCAATTTCATTTCAGAATGTTCACATGTTTAAATCTCATTTGTTTAAGGATTTGCATAAATTTTTAGTTCATTTCTATTGTAATGACACTGAAATATGGCATTAAACTAGCCTTTATTTATTTAAATTAAAAATGTCTGGGCCATCTCCAGTCATTGTCCTGATCTCTTGACTCTAAAAGTATTTGACATTTTCCATCCTATTGTCTGTACCGCTTATCTGATCTATTCTCGGGTCATGGGGAGCCTGTGCCTATCTCAGGTGTCATCAGGCATCAAGGCAGGATACACCTGCCTGGACGGAGTGCCAATCCATCGCAGGGCACACACACTCATTCACACTATGGGCAATTTAAAGACTCTAATCAGCCTAGAAGCATGTCTTTGGACTGTGGGAGGAAACCGGAGCACCCAGAGGAAACCCACCAAGCATGGGGAGAACATGCAAACTCCACACACACAATGAGCAGGAGCGAGACTCGAACCTAGGACGCTGGAGGTGTGAGGCGAACGTACTAACCAGTAAGCCAACATGTATTTGACATTTACAAAACTTTACAAAATATTATTACATTTTATAACCATATATTATAAGTAAAAGCATTTTTTATTATAATTTTTTATTTTTTTTTAGAAATTACAATAGTTATATTTGTCCTTGTCACCAATTTTCATGTTAAATTCAGGTCAGAGTTTATTATGTGTAAGATTTAACAAGTTCAGTTTTTTTAGTTGTATTCAGTATTGTACTAACAAATCTGATTGGCCAGAAGGTGATGATTAATTTTCTGCAACAGCGTGACCATTTTTTCTATATATTTTCTATAACTATGTACAGTATTTTCTATATGTTTTCTGTAGCAAATATATGACAATACTTTAAATAATAGATTTATATTAATGTAACCAGCGTAATATGTTATGTAATACTAAACAGCTTTTAAAAATGCTTTGTTTATGAGACAGAAATATATAAAAGTGAATTTTGTGAAGCATCATTATGAGAAGTTTATTTAACATTTTTGATAGGAATCGCTAGTGTCAGTGGTTGTAATCAGTAAAAGTCCCACCACAGGAAAATCTTTCTGCTTTCTGGCATCGTAGTAATACAACAAGCCACATTTGTCTCATTTGTCTTAACTTGATTTCAAAGAACAAAGGGAGGCTGGTGAGTGTAAGACTGTTTATGGCAGCTATAAAGTAAGGTAGCTGCTATAAAATAAGTGTTAACGGGAACTTGTAGAAGACTGACAACAGTTAATATAAATGGACAAAAGTGTGTTATGTTGTTCATTGATATACAAAAATGATTGTAATCGAGTACATCAAGTACAAGAGGAGTGAAACACTTCATAAAATGATTTGTTATGTACATGGGTTATATCACTCAACCCCAAAATAGATTAGTTGATTAAAACAGCACTGTCATGTCTTATTTTTCTCATTTGATTAATTCATAAAATTTATCTCTTTTATGTACGAGAAAGTCTAAATATAATGGATATAGGACATACAAATCACCAGCAGCTATATTTTCTGTACATGTAAGAAAATGATGGAGGCTAAGAGGCAAGTCTGTTGAACTTTTTAATGATTTTCTTTAAACTTGTGCATCAACTTTAGACAGTAAATTGTGTGCACAATTGGTTCTGATTTCACAACATGGTCAAAATTAGTGTAGAATCTTGAAATATTTTAAAGACATCTTATCCATTTTAACCATTTACTCACATGTTCTCTGCACTCCTAGCAGTCTATTGTAAATCAGGGGTGTATAATGAAAAGCAACGGTGGTCCTCCCCATCATTTATCTCTTTGTATATATCTAGATCTATATATATGTATATATTTTAGTATCCTTAGTATTATCGTTACTATCATTTACCCCAAGTAAAAATATCTTTCTTTAAATATGATTATTTTACATGATAAAAATAGGATTTGTCCAAAATGTTTGTCTCTTCAACACTGCCTGGCAAGCTTTGTACACTTTTGTTTTCATGGACCTTTAAGGTGACTCATGTCCATGGAGGCAATGTATCATGGACACTGGCTCGGTATCCTCTTTATACAGACCTGGTGCTATGGTCTTGGGTGTGTTTGTGTGGATCTAATGAAGTTGGTCCATGTTGACACACAGCAGTCCCAGAGCCTCCATAAATTTACACTCTTGGCTATTCCTGATGGCATCCCTTCCACCAGAAGAAGAGAAAGATGCCCATGGTCAATCTTGTGTTGATAAAAATTATTACAAAATTTTGATTTGTTTTTCTTCATACAAAAAACACTTCATATAAATTTTGCATTTGCACAAGTTTGTGAGGATTCTCGTTTCCTGAAATAAAATCCACAAAAACTTACAAACAAGAAACTTGACATTGGAATGAATTAGACTATGTGGAAAAATGCACTGGTGTTTAATTAATGTATGTATATAGAGTTTGTCAAATTATTAAAAACAATAAATTAAGCAATAAATATTTGAATAAATATAGCATGACAGCTGTGATTCCTTTTTTTTTTGTTTGTTTTCTTTTTTTGTGTGTGGGAGGGGGCGGGGTTTGGGAGAAGTTGTGTGTGGGTCTTTTTATTGTTTGTTTGTTTATTTATTCAGTTAACGAAACTGATCTATATTTTGCAGTGGTGATGAGCATCCTGGGATTCTTCATGAGCCAGTAATAGGCACATTCCTTTTTTATTGGTACTCTCTTACTCTATTAAAGTACATGCTTAATACAAAGTAACCATGATGAATCTTCCATCTTCCTTAATGATACTGGTGGTAGTGAATTGAAATGCAAGCAAATTAAGTTGTTTATTGCCTGATGCCGGAAATATTTCCTCCTTTCAGTTGATTGAGTTCAAGAAATGTCTTTAATACACAGAAGTTCTGCTGTGACTCTAAATATATTTCAGGATTTTGAATCAACTATGTTTGGTTTCTCTTACCATGACTGGGACTTTGACCATAAAAAATCAGCAGAAATATACACATTAAAAATGTTTTATACTGTTTTGTCCATGTAATTAGAGAATCCCCATCCCCATATTGTCTACATCAGTCTCTTAGTTCTCTTTAATGTACTCAACTGTTCTCTATGAGGCCTCTAGACAGAGAATGGTCAAGCTGCCCAAAGAGATTACAGATTCACAAACCTAAACTAACATGAACATAATGAAGGGATTGTCCACCTTCAGCCATATACAGGTTGATCCCATTCCTTTATCTAGCTTGGTATTTTCCTCACAAAATATCCAGAACACAAGTACCAATCAGCCCATGCCCTGGTGGCAGGAGTGATGCGGTAACTCACTTTAATTTTGCCCAAAATCAAGTTATTTCCACAGGAAATATGTTGCAGTTTCTTTTTTCCCCAAGTAGCTAATTGTTTTAAAACAATAATGACATTTAACACTGAACAATCATGTTCCTAATCTCCCACCCCACCCCCGTGTATAAATGTAACTATCACCCTGCTCTACGACTCTCTTCTTTTTTTTCCTCCTCCGTCTTTAAAAAGAAAGAGAGAGAGAGAGAGCAAATGTCTGCTTTATGCCATGGTCTCTTTGCCTGGTAATCTCCGGTCATTGAAGGTATGCATGTTGATGACTTCCTCCGTTTTGACCATGACAGGCGGCTGAGGCTTGTGTTTGAGCCGGCGCTGGCACTTGAGGGACACTCGCAGCTCCTCCATCATGGCACTGCAGAAGGACCTCTGTGTGGGATGAGAAAGAAATGAAAGAAAGTTATTTTCTATTCATTAAAAACACATGATTTCTACTGGATACTGAATGCCGAGGTTAAGTAACATGTATGCTCTGATGGACATACTAAGTGTCTACGTGGACATACTAAGATGTGTATGTGCAGAGGAGTGATTATAGAATGCTGGGGAGGAAAAGAAAGAGGCATGAGGGAAGAAGAGAGCTACAGTATGATCAATGCTGCTGTCCATCTGGATACACACAGAGCGCATCATAACTAAAGCGATTTCTCTACGGAAGATTTCACCCTGCCGTTTCCTGCCTTGCTGCTGCAGCACCATGACTTGTTGATGCATATTACATTTCCTCAGACTCAAATCCCATGAAGCTGCATGGCCAATTAAGCTGCTACCTCTCCTCTCCCTCCCCCTCATGTTTGCTCTCCCAGAGACATTGTGGCATTTGTAAGTGCTGCATTCAACAATCAGACAAAGAGAGATGCTTTGCTGTTCCTAAAAATATCCCCAATAAATAATTGATTGTGTGCTGTATATTCAATATTTTCCTTTCTGTACTCTTCTCACTGACTTTCTTTTTTGAATAGAAATCAGACAAGTGAATATAACATTTAATCTAGTGAACAAGCAACAATGAGATGAAAATTCAGAGTGGATGACAAGGGCTTGAATATGTTATTATGTGGATATGAATACAGTAAAATTGTATAGAAGTCAGAGATTGCATAAAGTGCCTAAAATGTTTCATTTTAATGTTTATATTTGATGATATGCTATAAATTCTACTATATAAATAATTTGGTGGTCAACTTGGTAAGAATATGTGAAAGCTGCTTGGACACTACAGTTTATTTCTTTGCAGCTACTATTATTATTATTATCATCATCATCATCATCATCATCATCATCATCATCATCATCATCATCATTATTATTATTATAAGGACTTTTAGGACAAGATATCTGTAATAAAACAATATAATGATAATGGGCTTCATTTAGCAACATTTTAGTTCTCCGAAAATGCTTGTTTAAAGTTCAGATTCAGGGACTGATTTCCTTCATGCTTCCATATATATGCTGATGAATGCTAATTGTCCATAAATTATCAAGCATGTGCACAGTACAACACATTTGCATGTAGTGAAGCCCAAAAAAACTGCACACACAGCTGTGAGCACAAAATGATCAATCAGAGCAACGCCTTAAATGCAGACATGGAAATTGTTTTGACTCCCTACTGTGCCAGTAAAAAAAGAAGAAAAAAAACAATTAATAATATAATATTAAGAATAAAAAGCAAGTGCTAAATCTTCCGTCTGGCTGAGGCATTTGTTTCTGGCTTATGGTTAGACATAGACAGACTGTCCTATTCTCTATTTATCTGGCACCATTTCCTTTTGTCATAATCAAATGATTTGTTTTATTTATCTTAATTTATAGATTTGTTTTGGCTCATTACTTTATTTTTTTAATATTCTTAAATTAATGCCAAAAATAATATGACTGGTTTTCACAAAATCCAAAGCACTGGATAAGACTGTTTAACAATGCTGAAATGCTGGAAACATTAAAACATATATACAATTTAAATGTGGCAGTATATTCTGTATATTAAAGATCAGTAATCCATGCAAATTATATGCTTTTAACTTGAACAAATCAAGGTTTATATTAGTTAATTGTCTTATCCGTAAATTTACACAAAGCTCCAGAGCACGAGTTTTATTAGAGGATTTTCATGAATACCAAATTTCTTGCATAAATGCTTTTACTAATGATTTACGCATAGATTCATTAATATCTTATTTGATGAATGAAGTCCATTATTACAGTATTTTAAACTGGTATACTTTTTTGATTGAGATGAGGATAATGTAGCACATTGGAATTCAAGGCTCTCTCTCTTACCACCTACAGCATCTTCTCTCTGTTGGTTTGCACTATTGCTGTTGATGGAATACTCATTAACTGACTAAATAGAACATTCACACTAGCTTTTATGCTAATGCAGACTCAAACATTTACATAAGAGGGATACACACTGGATAGCACTTTTATTTTATGAGATCTGTGCATTAATAGAAATGTTATTAGTTTGGTAGCACAGTATTTATCACTCCACTTTATATGTATTTTTTTCTGGCTTTGAGAGTACTACAATTGAACCAGTCCAGCACAATGAACATCAAGCTCTCTTATATGGATACACTGATTTTTTTAGACAGTTTTGAATTCATTATATCCATCTGCTCTCCATGTTCATTCTTGATTGATAGACTGTGTTTTGGGGGAAAGAATGATAAGACTGTCATCTACATCTTGGTATGATAATGATGGAAGTTTTTTTTAGAAAATATTTTGTTCTCACTTTTTTGGCTCTACGCCCTACATAGCTGCACGTTGGGCTACAGTGTAATTGTTATACGTGATACAGATATTTTTACAATATAAACTGCTGGTTTTCCTGTTTTGATAATTAGTATTAGTTAGTATAGAGTAACTAGGGTTAGAATATTTACAGTGCAACCTCCCAGGAAGTGTATTTTTTGCTGCATGTAGCTAGCTATATTGTTTGTGTTGTTTTACTGCTTTCAGCCAATTTGTAATGTGAGGCTACATTACTACACAAAAATTTTCCCCTCATGTTAAGTGTAACTGTGATAAAATTACTGTACAATATATGTACAAAATGTGTCAACCCACAAGAAATGATCCAACATGCTGAGAAATCTCGTTATCTGTTTAGTAACCATGACAAATTCATTTCAGTGCACATTTATGTGTTACAGAATATAAGCTCCTCTTAGATTATTATCTTATTTTAACTCTAAACTTTAACATTTAGCATAATACCCTAGTGTTCTAAAATCAGGTTCAACCTATGGTGCCTTATGATTTTATGTCTTAATTTTTCTTTGTAAAAGATAGGTCAAAGTAATGGTGCATATATTGCTAAATGGTGAAGAGACCAAGAAGATGACTTGGGTTTATATCGCTAAAGGTTTACCAAAGAAATTGTGTGTGACTTTATTGACTTTTTTTGTGCATAATTATTTGTGGGCATAATTGATAAAAAAGACATGGAATAAGACATAGTTCAGGATTTGAGATAGGATGCAAGATAAGTTCGCTAAATTAATGTAAAATTTCATGATGTAATATTGCCTTGTAAAGAATTGTCTCCAAGGTATATTATAGTGTAATGTAACAGTAGCTAGAATGCAATGGTAAACATAATGGACATAATCTATGATGGTCATGTGCTAGTCATGTCAAATTTCAGAAACTTAATCACATCATTCTCAGCTGTTTAAAGAAATTGATTGTGAGATCAGATATTTGTAGACATGTATAATTTGAGGTTAAAGTTGAACAAATATATGTGTTGTTAGGAAATGGTCGTTATAAAGCAAAACATCAGCCTGTACACTATGGACGGTATAAGTTGTGTAACAGAAATGTTATTACATTGTTATTAATGTCCCTCTCTCTCCCTCTCTCTCTCTCTCTCTCTCTCTCTCTCTCTCTCTCTCGCTCTCTCTCTCTCTTTCACTCACTCTGTATATATGGGGGTTTTTTTGTGTGTGTGTGTGTGTGTGTGTGTGTGTGTGTGTGTGTGTGTCTGTGTTTTCACTTCTTCACCCTTAGCTGCTTGTTTCTGACTCTCAGGAGGCAGGTTTACTTTTAAGCAGTTCAGAGAGCAGTGAGCAAAGATTTAACACAGGAAAGTGTGGGTGGCAGAAAAGGAGGAAGATGGAAGAAGGATGACAGAAAAAAGCATGGAGGCAAAATGCATTAAAAAGAGGAACAAGAAAAAATGCCATTATTGTTGTAAAACATTTATTTAAGTGCATATGAAAGGTTAACAGAGGGCAGTATAGCATAGATGCACAGAATTTCAATGGAGTGATGAAAGCACTTTAAAAAAGAATTTGATGTGCAAAGCTGTGAAGTAATTAGAGCTGCGAATGGAACAAATACATCATTCAAATCCTCAACCAATCCTACTGACTACTAAAAAAATGAAAATTGTGTATTGCTAAAAAATATATATATGAGATGCATAGTCATACAGATCTCATTAATATCCACACTTTCCTTTATTCGTTTGTTTTTTCTCCTGCCTCTTGGAAAGTTACTATGATATACTATCACATTTTATATTTTTTCAGAAAACTCCTAACAGAAGAAATCATGTTTAACATGTTATTATTATTATTATTATTATTATTATTATTATTATTATTATTATTATTATTATTATTATTATATATTTCATTTCATCTTTCCCCATTACTCTCACCATCACTCTCAATACATTAAGCGTGTCTTGTTCCATGTTAAAAGGACTATGTTTTTAGGCAGTATCCATCTCTTACATCATGTCCTGCTTTCAAAAGCCCATATTGCCTTGTTCATTAAAGAGCAACTCCAGCTGCCTCTTTTCCTGTTGTCCCGCCCCCATGTTCAGACACCATCTGTGTAATAAATGTCCCTTTTACACCCAACACATGGAAAGTGTTCGTGCACACTAAGCTTATTTTGCTGAGCTAATAAACTTTATTTGATCATATGCAGCAGTAACGCATGTTTATGATAATCTGACAGTCCAGTACTGACAATTTGCATGATGTATTTACTCACTCATAGTGTGAAAGCACCTAGCATTAAGCATTGAGCTCCAATAAATGGAAAACATTCCGGCCGGTGTGAAATAAATAGGAGTCATGGGTAGTGTGAAATGAATAGCTTGACATGTACAAAAGGTTAAGTCAAAGTAAAAGCTTCTACCTTTTAAACTTTTCTTGTTTTTTTAACTCAATTTTCACTTTAAATTAGTTATGGCCAGTTCCCAGCCATCAGGCAGCTCTCCTCTATCACACAACAGCTACCAACCTGGGACGGCAAAAACTAACACATTTCCTCTGACTCTCTTTTCAAACTGTCAGAGGGTGATGTGAAACATTCAGAGGAACGTGCTATTAAACCCACTTCTGCATGCATGAGCTCACAAGCATTCATGATTGGCTAGTGTCACTGTGATTTTAAAGTACTGGTCTTCTAGCCAAGGAGAGCAATGGGATTCAAGCCCATGATCTCAGGAAGATTCCTGTTACGCCATTCAGGAGCTTTTATTTAAAGTATTAGATACATGAATAACTATATAAAATAAAAATCTACCTCTAGTAGTTTGGGGGGAAAAGACGATATATTACAACAAGTGCATAAGTTGCATTTGTCACTGCTATGGTAGAAATATAATTTAAAGAGGCATGAATTTCAGGGACATCTTACTAGTGTGTGATTGATAAGTGTGTTTGTGTCAGATGTCAACAGGCAGTGCTCACATCTAAGATAAACCCTGAATTTTTTAATAAAATACACTAGTAATGGAACATTACATTTGCATTCAATAAGTCAGAAATAATCTAAATATTAGATACATCATGTTTTTGTGTTTTTTTCATGAAATTCACTGGAGTTGCTTATTAAAAGCTGATTATTTGCCAGTGCTGTGTACCAGTGCCTCACATCTCCTTTTAAGTCAACCTAAGGACTTACAGAATAACGCCTCACAACAGGATACTGTGAAACATCGATATGGTGGCTTTCATTGAACAAACAATACCTCTGGAAGAGATCGATGGAGGGTGCTGGAGATGGCTCTTAAAGCCAGAGTCCTGCTGAGAGGAGCTAATTGGGGCTATGTGGGACTCGCAACTCACTGGAGAATTCAAAGCTTTCACCAGGTTACAACAAGAAAAGCTGAGGATGTAGTCATGGTTTTCATGTTGTTACACGAATACCAGGTCAAATAAAGATTTTGATAAGCTGAGCAGAAGTTAATGTGCATGATGTCTAGCTTGAAATCTGTGCTGAAGACTTCTCTAGTTCACAAGGACCACTGGGTTATTAAAGTGATTTGATAATTCTCAGATTCACTATTTTGCAAAAGCTGCATTTAATTTTATTAGAAACAACGTGTATATTTTCAGTGGACAAATTTAAATAATAAAATTGAAATCAGCAGACATTTACTGAATTACAAAAAAAAATCACATGAGTGCTCATTATGTGAAAAAGAAAAATTTTCTTAAATATACCAGCTACTTGATTCTGATTTTGTTTCAAATGTGTCAACAATCCTTACGTAACCTGTGCACTTAGTAAACCAAGGGAAGAATAATGAGGTGAAATGGGGCGTGTGAGACAGGGCTGTAGAGGAGAGACAAGATGAAAAGCATGGTGGCCATCTGAGCATATGAACCAAATCCCTTCTGTCTTCAGAGACATACATCAAGGAGAGTTGCTGGCTCTCCAGCTGGCAAAGTCTGGAAAATATTGTTAATTAAATGCATTTCACTTTTCTTTTTTACTGTAACCCTTACATATGAGTGAATTCAACCGCATCAGTGTATAAATGCAGTCTTGTAAGGAAAAGAAGAAGAAAAAATGGACTCACAAATGCAATAAAGCATGTCAGCAATACGAAAACCACACAACAGAGCAAACTGAAAGCTCTGTATTGCAATGTTGCAATGGATGGCTGCAGTTCATCATATCAAACAACTGTCACATTTTTATTGCAGTCCAGAAATGTGAAAATATTTCTTTACCTTTTCAAGTTGTGCGTTTTGTTTAGACTTATAGAGGAACTCCCCGACTGCCACAAAGACAGAGAGAACAAGTCCAGCGGCCAGAACAATGAAGATTCCTCCAATGTTCTGCACACCCAGGGCGCTGGCCTCTTTACTCTCCTCTTCCGGGCAGCCGTTCCCTCTCCACCATTTCTCTTTCATCATGTGCAGCTTCCCTTCTTCCTGGAGCTGCAGGATTGCTATGGTAATCTTATCTCGGTATGGAGAGCCTGGGGAGGTCAAAAAGAAAGAGAAAAAAAGCACATAATCAACATCTTTTGACTAGAGAAGAATTATGACTAGCAGAGCAGAAAACACTTTTTGTTCTGTTATTTTAACCACAAATTTATCAAATTGGGAGAAAGCTGGGTAACTGACAAAGAAGGATTTAGACTAAGAAATAAAATCATTTGCTGTGGTAAGAATGCTGTGCTTCTCTACAGAGTGCATGTTTTGTGAAAGCCTGGTGATTAGATGAGGAAAGATAGAGAGCAAATGCAACTAGAGCACAGTGTGAGTCACAAGAAGCCCTCTGGCTGAACACCGCTTGCTGAAACATAGCTCCCAGGGTGCCACTGATAACACACCAATAAAACCCAATTACATTCCAGGCATCTGCATTTTTTTTAGTTTTATCTATTTATTTTCTGTCTAATTAAACTAGTTGCCATACTTAATTTGACTTAGTGTTTCTAGTATGCATTTCGGCTTAGAGAAAAAATGCTTTCTCAAAACGAGCTTTGAAGTGTTCCACCACAGCAGGTTTTTTGTTTGTTCTAAGCCTCAGCATGTGAGAAGAGAAACCTCCTAGATTCCCAGCATCCCATTACTGCATGCACAGGTAAACAGGCCATGATCCATTCTTTCTGCGATATTCATTAAAACCCATCAGAAAAGGATTTTTTATTTTTTTTATTTGAACTGGCATGAAACAGCACAAGGACACTTACATTTCTTCATTACAAGCCGTCACTGTCTTGTTGATGGTAATGTTCCTGTGCTTGGGTCAGTAATATGGCTGTTCATTTTAAGTTATTTAAAACTGTATTGCGCTCTCACCCACATCAAACAGACTCATACTGAATCCACCTCAGTGCCCACACACTGTGATGTTGTGAAACATTGATTTCCTGAACTGACTATATGCTCTTTGTTATAGAGCTGAGATTAATCTGAAAGGAAATGCAATGCAGCAGTAGATCCAGTGTAGTTATTTAAACCATGTTTGTCAGTCAACAAATCTCAACTTTAAAGAGACTAAGCGAACTGGTTAACAGCTGGATCCCAATTATTTATTTAAAATCATTTAAGTAAATATTGTTTAGCATTTTAAGACATTGAGAAATGCACTAAGAATTGACAGTAAAACTACCAAGATGCCTGCTTCAAGAAAAGACCAGGAGAAATGACTTGATATTTCTGTCTGATCTATTTGATGATGTATTTGGATCGATGTATTTAAATTTCATGATATAACTACAAACCCAACAGTTAACACACAAAAATAATGGTCCAGGACTAGTCTTGACTGGGGTTGTAAGGAAAGAAGGGATTAAGGGGCTGTTGCTGCCATTGATTGCTTGATAAAATATGTGTAAAAGTTCCAAGTTGAAGGCATTAAGCCATAAATAAATTTATTCCAAGTCATTAACATTCATTCATTCATTCATTGTCTGCCGCTTATCCGAACTACACTCGGGTCACGGGGAGCCTGTGCCTATCTCAGGCGTCATAGGGCATCAAGGCAGGATACACCCTGGACGGAGTGCCAACCCATCGCAGGGCCAAGTCATTAACATTGTGATCTAAATCCAAGGTTCTTGATTTAAGTATTAATAAATACTTGAGTATTTATAAAATGATAAATAACCTGAGAGTGTTTTTCTCATTGTATGTTTTTGCTGGGATAATATGGCACTTTTTTTAATTAACTACATAAATAAATATGTTGGTCTTGTGTTTACTTTCTTTTGTTTTATTTGTGTTTTAGTTGGATTTAACTGAAAATTACTTATGGATGTATGTAGTCCTGTTTTTAGAATGGTCCTATATATATCAAGACACTGCTAACAATCACAATTTTAGCTAATATGTGATACATATCAATTGTAAGCAATCGTCACATTCAGGCACAGTCTGGCCCGTGAAAATGACACCTTTTTCCATATATAACAGCCTTTGTTTTGCTCGTTGTTATTTGTGTTATTTGGTATTTTGCATGTGAACTCAACAGCCTTGGGAAAAAAAGAAAAGGAAAAAAAAGTGTTCTTTATGATAACAAAAATAAAATCTAGCAGAAGAATATGGTATATTGAAGTCTGGCACAAATGCGTCTATAGTTCTGTAATAAGGTGAGATAAACAAAGTCAAACACTAATGCATTCTTTATAGTACTGTTGTTACGACTTGAAAGGATAATAAAGATTTGTATGACATATTACTGGACATGAGTTGGGAATTTAGTAAAGCAGCTGGTTTGTATGCTCTATATTAAATGTGCAATGAGATGATCCTCGCAGCTTGGGCTCCATTAACTAATCTTCCAGTCAAAACAAAAGAGGGGTACTTCATGCCAGGCTGGAGTGAATTCCAAATAAGACCCACAGCTGTATTCTGTCACATAAATGAAGAAAAATAGTGAATGACTCTCCAAGGCATTGTCCTGCAATCAAATCTCATAGTAATTCAAATGCCTCATAACAACAGCAAACAGAGACGTTGGCCTGTTTCAGCCTGTTTCAGATCAATTTCTTCTAGTATCACAGGAAAAGAAACACATCTCAAAATGTCTCATCTACTGCTTCCCACAGTCATTTACTGATGCTCTGTTGCATCAAGAGAAAAAAAAAAGCAACTGTTAGATTCTCTTGTGAATCTTTTAAACATAGTGAATGGCCTACTGGGAACTAGTTGCCAAATAAGATGTGCATTGCTTAACCAGAAAGTGATTAAGAGAGACCAGTAAACTTCAATGCAGATTTATACTAATTATCAGTAGAGGGATTGTTGGAGGAGGTGGGTGTGTTTCCCATGAGAAATGTACAGACAAGACAGAAGGAAAACAGTTTACTTGTATGCTAGCAATTCAGCTTGAACCAACACACCCCTGGCAGATGTTTGATGACATGGTATTGTACATGACTCCTCTTAATGACCCCTCTGGGGAAGAGGCATGCCATGTTCTCTGAAAGCTGACTGGGGTGCTTTCTATTTCTGCAATACACAGAGGACAAACACAACTGTCCAGTAGCACTTATTAGACATACCAGAGAAATACAATAAGAAAGAAAAGAGTAAACAAGGGCCTTTTTGAATATATGATGAGGTGAAGATTCTAAAGGCTTGTTTTCCCCTTCAGTTGGTGTACTTAGGGTTCGGTTCATTTTCATTAAAATTCAGATATTCAGCTTTGGTTTATTATTTGAAACATCTATGTATATGAATTCAGCTATGAATTATCCACTATATTATTCAATCATTTCTAGGCTCCCAAGAGGAGTGAAAAATTCATAGCCATATTTTCACACTTATTCACACTTATGGACAATTTAGAGTAGCCAAGTAGAGCAGACAAACAACCCAACAAGTGACTTTTAGGAGGTGGGAGGAAACCAGAGAACCTCGAAGTACCTGTTACACCACAGTGCCATCTCTGCACAGCAACGAACGAAATAGAGCCAGTCTGGAATTATACTGGTGCATATCAATATGTTTAATCATGACAATTTTCCACGTTTATTAAATAATTTCCAGTTCAAGAAACTGAACTCATATATTTTTTATTGTTTTCAATAAATGAATTGTTGTTATGTCTAATTGTTGTTGTGCTTTTTGCTGCCTTCTTAGCCAGGACAAACTTGTAAAAGAGATTTAATCTCAATGAGTTTTTGTTATTCTGTTAAATAAAGACTGTATGCAACAGTTTTGTTAAACATTAAATTTAATATGTAAATTAAATGGGATAAACACTTTTGGTATATATGGAATACTTAAAATTCATTCAGTCAACTTCAGTAACTGTTTTGTTTACATTTACAGCATTTAGTACATGTCCTTATCCAAGACATAAAGATATACAACATTTATATACAAGCAATGTACTTGTCTTTTAGAAAGTAAAGCTAGAGGATTTATGTAAGGCTTATGTCAAAACATATTGTGAGAATACTTTTGTATTGTGACTATAAAGAGACAAAAGGCCTCAATTAGGATTAAATGCACTTTATAGTGTTCAAGAGTGAAAGATATAAGAATCCTTTCATGCTGGTTTCTTTATCGTAAAAATAAGATGATTATTTTAATTTGTACTTACTAACAACACATTATCAGCTTTGAGTCATCTTTGAATGATCATCTTGTTATCTTATTTTTTGGTAAGTGTATTCATTGAATTTGCTTCAAGTAGGACAATTATACAGGTGCATCTCAATAAATTAGAATGTCGTGGAAAGGTTCATTTATTTCAGTAACTCAAATTGTGAAACTCGTGTATTAAATAAATTCACTGCACACAGACTGAAGTAGTTTAAGTCTTTGGTTCTTTTAATTGTAGAATACTTCATAAGACCAATAAAAAAAACATTTTTAGTGAATTGTTGGCCTTCTGGAAAGTATGTTCATTTACTGTACATGTACTCAATACTTGGTAGGGGCTCCTTTTGCTTTAATTACTGCCTCAATTGGGCGTGGCATGGAGGTGATCAGTTTGTGGCACTGCTGAGGTGTTATGGAAACCCAGGTTTCTTTAACCAACTTTTGGTGGTTTTGGCAGTGTGGGCAGGTGCCACATCCTGCTGGAAAATGAAATCAGCATCTTCAAAAAGCTGGTCAGCAGAAGGAAGCATGAAGTGCTCCAAAATTTGTTGGCAAACAGGTGCAGTGACTTTGGTTTTCAAAAAACACAACGGACCAACACCAGCAGATGACATTGCACCCCAAATCATCACAGACTGTGGAAACTTAACACTGGACTTCAAGCAACTTGGGCTATGAGCTTCTCCACCCTTCCTCCAGACTCTAGGACCTTGGTTTCCAAATGAAATACAAAACTTGCTCTCATCTGAAAAGAGGACTTTGGACCACTGGGCAACAGTCCAGTTCTTCTTCTCCTTAGCCCAGGTAAGTCGCCTCTGATGGTGTCTGTGGTTCAGGAGTGGCTTAACTGATTGTGTAGCCTAGTGAACCAAATTGAGAGACCATTGTGAAGGCTCAGGAAACCTTTGCAGGTCTTTTGAGTTGATTAGCTGATTGGTATGTCACTATATTCGAATTTGTTGAGATAGTGAATTGATGGGTTTTTGTTAAATGTGAGCCAAAATCATCACAATTAAAAGAACCAAAGACTTAAACTACTTCAGTCTGTGTGCATTGAATTTATTTAATATACAAGTTTCACAATTTGAGTTGAATTACTGAAATAAATGAACTTTTTCACAACATTCTATTTTATTGAGATGCACCTGTACATTAATCAGACTAAAATTACTGTAATATACTTTCCATGTTTCATAAGTAATGCTATATATACATATACTTTCTTGTTTCATATGTTGTGATACATAAATGTTGGCACACAGCATTTTGGTCATAAACCTTATAGAAATTCTGCAGCATTAATTTATTTGTAAATAGAATCATGAAATAATTATGATTGTTATGACAGTTGAATGTGGGTAGAATTAAAAAAAAAAGTGCTAAAAATTTCTTACTTTAAAAACTGTTTGGACTCAAGTTAAGGTAAATACTGGATCCATTTGACTTGGTCCTTTGAGGATTAGGAATTCTCTGCTTCAAAGAGCCAGCAAAGCAAACTATAACTGGCTGTTTTTTATCCTGAGAAACATAAGAGTAAAGCATATAGCTGTAAGCTGAGATTGCATTTTTCCTAATATAATCATAGCAGATTTTACGTTTCATCTGTTTGATACAATCGTGATTATACTGATTATCCAGCAGCATGGCTTCTATATTTTTGCAGTATTTATTTCCCTTCAAACGACTGAGATCCTGATATGATTCTCACTTCATGCCAGCTTACTTTCCATTATAAGAACTCGACAGCTCATTTTCAGTTCCAGCTACAGGCATGCATGATCGATGCATGGTAGATTTCTCGAATCTGTGCATGATGAATAAGTATCACAATGACTCAGCTATCAGACTATTATTTTGGATGAAATATTGATTTAGAGGCTTTGATAGAAGACACAGCAGAACTACATGGTCTAAAAACCAGCAGACCAGTTCTGACATGCATCGTATAATTATCGATGGATAATAATGAAGCAATCTCCATTTTTCAAATGGCATACCCATATCCATAAAACACAAACCAAGCTATTGAGTTCAGTCTTCCTTGACCTTCTTATTAGTAGGATTAGAAATAACAAAACAAAATGTGCAATGTTTATTGTGAAAATCCATGCCTAGGAAAGATAATCATATAACAATTTTTTGCAGCCTGAAAAAAATAGAATTATTAAAATTGATAACCTGAAATGACAGATAATAATTAGCTTTGCAATCCAGTAAAAACAATTATTATTAGAGATGATAATATGATACGTATTAGAGTAAAATTGTGAGGGTCTAACGGGTCTCAAGGTATAAATGTTTTTCAAAGGCCTGGTATTATATAAGTTATAAGTTGATGCTGACTTTCTGTGAGAGAGTTTGACATTGCATCCAGAGCCATGTGATTAAGAGGAATTTAGTTTAATTTGAATATCCTATTAGGATGTTATTTGATGATTCATCTGTTGTCATGTAGATGCTGCATGTTTATGAATGCATAGCTGCCTTGTGACTGTATTTTCTAATTTACTTACTAATTAAGGTAGTTTAACATAATTATGTTTCTTTCAATTAACTTTCAATTAACTTCTTCACAACTATATGAAAACTGTATGAGTATAGATGAGGTGTATCTATTTTTACATAATTCTCCTACAGCTTGAAATATAAAATTACATCATAATTAACAGCTATTCAAGCTGCTATGTAAGCTTTAAACAATAAAAGTGTTCTTTGAAAGATGGAACTCCTAGAGGTACCAAGCAAAAGAACCCTTAATGTGTTCAATACTGAACCTTTTTTGTAAGCTATTAATATACTGTATGTACTGTATGAATAATTTTAGATTTAATTCAAATATCATTACTCATAAAACTCTAGAATATCTAAATAACTATACTCAATATGCTAACTTCTGGATGTGGTAGTTCAGTGGATAAGTTGGCCTACTGATCAGAAGGTTGGGAGTTTGAATCCCAGCATGACTAAGCTGCCATTGCTGAGCCCTTGAGCAAGGCTGTTAATGCCTAGTTGTATAAAATATGATAAATGTAAGTCACTCTGTATGAGGGTGTTTGCCAAATGTCATAAATGTAAAAAATAACCTCAAGGGTTCTTTATATAGAGTTGAATTATTAGCTTCATGGAACCCTTTCTAATTGGGCAGCTCTTAGCTATACGGTTCTGCATAGAACCTATAAGGGTTCCCGCAGAGAGACAACCAGATGTTCCTAAGAAATAATCCTTAATCATCTTTGTGATAATTATAGCTATGATATATATTTCTTTGATATGGAATGCTATGATAAGTATTGCTGTGAATTTTACTGCTGTGACATGTTTTGCTGTTATTTCTGGGTTAAGTACTACTGTGTTATGTATTCCTATGATAAGTTTCACTGTGATATGTATCACTTTGACACATACTGCTCTGACATGGATTGCTTGGATAGGTATCGCTGTGATAAGTATCTCTATTATAATTATCATTGCGATAAGTATTGCTATGATAGGTATTGCTATGATAAGCATTGATGTGATAAGCATTGCTGTGATAATTATGGCTGCGTTATGTATCAGTGTGATATGTGTCACTGTGATAAGTATCGCTGAGATATGTATCACTTTGACACATACTGCTCTGACATGGATTGCTGTGATAAGTATCACTGTAATAGGTTTCACTGGAATTTATGTATTGCTGTGATAAATATAGCAGTGATATGTATTGCTATAACATGTACCACTCTGATATGTAACACTGTTATATGTACTGCTCTAGCATATTTCACTGTGATATCTATCACTGTGATAAGTATTGCTGTGATAAGTATTGCTGTTATGTGTACTGCTCTGATATGTTTCACTGTAATATGTATCACTATGATAAGTATCCCTGTGATACCTGCCGTTGTGATAAGTATCACTGTCATCAGTATTGCTGTGATTAGTATCGTTGTGATAAGTTTTGCTGTGATAGGTATGGCTGTGATAAGTAGCACTGTGATAAGTATAACGGCAATAAGTATTGCTGTTATGTGTACTGCTCATATATATATATCGCTGTAGTATGTATCACTCGCTGTGATATCTATTGTTGTGATAAGTATCACTGAGCTAAGTATTGCTGTTATGTGTACCACTCTGACATATATCAATGCTATAAGTATTGCTGTGAGAAGTATCAATGTGCTAGGTATTGCTGTTATGTGTACCACTCTGACATATATCAATGCTATAAGTATTGCTGTGAGAAGTATCACTGTGCTAGGTATTGCTGTTATGTGTACCACTTTGACATATATCGGTGTGATAAGTTCTGCTGTGAGAAGTATCACTGTGATATGTGTCACTCTGATAAGTATATCTTTCATATGTATCACTTTGACATTTACTACTCTAACATGTATCGCTGTGATAAACCCATCCTGCTTCCCTCAACGACTACCGCCCTGTAGTCCTGACCTCAACAGTGATGAAGTGCTTGGAGCGACTGGTCAGAGACTTCATCATCTCTTCACTACCTGACGCACTAGATCCACTACAGTTTTCTTACTGCCTGAACCACTAAACAGATGATGCCATTTCTCACCTCCTTCATACATCACTCACTCACCTGGACACTAGAAAGGGGAATTATGTTAAAATGCTCTTTGTCGACTACAGTTCACCGTTTAACCCTATAATTCCCTCCACACTCACCACCAAGCTGGAGCACCTGGGACTCAGCCCATCTCTGTGTCAGTGGATCTCCAATTTCCTAACCGGCAGACCACAGGCAGTAAGGATGGGCAGGCATGTCTCAGCCTCCCTCACCCTCAGCACTGGAGGGTTGTGTTCTGAGCCCTCTGCTGTACTCAATGTACACGTATGACTGCGTGGCCACAACTCCACCACCGTCATCAAGTATGCTGACAACATAGTTGTGGTCAGACTGATCTCTGACAACAATGAGACGGCCTACCTGGAGGAGATTAGGAATCTGGAGAACTGGTGGCAGAGGAACAACCTCCTCCTTAACGTCAGCAAGACAAAGGAGCTGATAGTGGACTTCAGCACAAAGCAGGAGAGGAACTACCAGACCCCCGTGATCAACGAGAGCCCAGTGGAGAGAGTGGACAGCTTCAGATAACACCGTGGTGAAAATAGCCCGGCAGCATCTCTACCACCTCAGACGCTTGAGAGACTTTAGACTGCCTCTAAGGTGCTTAGGAACTTTTACTCCTGCACCACAGAGAGTATCCTGACGAGAAACATAGCAACCTGGTTCAGGAACAGCACCATGCAGGACAGATGAGCTCTTCAGAGGGTGGTGCGATCAGCTGATCACCATCATCCGTACCAAGCTCCCTGACCTGCACTCAATCTATAGCAAGCGGTGCTGGACCAAGGCCAGGAAGATCGTGAAGGACATCAGCCACCCCAACAACAGACTGTACTCTCTGTTGCTGTCAGGAAAGCGCTTCCGCTCCCTGAAGGCCAACACAGAGAGACTGAGGAGAAGCTTCTTCCAGCAGGCTATACAAACTCTCAACCAAAACTCCACATGGGACTCAACTGATTGGACTTTCATGTTTCCTTCACACACGTGTTGGAACACACCAAAACCAACTTGAACATTTGCACATTTTCACATTGCACATATATATATATATATATATATATATATATATATATATATATATATATATATATATATATATATATATATGTTTGCACATTTCTGGTTGCACTAGTACCTCTGCTGCTCATCATTTCACTTCACACTCCATGTCCACCCCGTACTGCTGCTGTCTGCACACTTCATACTTATACAGTATATTTATACAATTGAACCTTTTTACTTTTATATATTTTTATATATTTTTACATCTACTTATATCTTTTTATACTTATTCTATTTCACTATAACTAAATTGTAGATTTTATATTTTATATTTATTCTTCCTACTGGCTTTTGCCTTCTTATTTCATTTTCTTTTCAAGGTCACAAACAGTCGTATGGTTGTGTATGTGACAAATAAAATTTGGATTTGAATTTGATTTGATTTGATAAGGATCTCTGTGCTAAGTATCTCTGTGATATGTATTGATGTGACATATATCGCTGTGATAACACTGTGATATGTATTGCTGTAATAAAGTATCACTGTGATATGTCTCACTGACATATGCATTGCTGTGAAATGTATCATTCATTTGAACAGTCCCATTTATATAGTTTCAAATCAAACACAGTTACTTCATTACAGTTTAATATTTTTGTTGGTAGTCACCATTGCTCAAAACATGCTTTTGCTCCTGTCCACTAGAGCATAGTACACTCTGCCAGACAACTTTCTGCATCTAGCAGCATCAAATACTATATTATTAATGCAGCCTGTCAAACGTGCTCTGTTAAAGTCAATAATATATATACTAAATGGCACCCAGGGTAGGGAGAACTGCCTGCCTATGGCAACAGATACAAAAACAGTACAATTAGCAATTTAAATGCCTCATGCCGAGCTGCCTGGAAGAGGCTCACAGGGGAAAGATAATACTAAGCACCCTTTTCTGAATGCCCTGTGTGTTTTTCTCTCAACACCATTCAAAGACACACAATTTAAAAACAAGAAACACATTCTCTATGCTCAGTAGATTTATTGCATCTACATAAGCAGTTATGGGAGATGAAGCAGATTTCAGAGCTCAAAACATAACAAAAAACAGACACATGTCCCTTGTTAAAATATCACACTAAAGCAAGGTGAAAATGTATCACTGGCATTAAGAATGCAAGCTTCTTTCTAAATGATCGGAAAGACAGTGACTTTTTTCAATGACAATTATTGCACATTAAAATGTATTAATTAAAAATGCCAAAAATAGTGCATATGTTTAGTTTGTTTATTCACTGACTTATGATCATAGTAGAGAAATCATATACAGCACCAGCTTACCAAATATATCTAAACCTTTTTGATGTGTTATTTGAGCATTTATGCGTGTTATAATCTATGTAATAAGGATTCTAACAGTAGTATGGTAAACTGTTAATTCCCTCACCACAGAAATGTGATAAGCAAAGATTATACGTGTGGTCATTGTGTAAAAATGTCTCAAGGCTGGATTTTTCTCCAGACACAGGTACTTAGCAGTGACTCTTTTCCCCCATTTCTACAAGTAATTCAGCCAGGGGGCTGCATGTATAACAGGATTAAGACAATCTGTGCCCAAGCCTGGTAATCAAATCCCGCTACTCCCCATTGCAAAGGAAATGTCTTGCCATCACCCTTTTTATTTCCTTACTATTTTATGCATTACCCATTTCAGTGCATGTTTACCCTCCTCCCCCCCTTTTCCTCCTACTCTATTTTGTGTGCAAAGACCACACAGGCTAATTTAATCAAACAGTCAGACTATTGGCATTAAATAAAATCTGATTCAACACTTGGAAAGAGGACCAGCCTCTCAGACAAATATTAGCTTCTGGACTTAAAAATGTATATTTAGCATTCAGTACTACTGCGCATTAATGTAGCTTTATATAGTGTAATTGTAACACACACTGTGTGAGTTGATTATTAATCAGTATTTTCATGTTGTATAGTTTTATCAGTCAGATTAATGGACTGTATTATTTTCAATTATGTGAAAGAAGCTATATCCAGACCTAAAGGCTAAAGCTAAAGGCTCTTCATTATGGTATTTATGCAGCATGTAATTAAGGAACAACACAAGCAATATTAGATAAATCCTGTTTTTCTAAATCTAGGTTGCTAAAAAGCTCTGTCTTTAAAATCCCCATTGCCATAATGCAATGGTTTTAATTTGTTCTAAAAGCAAAGAGATGTCATTATCACTGATATAATGTCAAAAGTTTAACAACTTTAACATTGCTATTGGTGTAATTAGTTACATACCCATAGGAGTACCAACACCGTAGGACTTGGAGTCGATGAGGCCGCCTATCTGCGTGAGATTGCAGTTGCGCTGGGTGACGTACTCGATTGTGGTGGACTCCATGAGAAAGGCATAATCGGAGGTAAGCACCCGTTGAATGCCCTCCTCCACACTCTTCACCATGACTGAATGCCTGCGACTGCTCATGAACTCCCACATCTTGTCGTATGTGGAGATCTTTGTTTTCTGGAGAGGAGATTTCAATAAAACATTAGGCAAATTACAGGTCATTATGGAACAGTGAGAAATGATGGCTCCTAGAGGGCTGCTGATCTTCACAATAGGTTATTGCAAACTGTGAGAAATCCATTATCAGAAACATTTACATTTACATGTGGACTGATTTCACAGAGGAGTGATACTGAATACACTGACACAGAACACACTTTGCAGTGCGCTGAGTGTGTTTTCACAATTCAGTGACACACTCTGTGCTTGTAGACAGCTGATATATTTGATTGGATTGCAATAAATAATATTCGTTGATTACACTGTTAATGGTAACTTGGCTATATAAACATTAATATATGTTCAATACAATGTACAATACAATGTACAATACAATGTATGCACTATTTTATCAAGATGAATATTACAAAATGATCTTTATATTTTAGTTATAAAACACAAACACCGAAGGCTCTATTTCCATCCTAGTGCAAGCATGATATGTTGGTTTAACACCAGCATGTTGCTAATTTGTTTGGTTACAAGCCATTTTTCTACTTTAGTTCTCAGTTGATATATTGCACTACTTTCCTTCTCAGAAATAAACACAAAGATAGAGACATGGGTAAACCAGTGGGGGTGACATTCAAAATCTGATGGTGAAGTGAGATTTCCAAGCCAACCTTGGTCCCAAACTTCCTTGTAGCGCAAACACTATGCTAAAATGATATTTTCCTGCCTACAGCAGGCTTAAATTTCTACAGCTGTCTCATTTATGACAGCCCAGCCTTGTGGATTTGCACCATTTCTGTCACCCCACAAATCACATTAAACAAGCCCCATTACCAACTGCTAAAGAATATACAATATACTATGAATCATTTTAACCTTAAGAAATAAAAGCAAACAATTTACTGTGAAATATGAATCAGTTGATGAGTCAATACATATAGATCATCATGTATGTTCCAGACCCATGTGGCAGATTGTATTGTATTGTATTTACAGTGGGGCAAAAAAATATTTAGTCAGCCACCAATTGTGCAAGTTCTCCCACTTAAAAAGATGAGAGAGGCCTGTAATTTTCATCATAGGTACACTTCAACTATGAGAGACAGAATGAGAAAAAAAAAATCCAGAAAATCACATTGTCTGATTTTTAAAGAATTTATTTGCAAATTATGGTGGAAAATAAGTATTTGGTCACCTACAAAAAAGCAAGATTTCTGGCTCTCACAGAGCTGTAACTTCTTCTTTAAGAGGCTCCTCTGTCCTCCACTCGTTACCTGTATTAATGGCACCTGTTTGAACTCGTTATCAGTATAAAAGACACCTGTCCACAACCTCAAACAGTCAGACTCCAAACTCCACTATGGCCAAGACCAAAGAGCTGTCAAAGGACACCAGAAACAAAATTGTAGACCTGCACCAGGCTGGGAAGACTGAATCTGCAATAGGTAAGCAGCTTGGTGTGAAGAAATCAACTGTGGGAGCAATTATTAGAAAATGGAAGACATACAAGACCACTGATAATCTTCCTCGATCTGGGGCTCCACGCAAGATCTCACCCCGTGGGGTCAAAATGATCACAAGAACGGTGAGCAAAAATCCCAGAACCACACGGGGGGACCTAGTGAATGACCTGCAGAGAGCTGGGACCAAAGTAACAAAGGCTACCATCAGTAACACACTACGTCGCCAGGGACTCAAATCCTGCAGTGCCAGACGTGTCCCCCTGCTTAAGCCAGTACATGTCCGGGCCCGTCTGAAATTTGCTAGAGAGCATTTGGATGATCCAGAAGAGGATTGGGAGAATGTCATATGGTCAGATGAAACCAAAATAGAACCAAAATAGGCCTAGCCAGTCTCCAGATCTCAACCCCATAGAAAATCTTTGGAGGGAGTTGAAAATCCGTGTTGCCCAGCGATAGCCCCAAAACATCACTGCTCTAGAGGAGATCTGCATGGAGGAATGGGCCAGACTACCAGCAACAGTGTGTAAAAACCTTGTGGCGACTTACAGAAAACGTTTGACCTCTGTCATTGGGTATATAACAAAGTATTGAGATGAACTTTTGTTATTGACCAAATACTTATTTTCCACCATAACTTGCAAATAAATTCTTTAAAAATCAGACAATGTGATTTTCTGGATTTTTTTTTCTCATTCTGTCTCTCATAGTTGAAGTGTACCGATGATGAAAATTACAGGCCTCTCTCATCTTTTTAAGTGGGAGAACTTGCACAATTGGTGGCTGACTAAATACTTTTTTGCCCCACTGTATATCACTCAATCAGTTTCTACGTTATCATCTTCTATATGTTGTCCATCCTATGGCAACAGTGCCACTGCCTCAGTGTTCATTTGGGCTAATTCACACCAAAAGCATTACTGAAGCATATTTTAGTCATGCATCTCACAGAACAGATGCGCTTTGTAATTGTAATTTTAACCAATGTTTAAATTCATGCCAGCTCAAAGAGGTGCAACTCACTTACATAAAACTGCAGCCCCATCTGTCCTGTTTTTTTTTCTTTCATTATATCTCTTGTGCTCATAAATAAAGCCTAAACTGAATATAAATCCTTTTAAATCACTTCTACATCTTCTACATGCTTTATTTAAAATCATAAGCTACAGCATGCTTATAATTGTGCAGTTTTTAGACAATGTCTTTTTTAGCACTTTTTTTAATTTATTGAGACCCAGCTCTTGTTTTAGGTCGTTGTACGTATTTGTGTTTGCGAACTTCTGCTCATGCTCTCATTCATGCTCTCGGACTTTTATATTACACTGATAACAGTTTCCTTGGCTCCATAAATAAAACCATTCACACCTGTATCACTGTGCTTGTGACACTAATTTAAAAAATATTCTATGAAATGTAATGGCACGTCATTATGAAAATAATACTGTGCTGCACCGCTAGTGTTTACAAAGAGAAGCAGAAGAGCTGAATTGAATGGATACAGACAACTTGCCACAATATATTAGTGAAATCTTTTCAAAATTGTGCACCACATTGCACAGATGATCATGGAAATACAGACAATATACAATACCATGATCATTAAGAGCAGTTCTGTGCAATGACATGAAGATAGCAGCATAATAATTGTTCTCAAATAAACTTAGCAAACTTGAAAAGAATGAAGAGGTGTTAGAAGTCCAATTCTCAGGATATACTGAGCATATGTGTTATATAAGCATATGTGTTAAAGTATGTTGCAAATCATACATCTTCCATGTTCAGAGAGGTATACTCAGCACTGTTTAAAAACCAAGCTAGCAGAACACTGTTCACTTCAAGAAAGGCATATTTTTCAATTTTTGCATAAATAAGATTTTAAGTCTTGTAAAGTGATTTAATTTTTTTGTGGTGTTAAAACCCTTTTTTTTTGGTTTTATCTATCTCTGCCTCATTGCCCATGTTTGTAAAAAAAGTTGAGACCTCCTTTCCTCTTTGTATTTTCCTTGTCTCCACAGAAACCCCTTTAAAGAAAACAGGTTTTAAGCATAAATAAAAAACAAATTGCAGAAGAATTTAAATTTTCCTGTGTTTTCCTAAACCCTATTTACCATTTAAATTTTTATTTTAAAATGCTGTTTAGGAAATATCTTCTTTTTAAAGGCCAATGGGCATTTTCAATTGTTTTCAATTTGTTTTTACAGATACATAACACAATATCTATTTGGAAATCTGTAATCAAAGAATATTATTGTATGGAAAATACTGCTGTTGATCTTTTTTTCTTCTTCATTTTAACAACAAAAACACAATAACGTTTCATAAATTGTAAATGGGATTATATGTAATTGATAGAAATAAGATGTGATGATTTACACAACAAAATTAAGTTCTCTGAAGTCTCTCTTTTTAAAACCCAAACTCCATTTCCCAGAATTCTCAGCCATGCAACGACCTACAAAACCACTACATGACTAATTCCAACTAGCCTTTACCTGCTTTCAGTCATCACACTCACCTGTTCACACTATCCTTTAAATAATCTGGTCAAACTCGTCTCCTAGTTTTTACGTCTTGTCAGTGATTTAAGTTTTTATTGTGGTGTTATGCCAGTGCTTTTTTTTTGCTTGGTTTTTATCTATCTCTGCCTCATTTTGATCACTTGACATGCTTTCTGTTTAAAGTTGCAGATTCCTCCTTTGCCTCTTTGGTTTGTCTGCTTTGATCTCCACAGTAAACTCTGCCATAAATTTGCATCCAAACATGTGCTTAATGACATCCAAAAAGATGTGTTAGAACGTAGAGATTGTCAGTAAGAAGTATAAATATTTCCTGTAAAAGATTTCCTAAAAAAAACCCTATGTAATATGCCAGTTAATGTTTTAGTTCAGTTGACTAAACTGCTGTTTAGAAGAGAACAGTTTTATTCTTCCTCCAAAGCCATACTGAAGGCATTTGAAATCTAATTAAGTCACATCTTCAAGGTCCCTCCTGCTATTATTGTGTGTAATGACTTCTTGTGGTGGGTCGATATTTTAGATCAACTGGGTGATTTTCCGAGTGCCTATCAGAATCTTTTGGAGTCACCCATGACAAATCAGCCGATTAAGCATGCAGAATATAGAGTGCTGATAAGGCAGAACCACCAGACTGAGGTAGAGAGAAAGTAAGAGAGAGAAAACAGTAGAGAGAATTTTGCCTCCAACACCAATCCTGCGCAATTTGGCAAACAGTTAAAAGATCTGTCAGCACTTTAGACAACTTCACTTTATCGCAGAATGACATCCAACAGAAGAAAAGCACCGACATTTTCACAAATAGCTAAAGACACAAAAATGTAATCTGTGAAATCTGTAACTTTGAATCGCATACCACTGTGTACTTTTTCTTGCTAATAAAATATTTAGTTTAGGACAAAAGTATTTTTGTTGTTTTGTTGCTACCCTGATTCTCATACAATGCTTGATGTCTTAAAATAGCTTCGTTTTACTGGTGACACAGCCCTCCTGATGTGTTTGTGGATAAAATGGACCTGTTTTAAAACAACAAAAAAGTTTTTCTGATTTGAGCTGACACTCTGGTAGCAGTTAGAATGTGAGTCTGTATGATAATTGTGTTGTAGTTATGTATGTCTCTCCCTCAAACAAACCCACAAACACAAAAGCTGGAAGCTTCTATTCAATCTGCATTGTTCCTATTATCTTCTCTGCCCTGATTTTCCCCCACACTGTCAGACATTTTACTTTTTTGTTCATCATATGCAGAACAAGTTATTTTTGACCTAGAACATTTTGCCAGAGTGTAACAGCAGGCTTAGATTATAATATCAATTCAGTTTCATTTGCATAAATAGAAAGTTAGCATTTAACACTAGCTTCATGTCCAATAAAAAATGTAACCACAATCTAAATCACTCGAAAAGGCTGATTTTATTGCTCCCAAATGGCAATAGAAAAGCATTCACTTTTTGAGTGGGAAGGGTGGATACCCTCTCTCATCTCTCAATTATATGCATCACATCTTTATATGCATCACATCTTTATACATATGAGCTTACATACAATATAAAGAACAGACTTTCCCCTCCGTGCATGTTTGGTCATTCAGTGTGCTCCACATGTCTCTGGAGAAATGAGAAAGGCATAGCGTGTGGAAAGACACAAGGGATGTAAATGAATAAAGATGCATTATTTGGAATGAAACAGATGTGTTCAGAAACAAATATGAATACAAGGTTTGATATTAGGTTTTTTGTCTGTTTTTCTTTTCACAGAGCATCTTATTGAGACTAGATCTGTTCACTGGGACTGGGATCCAGCAGGACTCTAAATAAATATGTAATCAAGAGGTTTTTACTTTCACGCTGGTACTGCACAGTGTGTTTAAATAATTTCCTCCGGTTTAATTAAGGCTACTTATTTCTTTTTATGTTGGGAAATAAAGCCAACTAAATTAGTTTAAAAAATATTGCTGGCATTTACAACCAGAAATAATAACTGTGCTAGTGAGATAAAAAAAAAGACAGTTTCAGGCACATCTCTAGTTAAGACCAATTATAAACTCCGAGTTAGAATCCACAAACCATACTGACAGTGCTGGCATTTCTACCTGTTTTCTCTCACTGTTTTCCAGTGATTTGTAGTGCTATGGGTCATTAAATAAAATGAAAGAAAAAGCTCTTCTGATTTAGGCCATGACTACTTCAGGTTTAAATCTAAACACAGAAACAGATGCATATAGTGCCACACATACAGGTGACAAATAAAAAGAACAATCAAAATAATGTGACTTAGTAAGGTGTTCATGATCCACCAGAACAGCTTCAGTGTGTCTTATATTCATACATTATGCAAGTCTCTGGAAATGTGCTGAACTGTAACACATTGCACCAAAATCTCCCGTAGATGTTTAATTGGCTTGAGATTTGGTACTCTGTGAAGGCCACAGCATATGATTTACATCATTTTAATACTCATCACACCATTCAGTGAGCCTTCAGTCTGTGTGAAGAGGGACAGTGCCCTCCCAGACCGGATTCAACAGGAGTTTTTTTTTTTTTTTCAAAATACATATTAATATGTCTATTATTCTCTCCTCTGAATTAATAAGACCATGTTCTTCTCATATAAAATCAGAGGCACTAAATGTTGCCAAAAAAAAAGCTGTTATTAATTTTTACCTCCAGTTGCTAATACTGTATTGCATTGCTTTTAATATTTAAAGAACATCCTCTTATGAATTTAGGGAACAAAACTATAAACCTATTAATCTTTTATTTTTTTCATGCCGCAAACATTGCTTGGAACAATTTTATGAAAATGCTTTATCAAATATTAATAAGATATCATTTATTTCTGTTTGTTATAGAGTTACCTGAAGATATCCTACCACACACAAGGCAAGAGAAACTTCAAGAATCCCCAAGATATGAGATTATAAACACTCTGTCTCTTCACTTCTCTAATAATCAACTCCATCTTCTTCATTATCTTTCTACTTAGTGTTCTCTCTCTAGCACAGTTCAATTTTCATCTTTGATGCAGATTTATTTCATCTGAGCTCCGAGTGTGAGGTCTGATTATAAGTGATTTCTCTAATCTTTTGATCATGTTCAAGTGGTCACAGATTGGCACTGCACATACTTCCATATCAGATCTGAGGCTTTGATTAATTTGATACACATCACAATCAGAGATGTAACATTCAGGAAACAATGGTGTCTACCACATTCCAATGAGAATAATATCAAGCACATGACAGGAAGTGAAGTCTGCATCACTACTTTAATTGTTAAAAAAGTATAAAGCAAAGAAAAACAATGAAGGCTGAACTGGATTAATCAGATTCAGGAATATACCTTGGGTCTAAGTTTTTATGGCAAATAAGGCTCATTTAGGAGCAAGGTTTCAGGAAGAAATGGCAAGCAATTGGGAAGAGAATTGTGGGCTGGTTTAATAATAATTTATTGTTTCAAAGTAAATTATCAGAATGAAATCTTTTCCATTTTTGCAGACATGTGCTATGATTGCAGTATATCTACCATGTACAAGTTATTCTCTGTTGTAAGATTAAGAGAGGGACAGGGGGATTATGGGGTTGTTAATAGCCATAAAAGCCGATGGTAAAAAAAGCTTTTAGTAGACACCGCAAATCAGATATGTGTGTGCACAATGGTGAACATGTTTCCCATGGAATGTCTGAGAAAACACAGTGGGCTAGGTTCAAGTTTCTTTATGTGCTTTCTGAACTGTGGTTGGGCTACAGTTTTTTCTGGAATGTGGCAATCCTGCTTAACCCTCCTGTTATACTCAAATTTACAAACATGTTTTGCTCTTGGGGTCAATTTGACCAGAATATAATTTTAGGTAGTTTTTCGGTATAATTTTAGGTCATTTACTGTATGTTTCTTGGTTGACTATCTAAATAGCTTTAAAACATAACCCCAACCCACCCCACTACCATTCTCCTAAACACCCAGAATTTCTAATGTGTGACTACAAATCACCATAAAATCTCACCAATTGACCTCAAATTGGACAGAAAGATCTTTTTTGTTTTTATTTGTTTTAATTTTATTTCTAAGTACAGATTTTTGTTACTTATAACATTTGGAAAGTAGTTCTGTTATTAAGGATAGTAACATGTTTTTTCCTGGGGGTCTCTGAGAGATTATGTTTTCCCCTTCCCCATGTTGCGTGAACTCTTAGTGATTCTCGCAATACCACTGGTATGTTTATGTTTGGTTAGGGTCTTAGCAGAGGGCTCTTCTTGAACATTATGAAATTGATTGTTATAGTGACCTCAATATTATCCAAATCAACCAAAGCAGATGAATGTATTTTTATGTGTTTTATACAGTTAAAACAGCCTGGGGTCAACTTGACCTCAAGGAACACTGATGCCACAAAATGTGTACAGGACACTGAAAACATATTATTATGATAATTTTATGTTTACCTGGTTGTCCCCATTAAATGAGGAAAAATCATTGAATATGAAGCAAAAAAAAGTCAAACATACACATTAAACATTGAATGGGGTCAAATTGACCTTAAGAATGGTGGGAGGGTTAAAATGGATGTCAGTCCATTGTCTGGTGTTCTTCTTCTTCTTTCGGCTTTTCCCTTCAGGGGTCGCCACAGCGAATCATCTCTCTCCACCTATCCCTATCTTCTGCATCCTCAACACGTGCACCCACTAGCTTCATATCCTCATTTATTACATCCATATACCTCCTCTTTGGCCTTCCTCTTTGCCTCCTGCCTGGCAGCTCCATGTCCAACATTCTCCTACCAATATACTCACTCTCCCTCCTCTGAACATGTCCAAACCATCTTAATCTGGCCTCCCTAACTTTGTCCCCCAAACGTCCAACATGAGCTGTCCCTCTGATGTACTCATTCCTAATCCTGTCCAATCTTGTCACTCCCAAAGAGAACCTCAACATCTTCAGCTCTGCTACCTCTAGCTCTGACTCCTGTCTCTTCCTCAGTGACACTGTCTCTAAACCATACAGCATGGCCGGTCTCACCACTGTCCTGTACACCTTCCCCTTGATTCTCTGGTGTAAAGTTACATAAATCTCCATAATTGCATTGTATTGTTATTGTTGCATATATTATTATTTTTATATAATTTATCTAATACTTAAAACATGTACAATTAAGCCGAACCAGTAAATGAGCTCTGTGCATATGTTATACAGTATATTTCATTTTTTACTTTCATTTATGCTTCTCATACTATACTACTTCCCCAACAGAGACTGATAGTACCCTTAGATCCTGATCTAGTAAAGGAATATCAGGATGTATTTGTTGCTAGAAACTTCAGAGCACTTCTGTATGTCACTCTGTATAAAGGTGTCTGCCACATGCCATAAATGTAAATATAACCTAAACATGTCTGGTTGAACCACTCATATGCCTATTAATAACTTATAAATGACACCATAGATTACAAGTGACACAACGTCATGGTAGCAACAATTGGTTCTGAACTGTACTACCCATTAACCCCAGCACATCACATGCTTCACTCTCACCTGTGTCTCAGTATGCCCTGTTTAGCACCATTATAGTCTTTCAGTGTTTTATTGTCAAGCTTCTCTCACAATTGTCGTTTGTTGACATGTGCGACACAGTATCGCTTTTAGTCTGTATGTTTCTTACTTCATATTCAAGTTCATGTTTATGGTTCTTGTTTTCACAGTTTTTGTTGCTTTGTTTGTACTTCACATACATAAAAATAAAATCTATAGTATATTTTATTTTTTGCACTTGCTTTGCCCTTAGATGCTGACAGGACGTTTGACCTAACTATCGATACAGCAGATTTTTTAACATCCAACAAGAACTCCTAAAGGAATTAGCTCAGCTGAGGAAATCCCTCTACCCTGCTGCTCTGAAAAGGATAGCGGTACAACTCACAACATCACCACTGCCATGACCACAACTCACTGCTCCACTTCAGAAATCACTACACAACTCTATATGCTAAGGATGCTGCTCTGACTCCTTGCTTCACTGAAGATGTTGAGCCACATCCATGCTCCATAGACGGCATTACTGAACACCCACCACCCCCATCGCTCCCCCCATTTGGCCTCACAGAGGTCTTCACATTTCAGCAAACTATAGCTTCTGATTTTCACTACCTGTCATTACGGTCTACATTTAATTTCAAGACAAAAATGTTATTATACTGCATTGTGATGGTATTAGAAAGTCTGTAATTAGCTCCAAAAGCCTTCATTGTGAGACCTGTAAGACCACAACATGCCATTATTAGTCTCTGACACCTTGATCTGCATGTGTTCAGTGAGGTAATTAGGTAGACTGGGGTGCTGCTATTGCTTGCTGCTTTGAGGACATTTCCTTTTGCAAATCCAATATTTTGGCATTGTAATGCTAATGGTAGTGGCAGTGATGAATGGGAACACTAAAGGACAACATGCAGTTATAACCTTTAATCAACAATAAACCATTAGGGCCTCTCAATTTAACTACACAGGCTCTCATGTGGCTTAGCAGGTGGTTGGGACACTTGAAACCAGCATAATGCATTCAGTGGTGGAAATTAAATTGCATAGATGAGCCAATTCATGACTGAATTTGTTCATAATAGCATGGGGAGGTACAGTATCTGCTTATTATGCATTTCTAAGAATTTAAATCTGTCTGTCTGGGATGTAATCAAATACAGACAATGCATTTACAGCATTTTTAATAACTGTCACGTTTTTTTTTCCATGGAAGTCAAATACAACTACTTATAACTACAGAAATATTTGTTGTTTAAGCAATGAATATGTGTGTCATTGATTTTGGGTATTCTGAGAATTTTAAGTACCCCACCCCAGATTTAGCCACCATTTCAGTAACATGTAAATAGTTTTGAATTGCAGCCATTAGGATAATGTGAGAGCATGTAAAATGGTTGCTTTCAGTTTCTACATAATGGATGGTTTTTGCACCCTGAATGATTTACTTGAGTGCAAGAGCATGTCAGTTGGAGAGACAATTGCACAGATAGATTTTCTATTGGGCTTGCTTGACAAATGAGTTTGTTGTGTTAGCAGTGTGAAATGAGAACGTGAACAGCATTTGGCTGCTATTACGGAGTTTGTCACCAAAAATCACAAAATAGGAATTTAGATAACAAAATAACAAAAACCAGTGGATCCACTGCAAGATGCTTGCTTTTGTTATTTTTTTTATCCTTTTCAAGTATTAATTATATGACAATAATTAGGCACTGCTTTTAAATTAAATAGAAGCAGTAGCATGTGAAAGGAGAATAATTGCTGAATTCCAAGACAGGATTAAAAACCAATTTAATGGGCCAAGTGTTTGTACTAGACATATTATAACATTCCACCCTCAAAGCAGTGTGTGTTCACATGCATGTGACTATAGTTGTTGCTTTGGCAATACATACAGTGTTTCATACAGCAACTATGTTATTTTGAGAGTTAACCTTTAGCTAAGTGGTCTGGCCCATGTTGTATGTAGATAAAATGAAAGGACTGCATGAGGGTAATGTCTGGCTTTGTTGTCTTCTTATCAGTCAGAGATGAGATGAGGTGAGAACGCTTCATAGAACAAAAACAGTGGCATGAAACAATGGTTAAGATCTGTAATACAGAGCCTTTGTTGATATGTCAGAGCACCATGTTGGCAAGAAATTTATTTCTTGTTAAAATATTCAAAGAGACACTGAGAAGTGGTATAAATAGCAAAACCGAGTATTCATATAGTCACAGTATATTGTCACAGAATGAATATATGACCTGCCCACATAATACTATCTCTTCACTTGTGATTTTTTGCACATTTTTATCTGTATTTAAATGCATTGCTTCTGGAGTATTTGTCATATTAGTTATACAGAGGCTGACTCATAGAGCAGCCTCTATTCTCAGACCCTTTCCTTCCCCTGTGGCTGTAGCTGCTCTCCATGCCTGCTGGCCAGATTGCATCAGTGGCAGTGATTCAGCTCCACTCTCTATCACAGCTTATAAACTCAGTGCTGAGCACTAGCAGTCCTGCAGGGATCCACCTCATGGGCCATGGCAAAATAAGGTGCACTGAAGCCTGATAAGGAGAACACTGTGAGAAAATATGTGAATGTTGAAAATACACAGATGCATCCGCATGAGTGAGTGTGAAAAGAAAAGGTGTGTGTGTGTGTTGGGGGGAGTGTATGGGGAGTATATGTGTGTGTAAGAGAGCAAAGAGGTTCTATCTGATTGTGTGAAATCCTCCGCAACAAATTAGTGTAGTGTTGACAGCAGCAGGAGGAGTGGGGCAAGAGAAGACAGGATTTCTCCCTCTAGGAGGAGGGTAAGAGGAGGCACAGCTCTTTAGCAGGTGATGACTGAAAGACACCAGATTAAACATATTGACTATTTTATAAGCTGATTGCACTTATTGGATAACTTATTCCTTCCTTTCTTTAAATAATTTATAATGTTCTGAGGCATACATACACCCATCAGCCATAATGTTAAAAACACTCACAGGTGAAGTGAATAACATTGATTATCTCATTACAATGGCACCTGTCATGGAGTGGAATATATTACACAGAAAGTGAACAAATGGTTCAAGTGAAAAGATTTGAATTACTTTGACAAGGGCCAAACTGTGATGGCTAGACAACTGGGTCAGAGCATCTCCAAAACAGCATGTCTTGTGGGGGGTTCCCTGTATGCAGCGGTTAGTATCTACCAAAAGTGATGCAAGGAAGGACAATCGGTGAACTGGGGACAGGGTCATGATCTTTTAAGGCTCACTGAGTGGAGGCTAGCCCACCTGGCCCAATCCCAAGAGCTATTGCAGCACAAATTGCTGGAAAGGTTTAATGCTGGCTATGATATAAAGGTGTCAGAACACACAGTGCAACATAGCTTGCAGCATATGGAGCTGTGTAGCCCTGTCCACTGCTGAAAGCAAATACATGTGGGCATTAGAGCATTAGAACTGGACCATGGAGCAATGGATGAAAATAGCCTAGTCTGATGCATCAGTATGGTAAGAAGGCAAGCTGGCAGAGACAGTGTGATGCTCTGGGTAATGTTCTCCTCAGAAAACTTGAGTCCTGGAATTCACTTGGATGTTATTTTGACACGTACCACCTACCTAAACATTGTTGCAGACCAAGTACACTCCATGACAACGGTATTCCCTAATGGCAGTGGCCTCTTTCAGCAGGATAATGCTCTCTGACACACTGGAAATTTTGTTCAGGAATGATTTGAGGAACATGACTTCAAAGTGTTTATTTAGCCTCCAAATTCCGCAGATCTCAATCTGAATCGAGCATCCGTGGGATGTGATGGACAATCCATGGAGACCCCACCTCAAATCTTACAGGACTTAAAGGACCTGTTGCTAATGTCTTATTGCCAGATACCACAGCACACCTACAGAGATCTTGTGGAGTCCAGGCTTCGACAGGGTTAAAGTTGTTGTGGTAGCACAAAAAGAACCTACACAATTAGCCATGTGGTTTTAATATTATGTTTAAATGCTAACTTTCTTAATATGCACTTTTAATTAAAAATTCTGTATATTAAGCTATACATTTAAAATATTTTTATTGTCACTTACCAAAGTGCATGTTATAATATTATCATAATATTATATCAGAGTATAGTTTATTGTGCATAAAAAGGTTATTGTCTATAAAGTTTGATATAATATATGACAATATATTCTAGACACTATGAGATATTGTGTATGTTACAGAATATTAAATAGTAATCTTTACATATATTTTCCTTTATTATATTTTCCTTTATTATATTTATACATTATTCTTTGGTATATAGTTTATTTAATCTGTTAAATGTACAATGTGAGTGAGTTTTGTGAGAAAGAATACATCTGTGATGTTTTAAAAAATTAAACATTTTAAAAGGCTTAATAGTTTTTAGACAGCATCTCTGCTAAATGCACACATCTTACTGACAGAGTGGATGGGTATGATGGACATGACGTTTCTTATATCAGTGCCTCACTATTAATTGAAGTCAGACTGCCTTGTTTTCTTTTTTAGAACAGCAAACAGCAAAGATGATCTAAAATGTGCAAGATATTTGTATTGATTTTTTACCTGATCAATAGAGGAACCACAGTAAACAGAAAGTCGGTCTGTTCATTTCCACTTTCTCTGTGAATAAACAATGAGGGACCCAAGGCACACACTTGTCAGGTTCAAACGGTTTTGAGTAAGAGAAGCAAAATGACTGTAATAATCAGGGTCTATCACAGCACAAAATTCTCTCATCTGTTGGCATAAGACCTTTCCTCCCGCAGTAGCCACACAAAGACATCTCACAAGCTAGATCCAATAATACTACACCAGAGATTCTTCACCTGAATAATTCATTGTTTTTGGATTGGGAGTTCAAACTGTGTGTGTGTGTGTGTGTGTGTGTGTGTGTGTGTGTGTGTGTGTGTGTGTGTGTGTGTGTGTGTGTGTGTGTGTTTGTGTGTGTGTGTGTGTGGCACCTCATTTTCAGTTTCACAGTATATCCCATGCTGACATTTACATAATCAGGTATCATTAGTCATCTGTTTTTGTTGAGTAAACCTAACACACTAATTACACAAACTACAGGGATTTCTGTTGTTGTTCCATTTGGTATGTAAGTATAAGTCTTTCTTTTAGCCCTAAAAGTTATTTTCACTCAGGGAAGCACCGTCTGGCTGTAAATCAACAGTGCAATATGTTCACTCAATACTCTCAGCTCAATTTACTGGTTTATTAGCCAGTTCATCCAGCTGTCAATCAGTCTCCCAGACTATCAATTCATCAATAAATCAGCACCCGCAGAAGTGGCCATGCTTGGGTAAAAAGCTCTCGTCACATTTACTGCCGCTATGTCAATAAGTGCTACAGTGTGGCTACATCATGACCAGGTTAAAAGAGAAAATGTAGGTTTCTAGCAACTGGGAAGAATTTCATCAGACATAGCATATCCTGCATGTAAAGTGTAGCCTTGAAGTTATGCCCATTCCCATTTTATGAAAGCATTCTAAACTTATGCCAAGGCAAAATGTCTTCTGCAGTGTTTGATGGCTGCAGCGTTCTTTTTTTATATGCACATGAACCTTAAAGTCACTCAATTTTTGTAGTGAGTAAAGGAGAATGGGATAGGGAAGGACACAAGACCTTGCAGATAGGCAAGATTTCCCTGCTGGCATAGAGCTGGCCATGTGTTTCATCTCTCTCCTTTAGCGGATGTGAGCCGGTAATGAGTAATTTCAAACCCACAGCAGGCATGATCTCCAAACAGCGGTCTGTCAGCTAAAATACTGCCATTGTAATAATCATTTATGCATAACATCTCACATTCTGGGATTACATGCAAGTCTAGCACGTGGCCCACATACTATACAGAACTTAATACTGCATTCAGCTGAACAAAATGTACTGCATTATGCTTGGCAATAGACCATGGTGATTTTATAAAAAAAAAAAAAAAAGAAAAAAAAAAAAAAGAACTAATTAGCTTAGGTTGCATATATGCATTCTTATATCTCTATCAATTGTTTGGGTGATTTTTTTTAAAACTGAATGTAGAGATTTATTTTATTTTAGACTTTGCTCCTTAAAACACCACATGACCAAATGCTTCCATACACAGTTATCTCAACACATTTAAGATGCATCTTTTCACCACGCCTTCATCCAATAATTCACTCCATAGTACACAGAGAGTCTCTGACAAATGAAATTACCATGCCTACTGAGAACATTTAATGCGCTTAATTATTTTCTGTAAATCACCTGCAGCATTCCCATTATTTAACCATGCAATTTATCCCACTGCACAAGCAAATTTTGAATCTTAGTATATCAGGGTCAGAATTATTCATTCACATTCAGTAACTGCTGTATCCTGATCAGGTCTTATCCCAGGAATATTAGGCATGAGGCAGGAATATTAGGCCTTAGATAGGAATATTTGGCATGATACACTTAAGTTGAGAAGCCAAGACATCATAAGCACAAATTCATTCTCTCATGGGGCAATTTAGAGTTGCTAATTCAGTACCAGCATGGCTTTTGGAAAGTGGAAGGAAAGCAGAGCAAACCCACACAGAAACAGGAAGAACACCAGAAACTGAAACACCATCTGAGCACAGGATTGAACCAGGGACCAGGAAGCTGCACCACTATGGTACAATCAGGGCTTCATCATTTTCTAGTTGCATGCTATAACCATACATAGATGCATTACAAAGAGAAAAGCTCACTTTATAACAAATTGTAGATTTATAACTGTTCCATTTCCATTATAGTATATCTCTAGAAGCAAAAAAAAAATGTAAGGAATTTTTTTCACTGTGATGTTCATTCAGCAACCTTTACTTTCAAATTTTATTCTTTGTACTGTTTGGTTGAAAGTTTAACCCATTTGGACTTACTTTGAAGAAGGTCATTGTGGAGCCGTCCTCCACTACACCATACTCAATTTTGGTCTGTTTGGCTAGGTCATCAGCTGAATCGATGGGAGACTCCATCCTCTCCACCGTGAGGAAAGCGGCCAAGTTAGCCGTGTAGGAGGAGATGATGATGAGGGTGAAAAACCACCAAATACCCCCTACTATCCTGGTAGAAAGGGCTTTGGGCATGAGCTCAGATCCTAGTAGAGAGAAGTAGAGAGAGTAGTCAGAGAAAGATCAAGATCATGGGTTAGAGAGGGTCTGCCCGTGAGGAACCAGACGTGGTCTTGTCTGAGCACCCTGCTGCAGAGCAGAGTAGAGCTGCAGGGCAAGGATACAACTGCTAATTCACAAAACATCATAGTCTTGGAGAAACAACCATGCTAACTGTGTACTTGCTCTGCACTGGTCCAAAAAGACATGAAAGAGGTTTTCTTGTGTTTATCTAACAGTGGGTCTGCATTCCTTTATATTCTAGAGTGTTATTCTAAAACAATGACTAGCCTAATATCAAGATTAAATCAAATGTTATTTTCACTGTTTAAAAACAGTGTTTAAACAATATTATTTAAACATTAGCCTCATTACTTTCTTTAAACGTGCATGCATGGGAAGTGGGATATGTTAAAAGAGGGTTAGGAAAGGGAAAGAAAAGGTTTTTATAGCTGAAGAGTAGGAAAGGTAAGAGAGCACTTATTCTCAAGCATTAAGAAGCAACCGTAAGCTTTAGTTTTGTGCATTCAGTAAAGTCAACAAGTAATGGACTGTGGGAAAGATGTGCTTCCTGTGAATCAGGGCTGAGCTTTGTCTGTGATTCAATCAGGCTCCACTTGGACTTTCTCACAGACCCATCATTCAAGCCCAGAGTTTGGACATGACAGCGAATCCAGGTCCAGACCCCTGCCCACATACTGTCTGCATGCTGAATTACACAATTACACATTTTAATAGCTGTGATCTCACTGTTCCCTAAAGGAAACTGACTCATGGTTGTGAAAGAACTGAGCAAATACTGATGTCAATACTAATACTAAGAATACTAAGTTATAGCCTCTCTGGATTTGTAGGCATGTGCAGATATAACCATTATCAGTGATTAAGATATTTATCTAGGAAGGAGTGCTGGTGCCTCCAAATTTGCCTCCAAATTTGATCTGAAGACAGATGTGTTATGTAACATCTGTGATCTCAAATGCAACAGAGGGTTAACACATGAACAGTAAAGGTAATTTAAGTGTTCTTTATAACCTCAAAATGAAGGTACTATCATGGTATATGTTCTAACTGAATATCAGCACATGTCTACACTATACAACGTTTTTACTCAGGTCAGTGCACAGTTAGACATGATTCAGCAAATCACATCATCACCTTTTAAAAGGTGCCCTGCAGTCCACACTGCTTACTGGCAAAATGGCTCAGACAAACAGACAGTCACATAAAAATAACAGACACAAGGGACACACACAGGGACCCACAGGTCAGAGAAAGGGGTCACATTTCTTTTTGTCCTTGCCCCACTGGACTTTAGGGGCCACTCTGATCCTAACAGGCCACAGTGAGGCCTGACCTATAAAAAACCTGGTTGGGGCTGACTGTCATGTACCCAAGGTAACGTCATGTCCAAACACCTCATCCCACAGTTTTCTGGGGGCTGGCAAGCCACGGGCAGGGGAGCCTCTCTACAATGTAGGGCTACTCACTCAGTATGGAAATGTTCATGCAGAGCAGCACAAAGTGTAAAGCCTTGACCTTGCTCTTCAGCCTAACACCACATCTTTTGATGCAACACACACACACACACACACACACACACACATACACACACACACACACCCATGCACAATGCTATTTTAAGTGTCAATAAATGACCTCATTAAATTATCATTACCCTCAAGGTATCTTTTGTCAGAGCTCATGAAGGTTCTTTATAAAACATTATCAGGTATTACCATACATCAAAATGTTTGCAGTGTACCAGATTTCTTATGCTAGTATTATAAGGAAAGTATAATTCTGTATCATATCACAATGTTCAAAAGGTCATTTACTTTCTTTAAAGTCTTTCTATATGGTAGGTGACAATGTCCCGTTCAACATTTTTCCAATTTTTGTTTCTCAGGTGCAAGGTCAGAATTTCTGCTGCTCAATGTAGTCTTTTATATACCCAGCAAAAACATCACTCTCACCTCCTGCATGATAAGCACAGAGCTAGCACTTATCAGTTGGCTACATGTCAAAACCAAAAATATATATTTTAGACGTTCACAGAACAAGGATTAAGAATGAACAGAAAATAAAGCCTTGTAACACTAAATCTATCTATATTGATGAAATTCTGTAGAATTATGAACTATGAATTATGAGTTGCTGCTTTTAAACAGAAATAAGTGTGCATTACTTTCTAGATATATAACATGCTCGATGATTTAACAACAAGTTAAGAAAGACTTCCCCCACCCTCACAAAATATATAGGGGATGAGCAATTGCCCCCCATACAAAGTCTTTATAACTTGTTTCTTCAAATGCAACACATACCCATGCTTTGGCTTCTCTACATACAGTAAGCACTGGATGCTGCATATAACTAAACTAAAATATCAAACATTCATGGGAAAGGAATACAGAGTTCCCTTTCTGTGCTTTGTTCCAGTGATCAAATGCAGTGCGAATGCACCCCATGCTGCTTGGCCATAGAGACTATTACTCTTTTATGATCTCGAATGTTACGTTTCCCTAGTAAACAGACATTAAGCTCTATAATAAAACAAAAGGATGTGTAGTTTGTTTGTAAAGTAATAGCCAAACAAAATCACCACATTTACTTTTAGATCAGGATCTTTATTTTTTTCAGTCTCACTTTATGGCATATGGTAATGGAAAAAGATGTGGTATCAGGCTTTAGTCAGAAGAAACACAATCACAGGCAGGGTCAGGCTAAAACACAGGGTGTTGGCTCTTGCTTTCCAGCAAACTATGGCAGAGCTGTTAGACTTACCTGCCTCAGGACCTTAAGAAACAGTGATAATGATTGGAAATCATGCAAAAAGTAGATGCACCTAGCTCCTCTATCCACATCCACTTCTTTCAACTCACACAACCATCCCTCAATAACATGAACCAGCAACGGGTCTGCATCTAGCTACATGCACAGAGGCACCCATGCAGGGTTCTGGGCCTGACAAGAGCAAGTTGGACCCCCAGCAAAAGAGTGGGACATGTGCTTATGGTGGGCAGGCAGAGGCGTCTACCTTGCTGCATGAGAGCTCCAACTCCGAACCAGAAACTATTTAGCAGGGTGAAATTGTTTTCCACCACGTCCGAGTCGGGGTTGCACGGATGGGGGTTATACCATTCGTAGGGGCTAAACCTGTGGCAATCAACAGAGAACACAATTTTCTTTTAGTCAAAAAGAATACACAAAGAGAAAATACTCAACAAAGGAGGATCCTCCTAAAGAAATAAAGAAAGAGACACAGATTAGTATCAACACTGGCCTTTCACATTAATTGTTCATTTAAAAAAAAAAACTACTTTTAAGAGTCTATCATTATCAGTCTGCTCAGTGTTCTGGTGGTTTAAATGTTAGACATATGACATGTGAATTAATTTGATGTTCTTTAGTATACATTAGAGTCAAATGAAGCAGGAACTTTGCTGTAGAAGTTGTAATTTGATGTGAAACATTAACATAAGCAACCCATTTAGTCTGACCATAATCCCTTCTTCTTCATTTCCTCAGAGAATTGTGCATGTTGACACTTTCACATCGAAGGCAGTTGGCACTGTAATTTAATCAATGCCATCTGAATCACTCTATCCACATGAAAATCAAATAATCCAGATAATCTTACAAGCTTATTAAAATGTGACAGATCAAACGAGTCTGTCCCATCGTCTCAGGTCTCGACTCCCCCTTTCTCTCTGCACTTTACAGAGAAAAAAAAAGATTTCCCATTTATTCATGTTAAACAAAAGTGACATTGCATTAGTAAAGGTTGATTGGGCTACAATTAAGCATCATGACCTGATTTGGTTTGTGCTGGAGTGCTAGAATTAGGAGGAATCTTGAGCCTGAGAGCAAGACAAGAGTAAGTAATCACAAGCTCAAGAGTAAGCAATCAAAACCACGTTTGGATGCAATGTCTTTTTGTCTGCCATGATAAATACAAACACAAGCATTGAACTTTTGTAAGAAGTATGCATTCTTTAAAGAACTATATGCAGTTAACTTTCCAAGGAGAGATTTGCTTAAGACCACTGAAGTTGCTATTTATCTAACTAAACATTATTGCTACTGCTCACTGCCTATAAGCTATATTATCAGCTTTACTAACAGAAAGTCTGGAGTTCCTGAATCTGGAAGGTCAGAAATTTTGCAATTCTTTCCTATCACAGCAGCTCAAAGAGAGTCGCAGTTGGCATCTATATGATTTGAAATGTTTAGATTAATGAGCTTGTTGTAATACGTTATCATATAGACAGCTAATTCATAGGGATTTGGAGCATGTATGCTGGACATGTCACAAAATAAGATGAATAATACTGAAAGACTAAAAATGAATGGATTTAAAAATGGTGCTTTTATTTAACAAAGAAAAGGTATAATCTTAATATGGTGTAGTTTTCTGTAAGGAGTTGTTTATTACTTATGGAAGGAGATGCTTGTTTCAGCACTTTGTAACGGGCAGGAAGTTTTCCACCATGGGAAAGTCTTCAGGTTAGAGTTTGTGCTTTCCAGTTTCCTAGTAACTTGACAAGCTGTTTTTGTTGTTGTTGTTTCTTGAGGTGCTGGTGAGGGATTGACTGATTGTAACTGCTATAACATCTAACTATAACACGTAACTTTCTTGCAGTTGTTCCATAATGTGACAATAACCTGTCTGATGTACCATTCTTAAACTAATTAATAAAAATATACCCAATGTACTAAATTTTGCTTTAGTTTAAGAAGATTAAAACACTTTGCGATGTGCTGCTATAAAAACAGATCAACTTCATTCTACCTTGATTATTTTCTTATAAAAGTTCCTATCATGTTTTATTCCTAAAATAAGATCTACCCCATTCATTTCTAATGATTTGCTACATGACCGTGTTTGTGAATTCTCAAGGACACACAAACATCCATATGGTTCTATGTTTTAGGGATCCTTGAGGTTAAATTAAACTGTGCTTTTACTGTTCACAGTAGATTTGCTTGTTTGTCAACTTGCAAATGAAGTGGAAAGTTCCAAAGGAAGTGGAAAAAAAACAGAAAGAATGAGTGAGGCTGTCATCTGCAGATGGCGGGATACACCTAAGTGTCTGAGAGCGATGGAGTTTAGCAGTTTAGCCTGCCCATGAAACGAAGCCCATTTAGCCGTCACTCTGTTCCAATTACGCTGACCTTCTGTAATCTCAGGTCATCTGAGCCTCTGAGGAAAAAAATTTGAGCAAGGTCAATCTGGAGAGATAAGCCATGAATGAGGAAACATGTGCACAGCTGGGTGGTAACAATGCTCGGCATTTTTATCTGTTTCCAAGAACTGGTCGGATGGCACAGTTGTTTATGTTCATGGCAGAGCAGGAAGAGTGACACAAGCTTGTAGAAACTGAAGAGCAGAATACTGCTGAAGTTCTGTTATTTAATCCAATATAATCATTCCGTCCTACTCAAAAAAGGCAGCAATATTAATGTGCTGCATTTATACATTTTAATAAGGATGACCTTGGTTCAAAGACTTCAGTAATCCGCAGTAATCAATGTGCTAAAACAGCTTTCAAAGACTGACAGCTTGATATGCATAGAACCTCTAGTAGCTTACCTTGCTTTCATGGGATCAAGGATTCAACAAACATAAAATCAGTCATTTTGCCTTTTAAATATTTAAATACCAATACCAACAATTCATGTAGAAAGTACATGCATGCAAAGTAATTAGAAAGGGTTATTCAAGCTTTTCTTGGTAAGAAATAAATGTATTTATTATTTGAGAGTACGTGGAGCTGACATTATCAAGTTCATCTTTATGGATATTATTTCAAATGTTAAAGAAAGGAATCTAGGAGATCTCAAATACGTATAACAATAGCTAGAAGAAGAGTCATTACATTTTGCTCATATGCTTTTGCACTTGAAAATAAATAACATTTTACATTAATTTATTTTTACGATAAGGTAGAATGGAAAACTGTCCCAGTAATGATCCTTGGCTCAGCCTCAACAATGAGCAAAATAAAGCAGATGAAAATAAGCGAATGAAGATTATAGCTTGGTGTAATATTTATACCTCATAAAATCAACCACATCACCATCACTCACATTAGTATTGCTCAGTATAACTAAAAGTGACTAAATATAGCCTATACAGCATACCAGGCCCACTATCTGTATCTATTTACTGCTTCATGTATCTACCTGGATTCAGAACCCAAAGTGGGTGTGGCTTAAACTTGAACAACATTGTAGTTGTAGTTGCAGTTGATGTTGTTATTATTAATTGCTTAGTACTATGCCCTCAGAAACACTGTGAAATAACTCTAGAGAAATGCCAGCACTGTCCCTAGGCTCTGTGACTTCTGGCTCTGACAGTCCCTCAGCCTCAGCTACATCAGATTTAGACTAGTGCCATTTTCTGATGTGTTTTTGGCAAACTTTCCACAAAAAAATAAACCACTGATTTGTGTTTCTATTTGTTTATCACAGTATCGGTTCATTCCAATTAATGTTACATTCCTAATAAATATAGAAGTGTTTACATAGTGCACTATATATCAAAGAGTCATCTGGCATCAGCCTAAATATTTTTACAGTGTAGGCATTACTTTTCAGCTGAAACGTTAATCTTCTGTTAAAATGTTCATTTGTTACCCTGTGTTTAGCATCCCCTGTGCCTTCTGTTTTGATCTGTTAAATCCCTTCTACTGCAAGCTGTTTTATAGCATATTCCACCTGGACATGAAGGAGATCTGATAAGGGCCTGCAGCAGCTCAGCAGAGGACATTACTCTTCCAGCCAGGCACTCACACTTTTGTTTCTTATGCTTGAGATGTTTGCACTGCAGCAACCATAATAGCAAATTGAACCCAGCCAAGAACATAGTCAGATGAAACTGTTTGGCATTCAATACTTTGTGTGCAGCTTCAACAGTTTCTTTCTAAATCAAACTATATTTGCTGTATCCAGCTGAGTAGCTTTTATTAATGCATTGCTCAGTTTGGTGATGAGTTTGCCTTTGATGAGACTGACACATCATGCACAGTTTCTTTGGGGAGACAAAGTGAGAAAAGATGTGCAGCATTTTGACATAAGTATATATTGCCTTTGGTGCTCGTTCACAGTCTCAGCCTAATACTTCTTCAGGTTATAAGGGCAGGAGCGAGGGGGCTTATCGCTTTGATAAATTCATGTTAGGCTTACTCAGCTGTTTCATCCCCTGTGTCACACAGAAATAAAGGGGGAACTTTGTGAGAAGAGGAAACAACAACAACAGTGCCAATGAAAGGGACTGGTTTTATTAAAAAAAAAACACCATGTTGAGTAGGTACATATCTGATTTTCATACTGCACCCAAAAGGATACACTCTTTATACCTCACGGTGAGGATAAAGTGTTAGGAAACCCTCAACCAGGCCTCATTGTGTTCACCCTATTATCTCTCTCTCTTTCTCTCTCTCTCTCTCTCTCTCTCTCTCTCTCTCTCTCTCTCTCTCTCTCTCTCACACACACACACACACACACACACACACACACACACACACACACACACACACATCATATTTAAAGCTCAAAGCTCATACACATAAAGCAGTAACACATGCACACAAATAAATGTGTACACACAGACACATACAATAAACCCGCATTCTTGTGTTAAGGTTTTGTGAAGACTAGAATGGTTTCGCGGCTAGATAAACATGCTACTTACTAATGTGCCTAAGCTTGGCATTTCTCTCAAAAATGTGAGTGTAAAGCAATGTGGAAAAAAATTACCTTCTTTGACTTACCCAGCATAAAATTAAATCAGTAATGGTGATGGGTGCATATTCTGAACCAACTTAGATGACAGTTGTAGCTTGTAATCCTTTTATGTGATCATATCGCCAGTAACATTTCGAAAACACAAGTGCATTAACCATAAAACTTCTGGGCTACCTGAGCATGATTGAGCCACCCCAAAAGTTTTAGAGTTAACTTGAAGCTTTTTCATTTGGTTTTTCTCCACCATGTTTCAAATGATGACCACAGGAAAATATGAAGAAATATGTTTTGTGTGCCATCGTTACACATTGTTTCAGACCGGCGTGGTTTTCTCTAATCTCCCACATCTGTTATTTCTAGCTGTTTAGGTGGAAACATTTCAGTAACACATTCTATGAAGCTCATATTCATACATATGTGTTTATCATACACAAAACTGTGCTCGTAGTTTTTAACAATTGTGTAGATCATGTAAGAGTGCTTATTGTTCTAAATCTATAAGTTGATAATGATTCTTTGTGAGCATTTCATGGACACTATTAATGCTTCCTATTATTATTAAATAATAATAATAATAATAATAATAATAATAATAATAATAATAATAATAATAATAATGATAATAATGATAATAATAATAATAATAATAATAATAATAATAATAATAATGTTTTCAGTCTGCAAATGTCTCTATATGTGTTTTTTTTGTAATTAAACCAAAATGAAGTGTTTCCATGTTACAGTACAAAAATGAAGCACATACTGTAACTACGTAATTGTTTTTTTTTTTATTAATTCATTCATTAATTACGATTAATTGCACAACTATATATTAGTTATAGAGCTTGTACAGTACACCATTATACTGCATTATAATGAATAATAACGAATGTGGTACATGATTATACTTTATATCTAATACATTATTAGAGTTTTACAGGGCATTATTTGATCTTAAAATAAATGCTCACTAAGAATCATTCTCATCGTACAAAGAAGTATAATCACAGTCTTAATGATTTTTTTTTTCATTGTGAACTTCAAAGAAAGTGCTACCAAATTTCCTTCCATCATTCCAAATTTCCATCTGAGTTTAGATGCATTTAGAAGTTAGATTTGTGCGACGCTTTGAAGAAGAGTATTTCTGCTGATATATCTGAATGTCTCTAGTGCCAAGCTGGGAATGATAGCATATGACAGTTGGCTTTATACATTATATCATCATGAAGGTTTGGTGTTAGAGCTGTCTCATATATAATGGTGTTTTTAAGAGTAGAAACTTACATAAACCATAAACCTGGATCTGTGTTTAAAGATATATTTGACAGCATATACAATTAAACCACTGTCTGTTTAACACCCCTGAGTAGTTAGAAATAATTGTTTTCTAATATAATTTCTGTTCTATTTATGAGTTCATATTTCCGGTATTTTAGGATACAAGCACAGAAACATGAGTGAAGATTATCAGCTTGAAATACACATGCATTCCAGTAATCACAAAGGACGTGGCCAAGGACATTTGAAGCAGAGTGTGGAAACATCCAAAGAGAAAAGCAAACAAAAGCTGGAGACACTAGGAAACGGCGAGGGATGAGGGAGGTTGCCATTCACACCAGGAAATGCCAAACACTCGAACTCACACCTACACTCAAATATTCCCATTCTCTCTCTCTCTCTCTCTCTCTCTCTCTCTCTCTCTCTCTCTCTCTTGCATTCATGCACACTTTTTTTGATTGCACATGTTTTCTTGTGTGATTTGTGCTATTGAGCTTTGGCTGCTAAGCATTACAGGCAGCAGCTTGTCGTTATAAATAGAATGAGAAAGTGGCGGATTCGTTTAACATCCCCCAGTGTAGTGTCCAAAAAGGACTCGGCTCACTCTCTCTCTCAGTCTGGGTCAGAGGAGTCACCTCTCTCTTTTGTGCTATTCACAGTAGCCGGATTTCTTCCTCTTGTGCTCTGTCAGAGGCGGCTCCTCCCTGTGGATTTGGCCTGTTCTTATAGTGCATATCAGTGTGAACATTGGAAGAATGTTCTTTCAGCATTTGAACATTTTCTTTCATCGCCAGCCAAGGGCAGTAAAGTGAAGCTATATCTAAAGTGCGTGGGGTTTTAAGCTTAAAATGTAATAGTAATAGATCAAGGGAAGATGCTTTTAATCATAGATTAGTCTATTAATGGAATGAAGTTAAAATGTAGGGTTATGTCTGCATGTGTAGCTGAGACTGGCAGAACTGACATGTTACCTGGCTATGACAAACAGCACACAACTGACACCCAAGTAAGCCAGCAGAATATACATCCAGATGTCAGGGGAGAGAGGGTTGAGGAAGGAGAACACCCCCGGGTTGGTGCCGTTGGGCTTGCGGTACAGAATACTTATCCCCAGAGTCATGAATGGCTTGGAGAAATCGATGACTTTCTCCCGCACGTAGGTGATGGCTAGGGGAGCCACTGCAAGATCAGCTTTCTGTCAATACAAAAGACATGGCAGAAGAGTGATATGCAGTCCATCAGGGCAAGAGGAAGTATTTAGAGGCAATCAAATTAAGAAAACAGATCCTTTACACCCCACCAACTGTCCCACAGCACTTAAGATTAAATTTAAAGCCAACCCTCCCTCCTCCCTCTTTCCTGTTCTCCTTTTTCTTTATCAGTCTTTTCTCTCCAAAGCTTGATTTAGCTGCTACTGGCTCAGCAGTTAGTGAAGTGTTCAGCATGCACAGATTCTCATGGCAAAGATAAAATCAGTTTCTCTCATGTTTAAACTGTAGTATTAACCACCCCATGGGAATAAATATTAGGCAATTTTGTGAATAACTTTTGTGTAGAACTGAACACAATTTTCACTGTATTGTATAATGCAGTAGTTAAGCTTATAATAATTATCTTCACCCACGGTCAGGTGATGAGATTCTACACTGTTGACGTTTATTAATCTATATGGTGTCACATAAGTCATGGGGTTATCATAGAGATTTTTCTTTTCTTTCAAATTTTAAAAGGCCCTGCTGTAAGCGAAGAAAAATTGATCCAAATAAATCCTGTTCATAGGAATTCAAAGCCAGTTCTCTTAATAAAGGCTTTTGTTTTACAGTTTTTAATTTGTCTCCTATGATAACATTATGGGACACCTTGTACTGAATAAATAAATAAATAATAAATAAATAAATAGCTTTTATCTATCTCAAAACAGCCAACGTAACACTAAACTGCCATATGTTTTTTCGAAATGAAATGAGTTCCAGCAACAAAACAGCAGCTCATCTCTTTTACTATTTAGATCATTATATTTTTAGCCAAATTTAGGCTGTGTAATGTAAATTAGATTGTCTGTAACCGTTCTCATGGGAGGTAAATTAATGCAAAGTGTAATCAGGTAGCTGTCTCGCTCCTACCTCTTGTTTTTCAGTCACTCCTTTGACGGGATATTTTTAATATCCTACACTTCAATGCATTTTCTGTTTCTCTGCAAATTGCAGACTGCAGACTGCTGGAAGCCTGTCTGGGCCAGTTAGAATCTGTCATACTCTTATCTGGAGAGAGGAAGCGCACAGGCAAGGAGCCCACTTCAACCCCTCCTAGACTGTTAGTTATGACGTTTGACGTGCAGAGATGTGAGAAAAAAAAATATTTAAAAAAATCCCTGGATAAACAGGGAAAGGGGGGAAGTGAAGGGAAACTGATCATCTTCTTTTTTTTTGCTTGAAATGCAATGAGATGAGCAGAAAGACTGGTGTGTGTCGGTAATGGGGTCAGCTGTTAGATATTTGGGTGTGCAAAGAGTGTTATTTTTCTGCCTGTGTAGAGCTCTTTTTTATCTTGTGTGTGTGTGTGTGTGTGTGTGTGTGTGTGTGTGTAGCTCTATGGTGGAAATGCATGCCAGAAGCTTCACTTTGTATGCTGTCTGCAGCCAGTGCAAGAGTTTCTCCCATTACTAGATCCTCAACTGCACTTATATTTCATATACAATTCATACACAATCATTAAAGGCAGTAGATTCAGCATTTCCTGCACAGTTACAACAGTCTTGCAATGTGATAAGTCAATAAGTGTCTGCTGCGTATGGAACAAAAATGAAACTCACATGGTCCATGAGTTCGCGCACCAGGCCATTCCACTGGCCTGTGCTCTCCTCCTGCGCTCCGTACTTGCCGTCCTCGACCAGGCGCACCTCATACACAAAGCCCAGGATGTTGGCGAGCTCCCGCAGCAGGTCGATGCAGTATCCCTCGAAACGATCGTTACCATGCAGAGGCTTGTCTGACTTCTTGAACATCACATAGGGCTCCTCCTGCATAGTGAGAGGCAGCTCTGAGCTCTACTCACCATGTGAGAGAAGAGGCTGATGTGTGTCTGACAGGGCTTTGAGGTTTGTTTGCATGAACTTACACTGGCACAGAAGGGATGGAACCCCACTGCTATTAAAAGAGACGCACACACACATGTTCCTATACACACACATGCATACAAAAACACACACGCATTCCCAGCTGCACACTCTCAGTATCAGTAAAAAAAATAAATAAATAAATAAAACAGGAAACGGTGGCCATAATAATAGACAATCCACCCACTCTTCCACTCACTTCCCAATGAGGACCAGAGGTGCACCTTAGAGCTGATACTGTAGTGAATGGCACAGGATAGAGATGATTTTTTAGGAATCAACAGCTATGGTGCTCTTTTCACACATGTGATTATTTGAATAATAATGTGGTCCCATGTGAAGGTACATTTTGCTCTGGAATTGTATGTGTGAACTCAACTAAATGTGATCACATGGAAAAAAAAGTTATTATTCATGTGAGAAATTCACGTCTGTGAAATGACTGCGCCACGTGAAATATTCAACATGGAATTAAGTAAAATGGTGTGTGAAAGTTACATGTGAAAATAAATTAATCTTATGTTAAAAATCATATGTGAAAATGGATTAATCATATAAAAAAATCGCATGAATGTGATCTGTAAATGAATCATTTACAAAAATGACGTGTGAAAAATGAGTGAAATATCATGTGATGTGTCTAAAGAGCACTTGTTAATTTCACATGTAAGTTCATGGGACTTTTCTGAAAGGGTAGCAAGTGTTGTGTGCTAAGATAAGAATGATTAAAAATGTATACACTTCAGCCATTAGAGCTTAGGTCATGTTTCTTTTATAACTGCAGTGAATCCCACTGTTTTGGATTGCATTCGACATATCCCGGTGAGACTGCAGGCATTTAGCTTACGCTATCAGATGCCTCTGCAAGCAGTCCTTCACCCCCAGTGTGACGCTCCAGGGATGTGTGTCGTGCCAGTGGAATGTGTCAAACGAGAGATAAGCATTCATCCGCACTAACCCCTCCCATCTCCCACATATCCAAAGCCAAGATGAACCAATGATGAGTAGCTATCGCAGAGCTGAACTTATTATTTACAAATATGAATGCACAGCAGCATCTCTCGCTTCTGCTTTCCACTTCTGCATACAGCACAGTGAGATATCTTTCACTTCGATCATGGAGACAACAGATAAGCTGGCGATGTTAGCAACTTTTCAGGAAGAAATGCTACTGATTGAAGCTAAGCTTAACATTTCTGGATCCAATGGCCTGTGTTACAAGATTATACAGTCTTTTATGAAGCGATAGCTCAGTACTGTAGTCATATAGCACAACAGGCGGTTAGAATTGATCCCTAAACACAAAATTTCCCGTTTCAATATTGTACAACAGAACTAGATACATAGAAAGCCAGTGCAATCTCTGACCTCCTATACTGTTACTGGCATTAAATGTTATGTTGTAAATGATGTTACAAACTATCAGATGAAAATGGACGAAACGATCTGAAAATGTTTTTTTTTTCTTTTTCTTCTAATAGTTTCTAACCATTTCTTTCTTGCTTACAGAAGGAAATTTTTACTCCACATTAAGCCTCAAAATTAAGCTCTTTTATTTATTAACTAATGAAAGACACATCATATGTTTTGTGTTAAAAGTAAAAGATTAAAAAAGACTAAAACTACAACAACTATGACTAGGATTGTTGTTTACTATACAGTGCACCTACACCTCATAAATGTTACAGGAGAATGTTTTATATGTGTATTACTAATCTAAGTTATTGTGGATTATCTGTCACACACATGCATGTGAATGAGTTTTAACTATTGCAAATTAAATGACATATTAAAATGAGGAGGTTAATATAAACCTGTGATTTGAATTACAGCCAGCACTGCTGCTGAGAATTTAAAAGAGCTATGGAGGGTTTATATCATAATGTTGTATATTTCTACAATCTGTAATATGTGCATGCATAAAAACACAGCTGTAGATATCATGATGATGAATGGTGAATGAGATAAGTGTTACGTAAGGTAAATGCTAATCCACCAGGATATACAGCAATTACCTATATGTTTTTTCAAAAAAAAAATTCCAGGAATTACTATTGTCTCAAGGGATAGAGGACAGATCTACAGGAAACTGTTAATTACACATTACCAATTTTACTTCTTTACTGCAATTTTACCCCTTTATCGTGGTCTCAGTGCCACTATACTCTTTTGCAATATGTACCTAGGGCCTGTCTACTAAAGTGGAGCTGGTATTAACCTTTTCCTCTATATGGCAGCTTTGCTGTGAGCTGTAGAGTTCACTTGGGGGCCTTTAAGGTGCAGTCTGAATGGCCTTTTGTTTATAAATACTATATACCTATTCCCATGGGCATCTTGTCTCTAATACAGCAGCAGATATGATTTTCCATGTCCTAAAGCTCTGTCAAATGTCCCTCCTGTGCTCTGTGTGTCAGCAAGCTCTGTTTGCACATGTGTATATCGCCATGGTAACAAAGCCACAGTCGAGTGTGTGTCTCACGGCACTGAGTGAGACGCACGGCAGCAATAAATCACTGTGGTCGAAGGTTTTTTTAAACACACATCATATAGTGACTCATCTCTGGAGTTGAAAAGAGGGTGCACCATGAACTGAGCTCAATTGTGTGTGGATGCTGCAGTTATTAAAAAAAAAAAAAAGAAAAGGCAAACCAAAAAATGAGTCTTCTATTCATGATTTCAATTGCCAAGGTTGAACCGAGTCAGAATCAGAAGGTCTACCTGTCAGTGCAACAGAAATGAGCGGTGGGAGAAACATTCTCATTTAGGGCATTCAGAATGCCACACGGTGTTAAAAACATGGAGGACTCTTCAACATGCCGTTGAAGTAAGCGCTGAAAATATGACTGTAGATTGTCTCTCAATTGCCTCCTGAATAACTCAAACCCTTCAGAGAGAATTTCAAACACCCATGAGATGCAGGCTGAAATATTCTTTTTGAAATATCCATCTTTCTCATATTTATACATGTACTGCAAGGATGTGTTTGTGAATTGTAAGATGGCAGAAAGAAGAGGACACTGTGTGAATGAAGATTTGTGTAATGTTAAGTATAGTCATAAAACAGCTGTGCATCTCTGTGTTTAATGTTCAAAAGGACAGAGGGTTGATATCAGCATTATATGCGACAAAGCTTTAAGTAGTTGCGTACATTGCAAAAACTGATTGTGAGTGTAGAGCTAAAAATAGCAATAGGAGGAAAAAGATTCCATTTTCAAGTATTCAAGAGTGCCAGAAGGACCTTCACAAAACTTGTCATTTCTCATGCTATTTCTACACTTTAGCCTTAAGCCAGGATCCATTAAACACATTATACATGGCTGCTTTAAAATAATGAATATTCTCACATGTAAGTGTAGACCAAAAAAACCTCGCTGGTAATGAGAGGCTTACGTTACAATTCTTGATAATTCAGACTCAGCTGTAATATTATATATTCTTTGTGTTCAGACATAGGGCTAGCAGGCTGAACATTGATATAATGGCCAATTTAATAGGAACACCTATAAATCCATGCTGTTATCCTCTCAGCCAATCATCTGGCAGCAGTGCAATGTATACGATCATGCAGATACAGGTCAAGAGCTTAACATCAAACATCAGAATGATCTTGATGACTCTGACCATGGAATGGTTGTTGGCGCCATATGGGCTGGGTAGAGTATTTCAAAAACTGCTGATCTCAAGATGTTACACAAAATGGTGGGGGGAAAAACAACTACAAAAAACACACACTGAGTAGCACTTCTGTGGGTGGAAATGCCTCATTGATTAGAAGGTCAGAGGACAATAGTCAGATTGGCAGGCTATGACTCAAACAAACACTTTCTACAACTGCAGTGCGCATAAAAGCATCTCTGAATGCACATATACACAATATTGATTGGCTATAACAGCAACCTGTCAGAGAAAAAACAGGAATCTGCTCTACAGTATTTACTGGCTCACCAAATCTACCTAGATGAAGATCAGAAAAATGTTGCTTGGTCTTTTTCTAATCTTCAACTGAGCACATGCATATTTAATTCATTTCACTTTCTGTTTTCTCTTTCATGTTTTCCTGAGCTACATGAATGCAGAAAGTGACAAAGGTACTTGTGAATGTTAAAATTCTATGACCTCCAAAGATAGACACAAAATGGATTTTGTGTCTAAATAAGAACAAATTATAATGGTTCATTTGGGCCATTTTAAGACATTTAGTTTAGGTTCACTGATCATGCGCCAGCACGCCTGTGTGTGTTGCTTGTCGATAGCCCTCTTGCACTTAGAATTAACAAGAATAAGACACTGGCTTCTGATTGCAGGGTTGTTTGATTGCATTTGGGGGATTTTAATAAGAAAAATATAATATACAAGATACTAAATACAGATTCATAACTATTGGGGCTTGAAGGATGTATCCCAGGTCAGTCCCCATGATCAATGCTGTTACTGTGTCATCAGAAAATAAACTGAATTCAAGCCCATTATTGTCTGAGTCACAGCTTAACACCTTCAAAAGACGAAAGATTTAGTAAAACATGGAATAAATAGTGACAATCTAGCCAGGTTAATCTAGCCTTTCCTACATATAGTGTATAGATTTCCTGAAATACACAAATATTACATTAATCAGCTAGACCCACTTATAGCATATTAAATTATAATAGAAATAAAGATTCTCTGGTTTTAAATAGCTTTGTACATAATCATGAATATTAAGTAACACTATGTGTATAATTATTATTGTGTATTATATTTATGTGTTATTATTTTCACCTAACAAGAATGTGATTTGTTTTTTTATTTTGCACTGGGAAAGTCTTTTTGATCACAACATATCCAGAGCTTCAGATCGTTTGCATTTACTAGCAGCCCATTAAAACACTTTCTACAAAGGAACTACACAGTGGAAGCTCTAGCAAACCCAAGCGCATTAAAATTTTATGAAAAGGCTCACTTTTGTCGCTTAGCCCTCACTCCTTTTACCTTTCTCTCCCTGCATTTGTCTCTTTTTTCCTCTTTTGTTCAACTGAAATGCCTTTAAACCTTAGACACCTTTCAAAACCGGGGATTTGTAGTGCTTAATTCATTCTGATCAGCCATCTAAACACTGTGTACGCAGAGTAAATAAGACACCATATAGTGGATTCAGTTTTGAATTAAATGTTTCTCTTGTTTAGGACACATGATGCAAGTCCTTTTGGGAGAAAGTGGCAGATTGTAGGATCATACTGATGTGTTGTTGTAGAGGGTGCTTGCGAAATACTCCTCCTTTTCCTGACAACACAACATCATACCTGTACCAGTGAATAATCAGCCAACACTAATGTCTATTTTTAAGCAGTTTACATTTCTTTTGGTTTGCATAAATGAAGCTAAAAAACGGAACAACATGACAATCATGGATAAGGCTATCAATTAACACAGCAAAGCGTAAAGCCTAGATTCCATTACAATTCTTCAAACTGCACTTTTCTGCTACTGGAATGTAACTCTTCGGCATGTTAAATATATCACTTTGTATCCCGGGAACTCCATCATGCAGCTACATGTAACATATTACACATCACATTCTAATACCTCTTTGCATTTCATTACATCTATTCATTCTTTTTTTTTTTCACTTAGTTCCTAAATGTAGTTTATTTATATGTACAGTCTAGGTGGAGTGGCTGAGTTTTCATATCACCACAAGTTGTATACTGTGTGATTTAATCATGAATATCTTTTTGCATCCTAACTATCCTGGAGTGACCATGCTGAATGTATAGTGTACAGAAAAGTACAGAAAACCTGCAGGTAATCTCCTGTTTTGAATCCATACTCCTCAATACTCATACACTTGTTTGGGGTATTATGTAGTCCATGTGCTGCTATGTAGCTGTTAATGTTATCATTTTAAAACCCTCACGTTATTTTTAACAGAACCTCACAAAGGCCATAAAAACTAAACCCAGCCTTTGGTGAAAGTGGTGCAACAGTGCAGAAATTTCAAAAGGCTTTTTGAAATATTTTCATATTTTGGGAAAAGCTTTATATGGGTCCATGTGTTGATTTTGATGTTCATTAAACTATCTATTCATTCATTCATTCATCCAATCATCCATTCATCCATCCATTCATTCATTCATTCATTCATCCATTCATCCATCCATTCATTCATGCATTCATTCATTCATCCATCCATTCCTTCATGCATTCATTCATTTTTTTCTGTAAAGTATAAACATATAGAAATAACATATATTCCAGCCTGATTCAAATGAATCCATTATTTTAATGTAGCTGCCTCACAGAATATTAACTAAAATGGAACTTCAACAAGCATTAATGTTGCTGACATTAATCACGAATTGCGCACATAAGACAGCAACATGTCAAAATTTGCTGGTCAGCATTAAAACTGAAGTATGTACTTCTGACAAACACAAGTGACTGGTGTTTCAGTTAATAAAACATGAAATAAATGTTAGTTATCTATAAAACAAGCCAATAACTGACATTTGCAAAAACATATGCTTCATCAGCGAGAGTTTTGTTTGCCATGTTTCCCCAAACCTGCATAGAAGCCCAGTGGGATTGGTACACTGAGATAGCTACTTACAATGCTGTTTTCCAATTTAGCCAAAAAAAACAGGAACCTCAGTGGGAAGCTACCTCCTGACTGGGACAGTCATTTTCCAGAGAGTGTGCAAAAACCCCAAAAATCTGGAGGCTTTCCTCCATTTGAAACACACTGATAGAACATCTTAACATTGTACATCATAAAATTATTATTTACTTATAGTTTTAATAGTTTTTATTTTGACTGTGATTCATTTCAATTTTAATCAGGCATTAATGTGCTCCTCCGAATTATAATGCTATACTTACCAGTATTGTAGACACATATAGCGTCCTGTTGGTGAGTGAATCTGTGATGTTTGCCATCTTTCCCTTCTGATTTTCAGTCATGTTCAGGCCACTTACAGGGTCCCATGTGCCAATCTGCAAAAAAGAAATCATACCAGACATTAATCAGTGACATTATTATAGCTGGGCTTGTGTTTCTTTCTCTGCTCACAATTTACCATTAAATAAATTGTGACAAACACTTTAATTGCTCAGAATCGAAGAAAAAGAAACCTTTCCGTCCTAAGGAAAGTTGGGAAGGGTGTAGTAATCTTAGTGGAGCAATGCAGGCTGCATCAATTGCAAAAACTCAACTGGATGGTGGATTTATAGGTCTTTCTACAGTAATATGAGGAGAAATAGACTGTTCTTTTGGTACATACAGTGTTTAAGTGATAATTGGCGGAGAGGCTGGCAGATTTGATAATTCGATATAATCCGAGTAAATGTCACTAAGAATTGTGGTCATGTAATACTAAAATGTTACATGTGTTACAAGAGTTCTAAACATTTATGGAATGTTACATTGATTTTTTTTCTGTATTATATGTAGTTTTAGCTCTAAGCTTTAGAATATATTGCAATGTTAGAGTCATTACTGGCAATAATGTCTGCAGGAAATGATGGCTGACGTAAACTTGTCCAAAGTGAGAGAGAGAGAGAGAGAGAGAGAGAGAGAGAGAGAGAGAGAGAGAGAGAGAGAGAGAGAGAGAGAGAGAGCGAGAGAGAGAGAGAGAGAGAGAGAGAGAGAGAGAGAGAGAGAGAACCACACTGCGTTCTCTCTTAAGCCTGGCACAATTAATCCCGAAGATGCACTTGAGGGTTGTACACTCCACAGAGAGAGCATAGAGAGGCCACACACTCTCACCAATTCAAAAACAAAGTGCTTCAGATGTCTTCAGAAAATGTCTAAGCTGTAGTTTGTAATTGCAAATCAACTCTTTAATTCAGGTTTTATGACACTGGAGGGGTTCTGAAGCTCTTTTATTAATCGAGTAAATTATTCATGGAGGTGCCAAGACATGAGCCAGTGAGATGGGAGGTCACAGGCAGCTGAGAGGGAAACTCTTGTCAGACTGTGAGTGTGGGTGTGTATATGTGTGTGCAAATGTGTAATATGTGCTCCTTCCAATGATGTTTCAGTTAAACCCTGTTACCTTTTCCAGTCCTTCCTCCTTCAGGCTGATCACATCCAGATCGAAATCTGTCCTTAAGCCATTGGTTTTGTTGAAATTTATCCGTCCGGTCAAACCATCCCAGTGGGCCTGCGGGTGTGAGAGAAATATTCATTTTTACCAGGCAGCACCGGATAAGACGACTCCATCCCTCTTTGGTAAAAACGGGGAAAATTCATAATTCATTGAAACACACAGCTCACCTTCAAGCAGGCTGCAAACGCAGAAACAGCTCTCACAGTCACACATAGAGATCAAGTACAATAGTCCACACACACAGACGAAGAAAAAGAGACTTTAGGACTGTTTTTCTAGGACTTCTCTGAGTGTAGGCTTATTTCTAAACATAGAAAAAGATCTAGGAACAGATAAGAGATCAATTTGCTCCTACTGTGTTTTAGTGTTCTTGTGAGAATTATAGCAATTGAATGTTTTAGTGTCTTTGTCATGCTTTGCCATGCTGATGGATTTTTTTTTCCATTTCGTTGCTTTGCTACTTATATAAATATTTGAAATATTGATGTTAGATAATAAATTTGATACATACGGTTTAGCAGATCAAGGGGCTTTGTGTGAGGGTAGATTTGGGACTTTCATTTAGTATAAATTTCCTCAGAATTCATGCTACAGTGGTGTTAAATTATTATCCTGAATTTATACAACTGAATATTGCTAAAGCCTAGACACACTCCAAATGCAGCTAGCAATGTTTTTAAGATTATTTATAGGTCTATTTTTAACATAATTACTTTGGTAATCTTATTTGAACCAGTTCAATATTTTGCTCTGTAGCTTGTCAGCTTGCTAATAGCATTCACAGGCATTTGCTGTGTAAATCTTTAATATGCATTAAACATGAATTCAAAAGAGTGCAACAGTTATATAAAGGAAACATTTATAGTTGTTTGTTTAAACCAGGGTAGCATAAACTCCTTTCAGCCGCTTAAATTGAATCGTGCAGTTTCAGTAATACGCTGTCTTAATACCAGCTATTTACACAGATTCCGTGTGTATTTAGAGTTCAGGTGAACACAGCTAAAAAGCAGTTCTTTTCACAGCTCTACTCCAGCACACTGTTCACAGCTATGCTTCTAGATCAAGCACAAAAGGACTGAAAAGAGACCAGAAGAGCTGAGAGTGCTCTGGGGTTAGGCCCAAGTGGAGAGATTTGAACTGATCTGTGCTGCAGCTGTTCTTTGTGCTTTAGTGTGTTAGAATCCTATGCAGTGCAGTGGTCTAAGCCAACCTTTGATATCATACAGAGAAAGCCCAGAGTCTTAGCCAGACTAAATATAAACTCTAGAATCCTCCACTGACAGCCAAGGTTCAGATTAAGCAACCTGTTTTTTTCTCAAACTGACATGTAGAAGAGTAATTACGGACAATTAAGATTCATTTTCAGTGGGAGAGCTGTCTTAAGGAGCAGCAGGCAAAGTTCAGACTTACATCTGTTGGAAGAAACAGTCACATACGGTTTTGCACACAGAAAATATGTTTCATAGTAAATACGTTAAATAAGTGTTAAATGTGGTGAAGGTACAAACCTCTTTGATGAGCGTCATGAAGCGGTTACCAAAGCGCCAGGGTTTGTGCCGGTTACACTGGAGAGAGCTGACTGTGATCTGAGGAGACTGCTGCACTGCTACAGCCACCACATGCACCGCATCATACATCAGTGCTGCATCCGTCTGGAGGAATAAAAGACACACAACCAGATCACTCATACACACCAATATCAGTTCTGTTCTGTTCTGTTAGAATTAAACCATCACTTCTCATGTTAATTGAGGTTGTAAAAAAAGTCACTCCAAGGGAAATAATGACATTAGCAGATTGGCAAGAGCTGTAGGTGCAAGTATCTGACAGTTCAATGTCAGACATGCTTGTGTGCATCTAATATTGTAAAACTGTCATTCCACAGGACAAAAAAAACGTGAAAAAAATCTAATTAGTGTTTGTCTCAGATGATTGGAAAGCAATCACCTCAGCTCTCAACATTTGTTGGTATGGAAATCATGCCTAGGGGTGTGTCAGAAATCACTATCCTGTTGAATAAATCATGGCCAAACCTGTCATTTCTAGCTTTTTCGCTCTGATTGTCTACCCGCAAGCATTAGGACTAAAGACAGCTCTGCTGCAATAATATGGGAGAATCACTTGGGGGATGTTTCTGTGTTTGGGCTGATATCAATCAAAGAACAATCAGGATGGCTGAGGATATATTGGCTGAAAGCTCATCAGTCTCTTTGGGCAGCCCCATTATTAGAGCAAACTGCTTCCCCTTACCAAAAGCATATCTGAAACTGGGCATCCATAAAGCACTGTGAGTCAAACTGTCCCCAAATAGGAAACTAGCAACAAATATGGTCTGAGAGTACACCAACATCTTCCACTGTGCTCGCGGGACAATAAGATGTGAACACCATGAGAACAGGTTAGGTAAACAGAATGATCATGAAAGAATTCCACATCATGAAAATCTTTGAGAAAGTGGACATGATTTGAGACAGTTATAGAAATTTTGCCTAATGAAATGCTTCTGAAGGCCCCTTCACACTTATTCAGTGTGATGGTGAGACTTGGAGCAGGTTGGAAGATGTGATATTAATCATAATGCAATATATAAGATGTGTTGATGAAATAGAGCAGATGTGAAACAGCTGGGGTTGAAGACAAACCTATGTACTCCTAAAGCAGGGCCTGGAAGACCATTTCTCAACAATTGCAGGTCAGAATGACTGAAGCTGAGCGCTGTGAGTGCTTATGAACATGAGTGTGAAAGGACATGAATGAGCTGCCTCTCACTAATACAGACTGCAGCGTCTTATACATTTGTTTGCAACGCCAAGCCTCTCAATCAATCAGAGTTAGATTGGATTGTAAGTGGCAGCTGCTAGTCTGAGAAAGAGTCTGGGATAAGATGAAGATAACGTCAGAGGCCATGATTTCACCCTACACTTTATTCATCCACCCCCTCATCTAACCCTTCGTGACCATCACACCAAAGGGTCCCTGGGGAGACGTGTACGCTGGCCTGTCAGACGAGACGGCACTAGCTCTCAGAGGCATTGCTGCCCATCTGCAGAAAGCACACGTCACACTCAGTCACAGCAAAAAGTCGATGAGAGCCGCACGCGTATCATGAATAATAAATAAGTAATAACACCAGAGGAGCAGGAGACAAGGCCTCCTACTGAATACTGAGCGAACACCGTCATTCTCTCCTCTGTGACTTCTACCAGTGTAGAACAGTGGTGTATCATCAAAGCCTTCATAGTGCATACAATCTCTTCTGGGAGGCAAGCTTTGTTGTGTTTTCAACATGTGTTGAATACATTTCATAATGTCTTTAAAACATATAACACCCAGACAGAATAGCAGGCCAAAAGACAGACAGAGGGATAGAACTACATATTGATCACTGGGGATCACTAACAGAAAAGGGAGCGGGTTGAACGCCTATCCCTTGCATTTTAAAAATATCTTTGTATGTTTCTGAAGATTTGGGGTGGGATTATAAACTATTATAAAGACAAACTGGCACAAATACATTGTAACAATATTGGATATGTATGTATGTATGTATGTATGTATGTATGTATGTATGTATGTATGTATGTATGTATGTATGTATGTATTTGTTTGCTTATTTTTCCCCTTAAGTAACCATGGATCACAAATTATTTTCCTTTTCCTTTTTATAACAGCAAAATAACATACATGTGACAAACCAACAAGATATTTTACTATTTTTCCTTATAAAACAAACAGTTGTTAAGTAGTTAAGACTGTAATAAGTTTGAAAGTCATTCAGTTTGAACTGATTTCACCTTACTGAACACTGGATAATTAATGCAGTGCTTCTCAAAATTTCAATGCAAGCGCCCAGTTAAGAGGTATGTATGAATAAATCTAATTTGATAATGATGAGATAAATGAATTTATTGTATTAATGACCTAGACAGGTGGCACTTAAAGCTTATTTAAATAACTTAGCTTAGCTTAGTTATATATGTCATATTATATATGACACACACACACATACAGTGGTGTGAAAAAGTGTTGGCCCCCTTCTTGATTTCTCATATTTTTGCATGTTTGTCACACTTTAATGTTTCAGATAATCAAACACATTTAAATATCAGTCAAAGATAACACAAGTAAACACATCATGCAGTTTTTAAATGAAGGTTTTTATTATTAAGGGAAAACAAAATCCAAAACTACATGGCCCTGTGTGAAAAAGTGTTTGCCCCCTAAGCCTAATAACTGGTTGGGCCACCCTTAGCAGCAACAACTGCAATCAAGCGTTTTCCATAACTGTTACAGCGCTGTGGAGGAATTTTGGCCCACTCATCTTTGCAGAATTGTTGTAATTCAGCCACATTGGAGGGTTTTCGAGCATGAACCACCTTTTTAAGGTCATGCCACAGTATCTCAATCGGATTGAGGTCAGGACTTTGACTAGGCCACTCCAAAGTCTTCATTTTGTTTTTCTTCAGCCATTCAGAGGTGGACTTGCTGGTGTATTTTGGATCATTGTCCTGCTGCAGAACCCAAGTTTGCTTCCGCTTGAGGTCACAAACAGATGGACGGATATTCTTCTTCAGGATTTTTTGGTAGACAGCAGAATTCATGGTTCCATTTATCACAGCAAGTCTTCCAGGTCCTGAAGCAGCAAAACAGCCCCAGACCATCACACTACCACCACCATATTTTACTGTTGGTATGATGTTCTTTTTCTGAAATGCGGTGTTACTTTTACGCCAGACGTAATGGGACACAGACCTTCCAAAAAGTTACATTTTTGTCTCTTCAGTCCACAGAGTATTTTCCCAAAAGTCTTGGGGATCATCAAGATGTTTTCTGGCAAAACTGAGACAAGCCTTTATGTTCTTTTTGCTCAGCAGTGGTTTTCGTCTTGGAATGTCCATGCAAACCATTTTTGCCCAGTCTCTTTCTTTTGGTGGAGTCATGAACACTCACCTTAACTGAGGCAAGTGAGGCCTGCAGTTCTTTGGATGTTGTTGTGGGGTATTTTGTGACCTCCTGGATGAGTTGTCGCTGCGCTCTTGGGGTAATTTTGGTTGGCTGGCCACTCCTGGGAAGGTTCTCCATTGTTCCATGTTTTCGCCATTTGTAGATAATGGCTCTCCCTGTGGTTCGCGGCAGTCCCAAAGCTTTAGAAATGGCTTTATAACCTTTTCTAGACTGATAGATCTCAATTACTTTCTTTCTCATTTGTTTTTGAATTTCTTTGGATCTCTGCATGATGTCTAGCTTTTGAGGATCTTTTGGTCTACTTCACTTTGTCAGGCAGGTCCTATTTAAGTGAATTCTTGATTGCGAACAGGTGTGGCAGTAATCAGGCCTGGGTGTGGCTAGAGAAATTGAACTTAGGTGTGATAAACCACAGTTAAGTTATGTTTTAACAGGGGGGCAAACACTTTTTCACACAGGGCCATGTAGTTTTGGATTTTATTTTCCCTTAATAATAAAAACCTTCATTTAAAAACTGCATGATGAGTTTACTTGTGCTATCTGTGACTAATATTTAAATGTGTTTGATTATCTGAAACATTAAAGTGTGACAAGCATGCAAAAAAATAAGAAATCAGGAAGGGGGCCAACACTTTTTCACACAACTGTATATATATATATATATATATATATGTGTGTGTGTGTGTGTGTGTGTGTGTGTGCGTGTGTGTGTTTATTTATTTGTTTGCTTGACTGCGTATCATTGTCAGGCATAAAAAGAATAGTGGATTCCTGCCTCACATATTCTCTTGCATTGTAGCCTATGCTTTTAAATCTACTGCATCTGGGATCTGAGATACACATAACATCAGCATGCTATAGATTAATATGACTGCCACATTACCATCTCATATATCTGTTAAAGGAAATCCACCTCCTAAGATGTGATTTTCAAAGTATTGAAACAAAAAGTTTGATAAAAAAAAATACTGTGAGCAGAACTATATCATTTTTTAAAATGAATTAAGCCAGTCAGTGGAAGATAACTTTGTTATATATGGTGGTGTTGCACTGCTGTATAGATAGATAAACAGAAAGATGGGAGAGAACGACAGCCAGAGCAGATCTTAGTGAATTTGGGCTGTACGAGCTGGAGAGTGCTGTTCATTTCCCCAGCGTAATGCTCAGCAGAGCCCAACAGGCAGACTGGCAAATGATTTAGCAACACCGCCACTTCAATCTATAAACATCTCATTAAAATCAATTATGTCACTCCTGAATGAAATTAAAGATAAATGTGTCAGCCGATGTAAGTATTACCCCTACTGAGTTCCCTTTTTTATGCCTTTTTACTCCTCACGTTTGCTTACTTTTCCATGCCGCTACGATAGATTTAATAAATCTCCCAGCTTCAGCTGGATTTAACACTATTATGAATTGTTAAAATGCTGGTGTCTGAAGTGGAGGAATCAGATTTCCCAGCTCGTCAACTGCTGCGTGAGGAGAGAGCAGTTGACAGATGATGATGGTGCACATACACTTGCATACTGCCTCTAAATACGTCATGTTACACGTGGTAACTATGACCTAAATGGCTGGAGAAATACAATGAACATGATGCACAATAATTATGTTACTGACACGCCAAAGTTTATTTACTATTACATGCTTTTTTTTAACAGAGGTGCTTATTTTTCACTGGGCTGATTGCAGCCATACTGATTAAAGAACGTACTCTGAATTAATAAAACACAATCATTATTTTTAATTGTGCCCTCCAGAATAACTGGCAATCTTCCATATATAATAAGAATCATTGCTGTTTTGACCTAAACATAAATGTATTTACATGCTTTGTTTTTTGCACAAAATACTTTTGAGTACTATGATTCCTACTAAACACTTGTTTCAAAATGATCAGCAATTAATATTTTCGGCAAGACAATGTACTCATGTCTCTAATTCCTGGCACATTTTAAACTGTGAAACTTTCTGTTAGGCCCTAGTAGTGCTTAAAAGTATTTTCTTTTTTTTATGTTTGTGCTGTTTATGAATTTTATATATCCCTTATCTGACTTGTGCAGTTTACTTAAAGTTAAGGTTGTGTGGTATTTGCCATAATACTTCAGTCAGAAAATGGGATTTTACATGAGTGTAACCTTGCATTTCTATCCTAGAGAAAGCCCAGGATTTCAAACAATTAGCATTAATTGGAAATATTCCTTGGTACATTTATTTCTGAGAAAACATATTCTTTAAAAATTATTACTAATGAAAATGATTTTTCTAGAATACATATAAAGGTTTCTTCTTTTGCTTTAGTGGAAGAATTGAATTATAGGGTTTAATCTTTATTTTATATAATCACTTGTGCTCAAGCATGCCAAATAATCCAGGAGGACATTATAGGATGAAAAAAAGAGATGGGAGATAATTATATAGGGATACATTCATTCATTGTCTACCGCTTATCCGATCTATTCTCGGGTCATGGGAGCCTGTGCCTCAAGCGTGGGCATCAAGGCAGGATACAACCTGGACGGAGTGCCAACCCATCGCAGGGCACACACACACACACACACAAACACACTCTCATTCACTCAAACACTACGGACAATTTAGAGATGCCAATCAACCTACAATGCATGTCTTTGGACCGGGGGAGGAAACCTGTGAGGCACAGGAAGAACATGCAAACTTCACACACATATATGGCGGAGGTAGGAAACGAACCCCCAACCCTGGAGGTGTGAGGCAAACGTGCTAACCACCAAGCCACCATGCCCCCCTATAGGGATACATGTACATTTTAATTTTAAACTTTTATTCAGAATTTTTATTTTCCCATAAAGCTCATTTGAGTCAATGTCCGTTGTTATAAGCGTTATACAAATAAAACTGAATTGAACTGAATTAAAAACCTGATATTCATCTTTGCACTTTGCAATCTGTTCATTGTCAAAGCTCTGGCCTTTTCCTTGTGCATGTTGATTTAAGTAGCTCAAGCTAAGCAGTAAAGCTGAACCATGGCGGCTTGTGTGGGTTAGAAAATGGAAAGAAATCTCTGTTGCCCTTTCAGCAACATGCATTTCAGGTTATAGTACCATAAAGTAGGCTAGTGTTCCCCTGAGTCTAGAGCTATCTCACTATATAGGCAGCCACACTAAGTCTGTGTAACAGGGCAGAATTTATTTGTGAGTAGGGGCTGCACTGCTCGCTCACAGCTTGCTCACAGTCACACTGCTTTGACTCCTTTGATTGAAACATAAAGAAACATAAACACCCTGAAAAAGTAGATGCACTCTGAAGCAATGAGAAGGAACACTCCAGCTTGCCACAGGCTCTGCTGAAATGCCATTATGGCCAGCCCAGTGGAATTAAAAAAAAAAAAAAAAAGCACAGAAAACACAGAATAATCTTAACAGCAAGTCTCTTGCAGCAGACCCACATTCAGAGGTCTGACTCATGTGTGTGTTGCTGCCCACAATCATTACCACAGTCTACACAACCCCCCTGTTTGGAATTTTATTAATGTGTTATTAATATGTAATTAATGAATCTCAGACAATTGAAAAAAAAAACCTTCTTATTACATTAAGAATAAGCAGAAGATTGACTGTATTGACAGCTAAACACAACAAATAAACACCTTTTTTGCATATTTATCTAAACATTAACTTGTAAGCACATCACAGTGCCTGCTAAAACCAGCGTTTAGTGCAATACATCACAAAACCTTCAAATGGTGACACTGCAAGTAATTTTAGAACCTAATTCAATTCAATTCAATTTTATTAAATAGATCTGGGTGACAATGAATAGTGGAATTATAAATAATTTCTCATCAATAACTTTTAATATATGACCAAAAAGTGCAATTGAATAAACAGGAAATTAATTCTATTTATAAATGATGTCTATCTTGTTGACGTTATTAACTGTTCACTGATGGAAACAGTCCCAAGCCCTCATTCAGCGTCTCTTTGAGGTTGATTTTAGTGAAATAAAAAATTGTACTTTAACATTTAGTGAATTCGCATGATTTGAATCAACCTAAAGACTCGAAAGCAAGTGATATTTATATTATTTTAATTCCACATGTATTGAATAAGATTAATAATAAAATTTCTAAATGCCTGTCTTTATAACAGCCTTCATTCATAGACTGCAGTCACAAACTGCCAGGCTCTTCATAAAACCAATAATCATTCAATTTTTAATAATAGCATCCTTTATTTTATCTAAATAAAAAGCAATGGTTTAAAAATATTTGCATCATAAATTTGATTACTGTTGTCAACTCTGTATTATCTTTGCATTTATTTCTCTGCACCTACTATTTAGTTGCTTAGAGCAAACTGCTTTAGTGTCACATTAGCGTTACTTTATCAAAAAATGTATCTTTAGATCGAGTAATCATTTTGATTATCAGCATCATCCACAACGGTCTCTCTCATCATCTGAGATGAAAGTCACTCATGGCATTTTAAGCATATGGGATGCTGTCTTTTCACTCCACTGATCACCGTCTGCTTTTACATCAGTGGTGAAATAATTATGGATTAGTTCAGTCAGTTTGAAGATATTTGTGATTTGATATGAAATGGATGTTTTTCTGCTGCCATCTTTGCTGCATAAGTAGCAGAGCATGTGCATTGTGGATCATTTGATACCAATTTAGAATTCTCACAAACTTAACTGGTTAGACGTTTCTGTTTTGCGGGGTTTAGTAGTTAGTTAGCATGCTTGCGTTAGCTCGCACCTCCGTGGTTGGGGGTTTGATTCCTGCCTCACTCCTGTGTGCGTGGAGTTTGCATGTTTTCCCAATGCTTCCTCCAGGTACTCCAGTTTCCTCCCCCAGTCCAAAGACATGTGTTGTAAGCCAATTGGCATCTCTAAATTGTCTGTAGTGTGTGAATGGGTGTGTGTGATTGTGTTCTCTGATGGGTTAACACCCTAGGGTCTAAGGTGTCTCCTACCTCGTGCCCTAAGTCCCCTGGGACAGAATCCAGACTCCATGTGATATCTCCCGTGTGGATCCCCATGGATGGATAAATGGATGGATGGATAAATGGATGGATGGATGGACGGATGGACGGATGGACGGATGAACGGATGGACGGATGATGGATTGATATCTGTTTTTCTATAGCATTTCGCCTACAGGATCAAAGTGTTCAAAACATTTTAATATTGTAATCCGATATCCTAGGCAAGGTTAACAGGTTATCAACATTTTGATAAAAATATAATTAGTGTTATATAAGTATAAATATAAATATAAGCGGCAGTATCACAGCTCCTGAGTGACGCAGCACAAAAAACATTTGCCCTATTGTTGGGAGACTATTCCTGACCTGGAGTCAAGGGAGTAAAATTGTCTGGGCTTTCTGTGTAGGAGGGATAGGATACTCTCTCCCTGTCAATTACAGCAACACCAAACAATCTTGGGTGTCTGTGAGCTCATGTGTGTGGAAGAGGGTACATAGCACTTTCTTTCCTCCCAGTGTGTGACACTGTCCTGTCTTTCAGACTTACTGGTGTCACATCCACTCAGAGGAACCATGTGTTAGTTTTCTTCCTAGCTGGTAATTGTTGTATGATCGAGAAGCTATGCAGAAAACAGCAAGGGTATTTATTTATTTATTTTAAACTGACAGGTGGTCGCTGGTTGTCATATGAAAGTAAGGCATCAGAAAATGGGCATAAATTTCTGGAATATAACAGGCTTATACTGAGCCAACTAAGAAAACAAAGAACTGTGGGCTTTGCTTTCATTTTGCTTTGCACTGATCTATAACCTTTAATAAATGAACCTAAAATATGCAGATAACAAACGCAAATATACAAGAGAAACAGAGCGAAATAAAAAATATGACCAACATAATGCAGAAATACACTGATATAAAAAAAATAGCATCTGTGCAATTAAATGTGCTGATGTGGGAACTGGCCAGTGGTGACTAGAACCCTCACCACACACATTTGCATTCTCTCAGAGATAACGGGTGACTGTTTGGTTTCAGGCTTGCAAACAGTAATGAGAAGTCCACTGCAGTTCTCAATACACATCATAGATTTGCTCATTTGTCTTTTGACATGTGACTTCAAGAAGACCTTGCTGCTATTTTTCAGCAATACAATGAAATAATTGTGCTGAGCTTTTGGATTAGTCAAGGAGAATACTCCAGCAGATCTATGAGCGCATTTAATCTGAAAAATCCTCTGTTCTAAACCAAGTGCTGACAAAAGATTAAAAAAACTGAAGGAGAGAGAGAGAGAGGGAGATATGTATGCATCAAATACACCAAATGCTGTCCTAAGTTAATACTCCTGCTTATTCTAGCCCTGTGCATAAATGAGCAGAATCTTCAGACGGCAATAGTGCGTCTTTCTGATGTGAAGCGATCAGCGAGTGATTAGGTGATACAGCAGCTGCAGAAACATGAGGGAGAGATTTGTGTGCTGAGGAATAGAGAGTAGCTCAACATGCAGACAGTCACTCCCCATTTCTTTAATCACATCTGATGCTCAGGCTACGCAAACGTATTGAACGCCACGCCCAGAGTGACTGGTTGATCAATAGCATCCAGGCGCACGCAAACGGAAACCTTCCCACTGAGAGCCCTCAGCTCACTGTGCATCAATGCTGCTGTCACCCACGGCTGCACTACCAGAGAACGTCTGTACAGAGAAGGCCTGATTATGGGAATCACAGCCAGACCTCTGTATGTATGTGTGTGTTTATGTGTGTGTGTGTGTGTGTGTGTGTGTGTGTGTGTGTGTGTGTGTGTGTGTGTGTGTGTGTGTGTGTGTGTGTGTGTGCGTGTGTGTGTGTGCGTGCGTGTGTGTGTGTGTGTGTGATGTGTGCATTGTGGCTTTTATCAACAACCTGGTAGCAACTTATATTTGTAGCTCATCAATGAAAATAACAATAAATATAATAAAATTAATATCTGTACCATATGGAGACTCTACAATTCAGTTTAATATATTAATAGTGTTTGGAATTTTTATCGGTATTAATTCCATTTATTTATTTATTTATTTATTTATTTATTTATTTATTTATTTATTTACTTACTTACTTACTTACTTACTTACTTACTTATTTACTTACTTGTTTATTTATTTATTTATTTATTTATTTATTTATTTATCTCTGTCTATCTGTCTGTTCTGTCTGTTCTGTCTGTTTATTTTTGGTAAATTCCACAGTGACTATTGTACACAGAGACAGTAGAATATAGTACAAGTTTTTGCACTAGGAATAAAAAGATCCACCTTAGATTACATCGTTGTGTAAGAGAGATCCTTATGTTTGATTAAAGAGCTCTAATGAGAGCTCTAATATGACTCAGTGAAAAGTGTTGGGAGAAGAAGAGAAAGTGGGTGAGAAGAGAAGGAGTTTATCATTAATCCCCTCAGTTAATTTCTTTAATGAGCTAGGTAGAGGCAGATTAAGATAGCAGCTGAGTGGATGGTAATATATTACTGGCACTGTGTGTGTGCTATTTTATGAATTCTCAGGACTAAAGTGCAATGGGTATTTAAAAAATCCAGAATAAACAGGAGTTATTTATTCAATATACACTGAATGGTGCAAAGGTTTTAGGGGCATGTAAAGTGAAGATACTTTAGAAAGTAATGACAATTATACACCTCTACATAACACAATCTACTCTAAAGTCCAGTAAACAGCACAGAAGTCAACAGAGTTAATATTTGCTATAAAAAAAAAAAAGCATCAGTAGTTTTTGTGCAGTTTTATATGGACCATGGCTGGTAAGTTTCTGAGCATCTTGCAGACTCTACCACAGTTCTACTGTAGACTTTGACTGTCACACTTTCTTATGTTTTTGCAGGAAATCCCTGATAGCTAACATTCATTGTTTATTCTATTATGTAATATTATATTCTTTACTATCTAACATTTTTTCTTTAACATTTAATTTGCTATAAAATTAATATGAAAAATGCATCTTAGACATACAGTATATCATCTCCTGAAAAACAGCATGTGCGTGTGTGTGTGTGTGTGTGTGTGTCTGTGTTTTGGGGGGGGTCTTCATGCCTGGGCATTGATGCCACTTGTTCTCCTGGCTGGTTGATCAGAACAACTCACAGCTCTTAATCCAAGGAGTGTGTTTGTTCATTCTTTAATCTCACTCCAGCTCTGCCCAGTGTGACAGCAGAGCTCTACAAACACACACATACACACACACACACACACACACACACACACACACACACACACACACATACACTCTCTCTCTCTCTCTCTCTCTCTCTATCTCTCTCTCTCTCTCGCACTCTCTCTCTCACACACACACCCAGAGAGAGAAAAAAGAGAGAGTGACATTTCTCTGATTCTCCTTTGTCTACATTCCACAGGACATTTGTTACATATTCCTCTGAAATGATAATATAAGAGGTGGTATAAGATGGCAGAGCTTCAAGTCTCTTTCCTCTGAATCATCAAAGATCTGTGGCTCTTCTTTTCTCAATCTGCCAGGCTGCATCCCAGCTCCCCCCACCCTCCGTCATACTCATTTACATCTCCATCTTCACCAATCAGTTGTAATCCACTTCAGTCCTCAGTTCAAAGTCTAAAAATAGAGAAGCCATTATTGATAACTAAGTAAACTTTAATAAATGTCCTTTATTGAACTAAATGAATCATAAAATTGCCTAGGCTCTGGGTGTTATAACAGGCTTGTGCTCCCTGTAATGAGTTTGTTATGGTGCTGTGGCTGCCTGGTGGGAGTGAAGGTGACAGCCAGGATGCTGTGCTCACAAAATAATACTCACTCACTTGTCAATCAAGCACCTGCATATAGAGAATCCAGGTTCATGCTGGGATTGACAGATTGATTGCTTTATTTACCAGTGGATCTGCCTGACAGTATGGTTACTATTTGAACATGTCAATTGGGATGGTTATTATAAATAAACTCTTTAATTGCCTGTACATTTTACTACCTATAATGAACCAGATAGCAGATAAAGGAAAGCATAAATAGACACAAACAAGTGTGTTGCCTGTGTATGTCTAACCAAAGAGGACTACCTTCAGGCTGTTGTTTGTTTGTCTGATTCTGCCAGAGGCAATCTTCCAGATAGAGCGTTGCACTCTTTTCTTTTGCTAGAATGAACGCATTCACTGCAATCTCTCCCATGGCTCCCACTGCCTCTGCCACCTCCTGGTTCCTCTACGCCTCTTAAAACACAAATGCCTGTCTTAAACCCAAAGTCGTTCCGAGTTTTCGAAATGGAAGACGTTATCAAGAGTATTAAAGAGTATGGAAAGATGCAAAAGACCGGCGCACCTCGCCATTAGGGTTTTAAAATGTTTCACGAGGACACTGCTCGATAGGGAAGGAAATTGACTGTGTAAAACGTATTATTATGGCTGGCTTTCCGTTGTAATGACAATACGCTTTCCATGCACCTCATCACCATGCTTGTCTGAAAAACGATAGAGGGAAATGATCCCTGAAGAAATACAGTGATAGAGGGAGATGGAGTACAGGGAATGACTTTTTGGGGTAAGGCCGTGGGACAGAGAGATGGAGAGAGAGCAGAAGTGACAAAGGTGAATAGGTGGAAGTGAGTGACATATCAGTCAGGGGTCAGTCATGTATGTGTGACTTACTCATGTAATTTAATAATAACATGATCTTAATAATAATAATTTAATAATAACATGATCTTACACTGCTATGGTGTTTAGAATATTTTATTCCAATTATATTAATAATTGTGCAGGTTTGCCATTTAATAGTGTATTGTCTTGCACAAGTTTGCACACATGCACTTTATATGGAACTGTGTAATAGTTCTTAGTCCCTAGTCCTTTGATATTTTATGTAGCTCTGTGTCTCTATGTAGCACCATAGTCCTGGAGGAATGTTGTTTCATTTCACTATGTACTGCACCACTATATATGGTTAAAATAACAATAAAAGCTTCTTGGCTTGACTCTTAATGTTTGAATTTACTCTTTATAAATTGCAAAAGTGCATTGTAAAAGAGATTTTGCATTCAATTTAGTTCACAACATTCACGACTTGTCATGGCATCGCTGATATGGCACTGGACTATAGCACCCATAAACCACTGCACATCATACATTCACCATTATGACCTCATTATGGACCTATAAATGGTGACTGTAATTGGCTGGGGTTAAGTTAGACAAAACCACAGTTAATCTAGCTACACATAAAACTTAGGCACTCTGTGAAAAAAAAAAAAGCGTAAAATGGTAGATCTTGTGTAAAAGGAAACTTGTCATACTCCAATCTTGAAAATGTTTTGCCCACACACCCACTGAAAAGAGCCAATCAGTCAATCTAAAAGAAGTGACATGCAGTCATCACAAAACATAGTAACACTACCATCGACTGTCTACTCAGTCACCTAAAAATTCACCATCCAGCTGAGTTTTCATGAGTGCCTCTGCCAGCAAGCAGTTCCTGACCTATTCTAACTCCACAAGGCATGATAGAAGCAGCCAGAGGTGGAAACACTACATAAGAACATGATTTTATATTTATCTTGATGTTCCAGATAATGAAATCATTAATCAAGATTATTTATATCAGTAAATTGTGTTTTGGAAAAATCAATATCTCACAAGCCTAATGTTTGAGAAAAGAGAAAATAAATGAACTATCAAAGGCATCCATAAGATTAATAAATGCAGTGCATACAATTGATCCATATTCCTCTTTCTCTCATTCACTCATTTAGTCATCTGCAGTAAGTAGCACTTTATCGTGATCAGGGTCACAGTGGAGAATATCCCAGCAACACATGAATAAAGGAGACAGAATTTACCCCAGATGGGATGCCAGTTCAATGCAAAGTACCATACATGCACTCATTCACACCCATAGGCAATTTAGCATTGACAATCAACCCACTAACATGTTTCTGCATGGTGAACAGGTGAACCCGGAGGAAACCCATGCAACACTCAGGAGAGTACACTGCACTGCTGCATTACCCGCCTTCTTTCTCTCTCCTACATAAACACACATTGCTTTGACCCAGAGCTGCACTCAGGCACAGTGTCTATGTAGCTTAGATGCCTGTGATTCACTCTCACGACTGCGCATGCGTGTTGAAGTTTCACCGTCCACTGTAGAGGAGTAGGAATTTAATTTGGAATTCCTCCCTAAGCATGCTAATGCCCTAAATCAGCAAGGTGTTTTACAAAAACATTAATCAACGTAAAGCACCGGCAATGTCTTGACAGAACTAACGGTTCCACAATTCAAGACACAGCATTCTGCTTTGATACAACGTCTCCTACTGAAATAATAAAATCATGTGGAGGCTCTAAACACACCAATGCACATCTGGCAATGAGCACCTGAGGGACCTCAGTTATGCTCTAAATTAAATTGCCACTGTGTAATGCACAATGCTAAATTCAATGAAAGCCTTTCACACCTTTCTTTTGGGAGATTACGAGGGCATGTTAACAGATACAAATAAAATATTACTTTTAATCATTTCCCTCCTGAACATATTTTCCTTCTTCCATCTTTTCCAAGCAGCTTTGCTTGGCAGTTGAAGAACAAGGCCAGGGCTAAATTCGGAAACATTGATTTGAGTTTCAATTCTCAAATTAAAAAAAGGCTAATCCGAAGGCCCATATTTCCTCAGGGTGAGCAGGCTGATGGGAGCTGAAGAAAACCTCATCAGTATTCAGACACTACAGTTATATAGTGACTAATGGAGGCTCAGAGCAGTCACTGAGCTGGGAAAGTGCTTTACTTTTATACACTGAAGCATATCTTCTGCTACGTCATGTGATCATCCGACGGTAACGTATCAATAAATATTACAAAGAATATTTAAATAAAATGATTATTCATCATTGTTACATGAAAATTGTCGAACGCATAAAAAGCAGAATAGGCTAAAGTAGAAGACACCAGTTTTAGTGCTTTGTTCATCAAAAACCTTTTTCGGAGCATAAGAAACTTTCTTTATTTCCTGAAACCTCAAAGAAGCCTTGAAAACCTTTATTTTATTAAAGTGTGTACATGTTTAATGTGACACAGCAGATTTTTTTCTGACATCAAACATGATAAAGTAGAAGGAGGAAAAACAATTAGCTAAAAGGTCCCTGGGATCAGAAGGAATAATTAGAGTGAAATGAAGTGACAGGTTTAACAGGCAGGGATAATTTCACATTGCCTTGCTTCCTGAGGGAAATCGGCACTTTAATTGAGTTTGCCAGTTCTTTGTCTGGCGAACAGGTTTAGGCCAGATACTGTTTCTATTTATAATAATTATCCTAATATTTAACCAACATCTCTTTCTCTGATTTCTTATTTTTCTCCTTCGAATCATATTTTCACACAAATAATGATACTGTTGCCTGGAAGGAAAAAAATATTTTACCACACTGATAATCAAAATGTCTGGTGGTATGAGTTTGCTGTATAGATGCTGCTCTCTTCATTACATAATGCCAGTAGGCTTGGAAGTAGATCACTGTTAGTCCTCAAGAACGAGGGCAAGATGGCTTTTCCCATCACGGCGCAGCATGTCTATTCTCCCTGACGCTATTGTGGAGAAAGAAGGAGGGGCATTATTGTGAAATGGGTGAGGTACTGCAACCATCTTGGTTCTAGCCACGACATGGAATAACCCAGAACTCAATGAGGTGTTAAATGGGAAATTGTCAGTTTCGTGCCACTGCTTTAATGTCATTGCCCTCCATATATGCACTTAGATGCACACACACACACACACACACACACACACATTATATATAATATAATATATATATATATATATATATATATATATATATATATATATATATATATATATATATATATATATATATATATGTACACACAATAAACCCAGTGTCATTGCAAGGGCTCAGTGTTATCTAATCTACCGGAAGCATTTCTACCTGTGTTTACAATAGACTGCCGCATCTAGAGTGCCGCATCATCCTACCTGGACATCACAGACTAACACCTTTTCCCAGCAAGGAATTGCATTGAGATATAACAGCAGATTCCACCACCATCAGCACACATATAACAAAATCCAGATTAGTCATTAACTCACTGATTCATATAATTAATCAAACAACCAAAAGAAGTGTAACACTTCAGCATGTTAAGCATTTAAACACATTAATTGTATGTTTGCACATTCTCCCTCAGAATAACTGATTATTTTTTTTAAAACGTAGTGTGTATTTGCTTTTTAGTAATGCAACTGTAATGATAATTGTGCTTTTAAAACACTGTCACAACACCATATATAAAAAATAGGAAATGTATGCTTTGAAAGGTTTCACAAAGCACAGTGCTGGATTCTTTTCTTGAAACTTAATAATTAAATTAAAGTTTCTCACATGCATCAAGTATTAAAAGAGACACTAGTGAAAATGTAGTGTGTCAACTGAATATTCGGACCTATTTTCAGTACTGTTTAGTATTACCTTAAATTACTGAAATTAATTTGAATGCTTTCACTGTAACGTTTCCAAAATCAGAAGTTTTAAGGACAAGCAGAAAAAAACCTACCACAATTTAAGTCTAAATAAAGCATTAACTAGCTGTTTATGTTATTAAATGACTGCTGTATTCACTAATTATACACACACGTATTAGATAATTTAATGATTTCATCACATGAAGTCTTAATAAACCTTTGAACTCTTGGAATGTCATTATCACATTTTTTTATTCCCCATAGCAGTATTCTAAAAATGTGTTTTTAATACACTGTATATCCACTTTGTTTGAAAAAATATCACAGTATAAAAAGAAAACCACCAAAGGAAAAAGAAATCCTGTGCATTTCCAACAACTGCTGTCAGGATGTTTCCATGAGAGATAGCCTCTGGCTTAGCAAAACCTTCTCACTTCACTGTGTTGTCAGCCTGGCACTTCTCTTGTATCATCTAAAGACAGAACAGGGAGCAAGAGGCTCCGATTACAGTGAGCTTAAACGGCACAGGGAATTAAACAAGTTTTTGTGTGAAATGTTCTGATAAGACTGACTATGTAAAAAGTGAGTATTTTATGTTGGGAATTTCACTCATACATGTTTTGCAGTGTATTTTTGTTGTTGTTTTTGTGTGTGTGTGTGTGTGTGTGTGTGTGTGTGTGTGTGTGTGTGTGTGTGTGTGTGTGTGCGTGTGTCTGTGTGTGTGTAAAAACACAGTGCATGTCTGCTCTTGTCTCTATGTCACCCCCCATAAAGCCTAACTCCCCTACACACACACACACACACACACACACACACTTGAAATTTCCAATGTTTCCACTGAGTATCATTATACCTTAAGTGCGAGTAAATGGTTAATTTGCTTAATTGAATTCCTCTTGTTATGAGGATCTGTGCAGTGCAAACAAGGTGTTATGAGACTGAGGCAAGAAATGCTATACCTATAAGCTCTTTTAGCCTGTTCATTCTTTCCTAATGATTTCATTTCCCTTTATGGTTTTCTTTCTTCTTTAGAACTGATTTATTATATGTGAATGTGTTTTTTTTTACGTATATTACATTGTAATATACTCTTTTCAACTCTTTTCTAGCATCAAACCACAAACAATATAACCCAGAATTCCATTTTTCAGTCCCACGCCCTTAATCTAAAGCAGGACGAGAGAACAAACACAACTGCACTATTTGTTTTCCTGTGATCCATCTGGAGGTGAAAAAGTCTAATCCGTTTCTCTCTGAATCTGATATTCATCTTTTGTAGTAAACATTTGGGGTTATTGTTTTATACGATGTGGCATTCACGTAGAAATGAGCTGCTGTGGTTTCCTGCATTCTTTTGTAGATGGGAAGCCATTTGAATCTCAAAATCAGAGTAATAAAGGAATTTCTCACACACTTCTGTCTTTAAAAAATATAATGGCTCATTTTGCTGCAAATTGTATGGCATTTGTGATTTTGTAACAAGTTTTCGTTGAAAAAGATTTAAAGTGATATTGAAATAGGGTAGTGGAGACAGTTATGCTATGCAGATGCCACGGTCCAACATTGCAGCCTTCTCAAGTAGTACTTAAAATTGCTGTGAACAGCAGTGAGACATGCTACCTGCATCTGCTCATTCAGCTCCAACTCTCTAATGTTGTTATTGCATCATGTACCGCATCCTGTTTCCTGATTACTGAGACACTCTACATCTGTTACAAAGAAGCTAAACTTCTTTAAAAAAACATGGTTTAATATTCCAAAAATTAACCAACTCTCATATGAAGCAGGTTTGGGCCACCTATCAAGGAGACAACCTTTATGGCACATTCTACTCGAGCACACCGCAGATAAAGGTCATACAAAGGTCATTCATTTTTTGCATTAGTCATACAACCAATACAACCTTAATACACAATGGAGATGGAATTAACATTGAGGTGCCACAAAATGTTCTACCACAACCTACATCCAAATATCTGTTTCCCATCACTGAGAAAATATGACAGACCAAGCCTAGGAAACTAGCTGATTAGATGCTCTCAGTTTACTGTTTGATCTCACTCTAGGAGACACAAATAAGTTTAGGACTTAAAGGTAGCTTTTCCAATTAAAAAAAGACCCACACTCTGTCAGGCATATAAATGGCCGTGCTTTTTACTGTGTGCTTGCTTGCATGGGCGGTCAGGACTTGAATGGAGCCTTTACCAGAGTGCTTAACTAGCTCGAACCACAGTAGCGTGACTAAGATGCTGTGTCAGAAGGACTAATAGCCTTAAACACTCTGCTGCATCTGATGCTTCCACAACTCCCCACTTCTCCTCACCCCAAAGTCATATAATGAAGAAAATGAAGGAATCTGCACACTGGACAATATGAGCTACATTTCCAAAGGACATTAATGAAACTATTTGAATATTCAGTATTTAGAGGTGAGGACTTATATACATTTGCAACTTAAGTTTAAATGTCATTTCCTGAGGAAAACCTGTGTGCTGAAATAGATTTTCTAGATGCTCCATTTAGTCTCTGAGGTTTGAATTTTTCAGAAGTGTCTTTTTTACTAATAGTGTCTAGACCAATGCATTCAATTGCCCCCCTAAATACATAAATAAATTTAGCTGATTTTTGATCATTCCTGTATTCACTTGTACATAACAAAGACATGGCTATGTTAGACAACATGCAATTTAGGTATTAGATCCTCACTACAAGCGTGTAACTCAATTCTGAATGGCTCATGGTGTTCAGTGACGTGAGGTTTTTTGTGACATGCCATATGTTATGCAGATCAAAGATATGTTCAGACCCAACTTTCAGGCTATATGGTCTGAAATTGAGCGATGGACATTTCTACCCGTTTCTCTTCTTCTGTTTCAAATGTCATGGCGATAATAAAATAGTGCTGCAATAAGACGGTTCAGTCTCAGTGCAGTGATATGGAACAGTGATTCTCTTGACAATACAGTCTCCCTTCACCATTGCACCATGTCCTACTCTTACACACATACACACATACATACACACATACATACACACATACATACACACATACATACACACATACATACACACATACATACACACATACATACACACATACATACATACATACATACATACATACATACATACATACATACATGTGTGTGTGTGTGTGCCTGCAGGATCAGAGAGCTGGCATGCGTCAGACTAGTAAAAACTGTCTGTCTGGAGACAGAGCAGCAGCAGGATAGACCTTCCAGCCATTCAGAGAGGATAACCAATCTAATGATGTCTCATGGCACTCTGACTGAATACAGCCCGGCCAGATTTGTTGTTGACACCATGTCCTACTTTCTTCAATTCGCCTTGACACTGGGCTATGCAATGAATGCTATTCAGAAGATGTATAGAAAAAAAAAATTTTAAATAGACAGAAAAACAATTACCTCATAAAAACTTCATTCATGATAAATGACAAATGATTAAATCTAGAATATCTGTTCTGAAACTTAACAAAAGGCTTCTTGGTTTTCTGGTAAAGAGACACTGTTGCTAAAAGATTTGAGTGTGGAAGTGCATCAGAACACAGCAGCGTCTCTAGGGAGCAGCCTATAAAACTAAGAAAAAAAGAGCAACAAGAGAGAATGAAATAAAGGAGGTGGGTGGCACCACGCTAGCTCTGCTCCCAAAATCAACATGATGGCTTCTGTCTGCAGGCTAACTCTTCTCCAGGGACACCTGCCTTGCCAGCTACCTTTGGGCGAGACTGGAGGGCTGAGAGTCATTAATCGTGCCTCATGTGTCTGCTTGCTCACCATGTGACAGCATTTATCTGTGCTGCACTGTAATGCAATAATCAGGAAAAAACATAATTACATCTGAACACAACCAGGCTGGGACATATATTACTGTCATTTCCTTTTGTTTGTCTCACTTTGGCATCATAGAATCCTATCATTTTTAATGTGCTTTAAAACACTTAAACATGGAAGATGCACTCTGACCTAACATGCAATCAAGGCTAACAGAAGGCACTCATATTGACAACAGTAATGAAATGGAGTGCCATCAGGTCATTTAAAGCACCAAGATATTTGTTGCATTTGCACTCAAAAAACGGTGTCATGAGACTTTTGGCAGATTGTTGGAGAGCCGAGCACCAGGGCTTTAGCTGTGGGTCAGCCCGATGGCAAAATGCTCTGGCCTGGCCTGTGAAGGACTGGTACAGCACACCCCAGGCTATGTTCCTGCCAACCAAGCTGCTGGAATAGTGCTTCAGTAACAGACGTGCCCAAATACCTCCCATAGCATGTGGGCTGAATCAGTGCCAAAGCTCAGTCCCCCATTCCAAATCAGACCACTTCAGCCTCCAAACTGAGGAACAGGCAAGCGGACAAGGGATTAAATGGGCTTTGCATGCAGAGCAACAGCTAGGGAGCTTTCTTCACATACCCAAGATCTGGCATGAGATGGAGCCAAGTGACTGCAGAGAAAACTCTTAGCCAAAAGTGACACTGCACGCTATCACCCACTCACTCTGGAGTGTTCATCAGACGTCATGTTCAACTCTGAGCTAGAATATTGCAGATGCTGTCATACACACTTTAATCTTAACCCCTACAGGTTTGCTTGGGGAAAGAAAGCTTAGGCCTTTTCATTTGTTGGTTCTCTAAGTGGGGTTTAGGAACACTCTGATATCAGTGAGTGACATGAAACTCTCTCTCTCTCTCGCTCTCTCTATGCTATGTCTATTTTGTTTTGTTTATTATGCCATTTGCATCTGTCTCTGTTCTATTCCTGTTATGTGATTATTATCCTAATGTGTTCACCTGTTCTGTATTAAGCATTTGATTAGTTTGTTTTTTTGTAAACTTTTATGTCCATCTATGTCCATTTGTCCCATTACATCCAATCTCTATATTACATGTTTCATTGCTTTTGTCTTATTTGCACACCACACATTTTAAGCATGAAATAAGAATTTCACACTTGCATCCATCCTTCACTGCACATTGCAGAAGTTACAGCTGTGCAAATTTATCAATTATTAGATTTATTACTGAGTTCCTATCAAATATATCAAACAAAACCCAATTTAATCCAATAACTCAAAAACAAGTAGGTATATGAATAAAATTGAACCTAATGTGTTCTGTCAGTAGAAAGTTCAGGAATAAAAAGCTCTATGGCTCTAATAAACCGGCAAAATACAAAATATGGTAGTGCTGTATAAATTTAAATAATGCTCATTCAATAAATCTGTACTGAGGAGGGCTGTGGAATTTATTTCATGCTTAATGTGATCCCTGGTTCGAGACTGTGATTAAACATCAGTTCAACAGTGCAGCAGAGGTGTTATGATGAGAGGAGATAATATTAAGGGATGGCAGAATCAGTTAATATGGCCATCTGTTTTCATTCTGACAGTTTAGCTAGCACACACACACACACACACAAAAAAAAATCCAGAGCACTCAAGTTGGGTTCAGGAAAAAAGGGGGAGGGGACGGGGTCGTGCGGTAGGGTTAGCTTGAAGAGGAAGTCATGCTGGTTGTGCTGAGGGTCACTGCTTACCCTGCAGTGTGCTACTTGCTCCCCACCAAGCGCTGCCATTCACAGAGTTCTCCTGTGAGACACTCTGACAGTCAGGTCCATCAACATCAGCCTGAGCTGAGGATTTTATAGACTGGAAGTGCAGTTCCATATCCCTGTTTCAATATTACAGCAATTTTATCTCCCTCGTGTCCTCTCTGTATGTTCATCCATCCAATGCACTTTATCTAATCTATCTATCTATCTATCTATCTATCTATCTATCTATCTATCTATCTATCTATCTATCTATCTATCTATCTATCTATCTATCTATCTATCTACATACTAACCCTCAACATCATTAGGAACACATGTACACCTGCACATTCTTGCAATTATATAATCATTTGGCGTGAGCAAGCCATGAGCTTCAGTTCAGCATGGTTGTTGGTGCCAGGGTATTTCTGCAGAATTGCTGATCTCATGGGATTTTCACACATAACAGTCTCTAGGGTTTACAAAGAATTGTGCAAAAAGCAAAGCAAAAAAAAAAAAAAAAACCATCCTGTATCCTCTCGATGAGAGAGATCAGAGGAGAATGAGCAGATCGTTCTGAGCTGACAGGAAGTCTCTAGTAGTTCAAATAAGCACTCTTTACAATCATGGTGAGCAGAAAAGCATCTCAGAATGCATTGCATGTCAAAGCTTTGTGGATGGCTTACAACAAGAGAAGACTAGATGTCAGCCAAAAACAAGAATTTGTGTGGTACCCACACTCCCAGACTGAAAAAACTGGGGGTGAAATATCATGTGGTCTTTTTTTTTCTAATGAAATGTTTTTCTGTTTTTCATATCATTCTGAATAATAAACTCTAGAAGCTGTTGTGTGTGAAAATCCAAAGAAATCAACCAGCACATCTGCTACCACATCAATACCAAGTCACAGAAATCACACTTTTCCCCCTATATGATGTTTGATAGAACACAATAAACAGAATAATAAAGCAACTAAACGAATAAACCATTTAGAGAAAAAACAGATTTGTTAGGTCACTTTTAATTATAATAGCATGTCAACTATAATTAGCATCCATGTTCCAAAGATTACCATATTCAAAAAAAAAATATTTTCATCCTTAAAGTCTTTCTTGTTTGTTCCCCTCTTTCCCAAGAGGGCCTCTTAAAAATGAGACTGGGGACTCCATCCCTGAGTGTTTTCCAAATCTGCCAAAACTTAGCTCTCTCCAAGTAAATCAAACAGAAGCTAAAGTAATTAGTAAAGAGAGAAATTATGCTAATAAGCCTGAGGAGCTTGTTAGGTCATTTTCATTATGCATGTTAAGCCTTGACTTGGGGCAGGGTTTCTGCAAAGGAAGATTAATTATGTACAATGAAAAAAGGTGGAGAAATGGATTTCATAAGCAGTGCTAGCAAGCCACTCTTGGAAACAATCCTATCGGGCCACAAAGATCTCTCTGCCTTAAACAAAACAAAAAAACAGGTTGCGGAATTGTGAGTTACTCTGAGCATAGACAGACAAATAAACCGGTGGGTAAATAAATAACAAATGTGCCACACCAAGTGGGCAGCTTGTAAAAGTCTGCATTGCAGGATCTCTCCTTAATCTACATCCTCACATGGCTCACAGAACTGTTTACTGTACTCTCACATAGAAATGAATCCATCTCAAAATTCCTGACCCTTTGTTTCCATTTAGAGTGATAAGTCATTATCTCTGGCCCATACATTACACTGCAGCAGGCCAGTACTTAAGCATAGAGGACTATAAATACTGCAAACAAATGAAGCTGTCAATCAAATGTTTACAGAACCTTTCTGTATGTCGATATGCACTAGCCACTGCCTGGCTGTCATTTGTTTAATTAATCAATTCTCACCTTCAATTGCAAATAACATTATTTGCTTAATAGCTGTTGCACAAAAAATACAGAAAGTAAAAATATAAATAAATAAAAAATCAGACTGCCAAGCCAATGCTCTAATTAAAAAAAGCATGCCTGTGAGAGAGATCATCTTAAGTGATTTTGCCTCTACATAGACAAGTAAAGGCTGATTGCTCAATAAGGTAGAGTTATTCACTGTCTGTCTGTGTGTGTGTGTGTGTGTGTGTGTGTGTGTGTGTGTGTGTGTGTGTGTGTGTGTGTGTGTGTGTGTGACACGTTTCCAAATGTCCTCACTAACACAGGAATACCTGAAAGTTTTGACTTGTGGGGATATTTGGTTGTTCCCCATGAGAAACGATTTTTTAGTTTCTAAGAACTGCAGACTTTATGTACAAAACAATAATGTTTCAAATATTTCCTTTGTTAGATTTAATTTTAAGGTGTTTTTAAGGCATAACATTAATTAGCTGCATTATGGCAGTTGAAGGTCCTCAAACAGATAGTAAGATGTGTGTGTGTGTGTGTGTGTGTGTGTGTGTGTGTGTGTGTGTGTGTGTGTGTGTGTGTGTGTGCGTGTGCGTGTGTGTGCATGTGTGTGTTGACTGATGACTGAGTCAGCTAATCCATACTCTTTCAGCTGTTAATTGACTGTGTTTAAAAATGCCAAGAGAAAATTTACTTCATTGCAACTCCTAGTTGTTAAATCTCAATACTGCTATCTCTCACTGTGTCAAAATCAAAGCTTACAATCAAAGACTTATCAATTTAGATGAACAAGCGCAATCCAAACTGAAAGGTCCTTCATACTTCTGTAAGCCATGTCACTGTTTTATAACCTACAGCAGTTGTGTTGGCAGATTTTCTATGTTTTTCCTCTCTTGGTGTCTCTGGTGAGTTCAGGGTTTGGCGCTGTTCCCAGATCAGAGAAGCAGTGTTGAGTGAGAGCTGTGGAGAAGTCATTATTGCCAGCATGCCGCTATCAGACAGCGTTTAGATCATTGAGGCAGAGGCCCTGCTTATCACACGAGGTTCAGAATTCAGCACACCCCCGGAGGTTGCGCATTCGAGTCCTCAGGGAAATGCTGTGTTTCACGGCAAAACCGCTTATTGCATCAGAGGCCTCAGCATCAATTATACAATAAAGACTTCTACTATTTCCTCAATTGATTTCCCTTAACATCCAACTGCAGTAGCCATTTAAAGAATAAGATCTAACAATGCAAATATTAGAGAATATAATGAATATTGCCCTGAGTATGAAAATCTTTTGCTTGTTTTTTTTTTTAAATTAACGAAAAAAATGACAACCTCTGCCTTACCGTCATAAAGCCGTCTAATAAGCCAGAGTCGGGTTTAGGGGGCGCTTGCAGGCGCTCCATGGACCACTTTTCAATGATGGAGGACACTTGGCTGTTCTCTGTGTTTAAAATACGGAACCCTGACATGTTCACACCACTGTAGCGGTACGGCTCCACGTCTAGCGCAAAGAGATCCTGCAGGAAAAGAGAAATCAAGACTTAGCCATATACTCGCGCAAATTAGACTCAGATGTCATCATTAATACACATATACAGGATGTTAAATATAAATGTGTTGTTTGGAATGTATGCATAATGTCTTTTAAACTGACAAATACATATAAGAATAGAAGGTTGACTCGTATGTTTTTTGGGCAGTAATGTTTTTGTGTCTTGTGTGTGTGTGTGTGTGGGGGGGGGGGTTGTTGTTGTTGTTGTTGTTGTTGTTGTTTTGCCAGAAATGTCCATAGAGCATCTGGTTGAGACTAGAGGTGTGTATTGGCAATGGGATCATGCAGAGAACAAAAAAGTCACACAAGCTTTCCAACTAAACTTGTTAGAAAATGCTGTAAGAATGTACAAACAAAAATAATAACTGTGGAAGTGTAAAAAAAAACCAGTCCCATGTATATCTCTATTTTTAAAAATGTCTATACCAGATATGAGATAGAGATATGATTATTTGGAGGACTAAACTGTTACCGATACAGATAGTGGCATCGTGGTGCTCCCTTATTATACTACTACATGTTAGTGAAGATGTTGCACAGGAAAAAGAATCCGAAAGTAGATGTGCAGCTATGTGACCTTATTATTTACTACTTCACCATGGACTGTTCTCTCTCTCTCTCTCTCTCTCTCTCTCTCTCTCTCTCTCTCTCTATCTATCTATCTATCTCTCTCTTTCTTTCTCTCTCTCTCTCTGCCCGTCTTTCACTCTCGCACGCACAGACGGGGAACTGATAGCAGTTAGGGGAAGAAAATCTGGCAGAAAATGGAGTCCATATGCAGCTTCTCTGGAGCACGGTGGTTCACTCTGTTGGGTGAATTAAGCTCACAGTTCTGCGTTTTCTATCTGCCAAGCTCTCTATTGGCAAAACTAATTATTCGGCTGTCAGACACGTTCAATCATCAGTCACATCCTTCATCTGTTTAAATTCTTCAAATATGACTGTCCATGTGTATCAATTACATTTTCTTTTTATCTTGTGTTTATTTTAATAAAATGAAAGAAAAACATCACTCCGTATCAGGTAAATGTATTGTTACTTTTCCTGACGATAGATTTCATAATCGGTGTAAGTCAGAGGGCTTGGAGGGTTTTAATTTGCCGGGCAGCACGGAGAAACGGAAGGGCAGGCTTCTGACTGATATATGTGAGATATGGCCTTAATCAAAATTTAATTTTAATAATGTCTAAGTCACGAAAATAGGGCAGAAGGGGAAAGGAATGAGAGAAGCATAGAGAAAAGATGGGGAGACGGAGACAGGGAGCAAGAATACTTGTCAAATTTCAGGAAGGGAAAAAATATTCAGGAAGGGAAAAACCCTCTGTACTGGGCCAAGGGCCATGTCAGTTACAAAAGCACTGAGTGTCAGCATAGTTCTCTTTAATCACTCTTCCTCTCTGTCTTTGTAGCTACAGTCTTTTTTTGAACCAAAAGTTACGCTGGTGAACAACTGAACATCATTTACTGTGATGGCTGGATTTAATATTAAACAGGAGGACTAAAACATAATAATTATGACTAGCTTGACAATTTAAACTGTGATGTAAAGAAAACTATTACACACACACACACACACACACACAGACACACACACAGACACACATACACACACACACACACACAAACACACACACACACACTTAAAGGCAGACAGCTAGCTGCAATAGTGATTTCTAATTTTTGAAGCGTTTAAAGACCATCATGCCCTGCAGGGATCACACCATGTTTCCTCTGAAAACAAAATTTTAATAAACAAAAAAGCTGTAACCTTTTTAGACAAATCCACTTACAGCAAATGACTTTATGTGGATGTCGAAAATGAAACCTTATACTGAAGGCTTTTTACATTGCACTATACATAGCCAAAAGTATATGTTCACACTTGACCATCACAACCACATGTGCTTCTTAAACACTGAAACGAAAAAGCAAAATTAATTAGCATTAATATGGAGTTTGTCCTTGCTTTGCTGCTGAACCAGTCTCCACTCTTTTCAGAAGGCTTTTTTTGAGATTTTTGAGCGTGGCTGTGGGGATTTGCTCATTCATCCACAAGAGCATTACTGAGGTCAGGCTCTGATGTTGGACACAAAGACCCGGGGTGTTTCATATCATCCCAAAGGTGTTCAGTGGAGTTGAGGTCAGGACACTGTACAGACCACCTGAGTATGTGGTTTACGTTAATGCTACACTCACTCTACACTCAGTATAGTAATTATGAGCTTGTTTAAATTAAGTTTAAATCACATTTGGTTTTGAAATCATGTAAACGAAACAGTATGATCTCTTATGTCCGATTGACCCCTGTGATGGAAAATTTTACAAGGGGAAGTTGTTTGTGAAGCTCTGGCCTTCTGTGTGCGTGACTAGAAGTTGTTTGTGACCAGAGACTGTTTGTGTGAATTGTCATGTTTTACGAAGAACATTGGGCCCTGCTGTTCAACAGCACAAATAACCTTTTTACTCTTGCCCGTGCATACCAGTGTGCTGCTTTTTCCAAATTTCCACAGCACGCCATTTTCCATTTTTTCCATTTGGGGAAAAACCCACATATGAGTGTGATGGTCCACATACTTTTAGCCAAATAGTGTATTTTTAATCCAGTAGGCATTCAAAAGCTTGGGAGGGCTAATAACTCTTTTAATGAACAGGAGATCGTTCCTGACCATTAAGACAGCAGCTGTTTTTATATTGAGTTTCTAGTAACATTACAGATGTCTTATAATTTTGCACAATAAACAGTAATGAGAATGCACATCATAAAGAAATTAGCAAAAAACATTTTATGTAATGCTAGTTCGCCCTGTAAATCTGCACAGATGTCTCGTTCATTTGTATACAAACAGTTCTTGAAACTCTGGTTTCTGCAGAACATCCCTATAACTTTGCTATAGCTATATATTTATAGCTTTTTTCCCCAGATGTCGATATGGATTTCATCAAAAACATTTTGTTCTTTTTTGCCACCAAAATGCAATTCACACATTTAAACTCTCTATGTGCTGTCATTCCCAAATCCTTCCAAGACAATATACATGATCTGTTATGATTTTTGTCATTAGATACTAATAGAGAAACCTGAAGATTCAGTTTGTGGCCCGTTTTATACACGGATAATAAGAATCATCAGGACTTGGAGATTCTCAGACACAATCTTCTAAACAGGATGCGCTTTTTTATTGCTCATTCATTTATAATGCATATAAAATATTGCAGCTTGATCATTTGTCAAAGAGGTTCATTTTTTTTAGTCAGAATGTGGCTTGTAACTGAACAGGTAGCTGGTGATGAAGTGCACTTCATTTGAGAAACACAGCCACGTCGTTCTGCTCAGGATGGGATCGCTTTAATATTTATTTTTATTGTTCTCATTTTAATCTTACCCAATGTCACTGTGTGTTTTTCACCCTTTCCTTTTTGCCAGATATTATCATGAATATTTACAATGTATATTATGATCTGTTGACCCATATATATTTTTAAAAGATTTTCATCTTTTATAATAATATTTTCTCCCCTTCAAGTTGCTGCCTCTCCTTTTTATATAAAAACACACCAGCAGTCAACATTTAGACACAAATTTTGATCATATCTTACATCTAACATTAATTTCTAAAAAAGTAAATAGAAGTTAAAACCTGTGTATAAATTTCCATTGTCTGTACCACTTATCCGATCTATTCTCAGGTCCCAGGGAGCCTGTGCCTATCTCAGGTGTCATTGGGCATCAAAGCAGGATACACCCTGGACGGAGTGCCAACCCATCGCAGGGCACACACACACAACGAGCAATTTAGAGATGCCAATCAACCTACAGTGCATGTCTTTGGACCGAGGGAGGAAACCAGAGTACCCGGGGTAACATGCAAACTCCACACACATGGCAGAGGTGGGAATCAAACCTCCAACCCTGGAGGTGTGAGGCAAACATGCTAAGCACCAAGCCACCGTTAAACTTAGTAGAAAATTGTATAAAAAAAATAAATAAAAAATTAAGATAACCATTTCATAAGCAGGAGTTTCCAAGCTATTGACCAGAAGTGTAAACATGAATATTGTTAAACACATGGATGAATTGCATTGAGTGAACAGACTGCTTCTTACCAATGTAGTAAAAATATAGTGATAGTACTCTGTCATCATCCCCATAGCAAGAGCCTGAAAACAGAGAGATAGAGAGAGAGAGAGAGAGAGAGAGAGAGAGAGAGAGAGAGAGAGAGAGAGAAGAGAGAGAGAGAGAGAGAGAAGAGAGAGAGAGAGAGAGAGAGAGAGAGAGAGAGAGAGAGAGAGAGAGAGAGATTACACCAATCAGCTATAACATTAAATCCACTCACAGGTGAAGTGAATAACATTGATTATCTTGTTATAATGGCACCTGTCAAGGATTGGAATATATTACGCAACAAGTGAACAGTCAGCTCTCAAAGTTGATGTGTTGGAAGAAAGACAAATGGGCAAGTAAAAGCATCTTAGTGAATTTGACAAGGGCCAAATTGTGATGGCTAGACAACTAGGTCAAAGCATCTCCAAAACGGCATGGCTTTTCGGGTGTTCCTGGTATGCAGAAGTTAGTATCTATCAAAAGTGGTGCAGGGAAAGAGAACCTTTGAACTGATGACAGGCTCATGAGCTCCCAAGGCTCACTGATGATCATGGAGAGTGAAGGCAGACCCATCTGGTCCGATCCCACAGAAAAGCTAATGTTGATGCTGGCTGTGATAGAAAGATGTCAGCACACACAGTGCATCACTGTCTGGTGTGTACAGAGCTGAGTAGCTGCAGACTGGTCAGAGTGCCCATGAACACTCGCGTCCACTGCTGAAAGCACCAACAATGATGATTTGGGAATTGGACCATGAAACAACGGAGGAAGCTGGCCTGGTCTGATGAGTCATGCTTTCTTTTACATCAAGTGCATGGTCATGTGTGTGTGTGTGTGTGTGTGTGTGTGTGTGTTTGTGTATGTGTTGCTTACCTGGGGGAGAGATGGTACCAGGATGCACTATGATAAGAAGGCAAGAAGCTGGTGGAGGCAGTGCTCTTGGCATTGTTCTCATGCAAAACCTTGGGTCCTGGCATTCATGCAGATGTTACTTTTCCATATACCACCTACCTAAACATTGTTGCAGTACACTCTTTCATGGTATTCCCTAATGTCAGAAGCCTCTTTCAGCAGGACAATGTGCCCTACAAACATTGAGGGACAAGTCTGACCCATGGAGACTACCTCACAATTTACAGGACTTAAAGGATCTGCTGCCAAACCTGCAGAGGTGTTGCAGAGTTTGTACCTCATCAAGTCAGAGCTGTTTTAGTTACACAAAGGAGACCTACACAATATTAGGCATGTGGATTTTATGTTATGGCCGATCTGTGTATATGAATAAAATTTACAGCAGCAATATTGCTGCTATGGTATAAATCTGAAACAAATCATTACAAGGAAATCACAAGGGAAAATACTGCATTTTTTCTGTATTGCAGTATTGTTTGTGAATTGAAATATGAATTAAGCCAGAGTCAAATTAAATAATGTCTGTCCTCTATCCTGTGAAGCACACACCCTCCTTTCTGTCCCTCTAGAACAGTCACCTGCTCTTAATAACTACAGTTTGCTATAACAAATGCTTTTTTTTTCATTTACAGAGTAGAGCTGCTGAAATGCATGAGGTATGAGTGTGGATTTCCTGTTTACAGCCAGCGGGTTCTGGGACTGAGTAATCTAACAACCGAGCAGATGGGATTTGATTTGGCTCTTCTTCAGTATGTCTCCATAATGATAACGAGCTCTCAGGTTTACTCTCCAACCCAAACCTGCATTTTGCTAGCATCCCTCACAGACAGATAGATGGCTCAATCCATAATGCTAATTAGCTTGTGGTCCAAGCTGTTGTGCTGCGGAACGATACAGCAACAATCGGCGAGCTTAAGTGTCTGATCTGTTCCAATCATTCAGTTCATCAGCGTGCCTCTTGGGGGCGGCATGAAAAATTCAGGAGGCTCCACTCAGAAAGAGCAGCTGGCTGGAACGGCAGCAATGCACACACAAGTGGGCTAAAGCTGCCCTACTGCTTTTGTACCAACGCAAATGGAAATGTTAGTGGTGCACTCATCGCTGTTGGCATTACAGTGGTTGCAATCCTGGACTGCGTTGGTGTAGGGCTGCCATTAACCAGTCTGGCTGTGTGCCATGCAGCATAAACCAGCACTTGTAGATGAGCAGGTGAGTGCTATAGCAGTACAGAACGCTGAACAGATTGTGAATCACAGATTATTATTATAGCAAGGAAAAGGTGAGGGCGAATAGAATGGCTCAGGGTCAGGACAGTAATTGCAGCTTGTGTCAGGCGGCTAAGTGTCCAGGTGGACTGCAAAAACTCCAGGAGACAATTGTGGCTGATGGAGGGGACCCTTTCATTCACACAAAGCTGCATTCATATCAGTGGTGTACACAGCAAAATCCCCAGTGTTGGACTGACACTCAGTATGTTGAGTAAACACTAACAACGGTTCATTTAATTTCAGCTGGGCACAAATGAATACTGTATATTACAGCCTCACAACTCAAGCGTTAATTTGGCAAATTCATGTGTGGCTTCTGATTTACTAAGATCTAAATTAAAGATGACTTATCTGACAAAGTTGTGTGTACAATTTACATTTACATTTTGGTCATTTAGCAGACTCCCTTATCCAGAGTGACTTACATTTTTATCACATTTTATACAACTGAGCAGCTAAGGGTTAAGGGCCTTGATCAGGGGCACAGCAGTGGTAGTTTGGTGGACCTGGGATTCAAACTCACAACCTTTCCATCAGTAGTCCAGTGCCTTAAACACTAAGCTGCCACATCCCCAGTTGATGTTGCAGGTAGAATTGCATAAATGTCACCTTGTGCAAAGTGTGAGGAAACAATCTGCTGTAGCATTTCAAATAACCTTCATCAATACATGATAATAATAGACTTTAAGAAATCATTACATATTCAGAATTTAAGCATTATCAATTTTTTTTATGATAGATCATGTCATTGGGAATGTGTGTGTATATACAGGTGCATCTCAATAAATTAGAATGTCATGGAAAAGTTCATTTATTTCAATAATTCAACTCAAATTGTGAAACTCGTGTATTAAATAAATTCAATGCACACAGACTGAAGTAGTTTAAGTCTTTGGTTCTTTTAATTGTGATGATTTTGGCTTCCATTTAACAAAAACCCACCAATTCACTATCTCAACAAATTAGAATATAGTGACATGCCAATCAGCTAATCAACTCAAAAGACCTGCAAAGGTTTTCTGAGCCTACAAAATGGTCTCTCAGTTTGGTTCACTAGGCTACACAATCATGGGGAAGACTGCTGATCTGACAGTTGTCCAGAAGACAATCATTGACACCCTTCACAAGGAGGGTAAGCCACAAACATTCATTGCCAAAGAAGCTGGCTGTTCACAAAGTGCTGTATCCAAGCATGTTAACAGAAAGTTGAGTGGAAGGAAAACGTGTGGAAGAAAAAGATGCACAACCAACCGAGAGAACTGCAGCCTTATGAGGATTGTCAAGCAAAATCCATTCAAGAATTTGAGTGAACTTCACAAGAAATGGACTGAGGCTGGGGTCAAGGCATCAAGAGCCACCACACACAGACGTGTCAAGGAATTTGGCTACAGTTGTCATATTCCTCTTGTTAAGCCACTCCTGAACCACAGACAACACAGGCTAAGGAGAAGAAGAACTGGACTGTTGCCCAGTGGTCCAAAGTCCTCTTTTCAGATGAGAGCAAGTTTTGTATTTCATTTGGAAACCAAGGTCCTAGAGTCTGGAGGAAGGGTGGAGAAGCTCATAGCCTTCATAGCTTGAAATCCAGTGCTAAGTTTCCACAGTCTGTGATGATTTGGGGTGCAATGTCATCTGCTGGTGTTGGTCCGTTGTGTTTTTTGAAAACCAAAGTCACTGCACCCGTTTACCAAGAAATTTTGGAGCACTTCATGCTTCCTTCTGCTGACCAGCTTTTTGAAGATGCTGATTTCATTTTCCAGCAGGATTTGGCACCTGCCCACACTGCCAAAAGCACCAAAAGTTGGTTAAATGACCATGGTGTTGGTGTGCTTGACTGGCCAGAAAACTCACCAGACCTGAACCCCATAGAGGACCTATGGGGTATTGTCAAGAGGAGAATGAGAAACAAGAGACCAAAAAATGCAGATGATCTGCAGGCCACTGTCAAAGAAACCTGGGCTTCCATACCACCTCAGCAGTGCCACAAACTGATCACCTCCATGCCACGCCCAATTGAGGCAGTAATTAAAGCAAAAGGAGCCCCTACCGAGTATTGAGTACATGTACAGTAAATGAACATACTTTCCATAAGGCCAACAATTCACTAAAAATGTTTTTTATTGGTCTTATGAAGTATTCTAATTTGTTGAGATAGTGAATTGGTGGGTTTTTGTTAAATGTGATCCAAAATCATCACAATTAAAAGAACCAAAGACTTAAACTACTTCAGTCTGTGTGCATTGAATTTATTTAATACACAAGTTTCACAATTTGAGTTAAATTACTGAAATAAATGAACTTTTCCACGACATTCTAATTTATTGAGATGCACCTGTACTATTAAATAATTATTCATTAGTGAATTCACAAACAAGTTATATGAAGTGTTGCCCAGCATGGAAATCAGGCTTTTGCATGTGCAGCATGTTCTCAATAGCTGTGCCAAGTTCACATTTCAGAGACTTCCAGAAGACTGAAACCTGTCATACATTTATTATACACAACTGTGTGATGTATAATAGCTGTTGTTACGGGTAGCAGGGCTGAGGGTGAACCACTAGGGGGCTCTCAGTAGGGGTTGTCATGTTATGTCTGTTTTTGTTTACTTCGGCCATGTGTGTACTTAAGCCCCGCCCTAGCCTAATGTGTGTTCCTGCCCCTGTGCACCTGTTCCCAATGTTTCTATGATTGTTCCTTGATTACGTTCTGTATTTATAGTCTTGTCTTTGTCTTCATTATTTGCTAGTCCTCGTTTGTATGTAGGCCGATGTGGTGTCGCGGTTTCTGGTTTCTATGTTCATGTCTCGTGTTCTATGTTTAATAAAACCCCGTTTTTGTTCACGGAAGCTTCGCGTTGGGTCTGTTATATCCAGCCGGACACCGCCGGTCATAACAGCTGTAGACTGTTCAAAATATATAATGAATTTAAAAAAATGTAGACAGGTCTGTGCTTTCTGTTCCTAAAGCATAAGTAAATGGAAGATTTTAAGAATAGAAGATTATCCCAAAATGTTTCCTCATCCTACTTTGCACATGCTGATGGGATTGACATGTGTACATGTAACTAATATTTACTTAATATGAAATCACTTTTACATTAATATTAAGCTATTGTTAAGATACTGGGACAAACTTTCCATAAATTAAGTTTTACTAAACCTCAACTGGCAGAAAAAGGTTTCCACAAATGTAATAACTGCCCGTTGGCCATTTTACTCCTCATTCTTAACTCCCCACTGTGTTGGTGTAAAAATAAACTAACTTGCATCAATACGACCCTGTATTTTGCAGTTGTAATCAGAAATGCTCCAAATTGCATATACATTGCACATATATATTGCACATTACAGCAAGCAAACAAAATGGACAAGATATGCTATTATACAAATATGCTAGGCGCAAACCTCTACAAACCCCTTGAACAAAAAGGATTTTTACAAAAAAATGTTTGTACACATAAACCATTAGTAAGTCAGTGCCTGAGTGACTGATCCACTCCCAACACACTTCACACCTCCCAAATTACCAATGATATTTAAAAGCACAAAAATGAATCAACATGGTGTTTAATAGAAACAAACTGCTTCAGAGTCTTATTTTATGCATCCTATATTTTAAACATGATTAAAACTAAAATCAGCAAATTTTGATAAATACTAGATTTGTTTTAACTACTAGAATTTTCTTACAGTTGATCATTACAATGGACTTGATGATAGGTGAATACTGAGACAAACTCTTACAGTGTCTAAGACTGTATCCTCACCCTTTAAGCCATATGGTTTTGGGACAATAGTTCAGCAGTCGAAGCATATTTAAAATTCTCTTGCAAAGGAAAACAAGAAGTGCAAGAATCACCAGAAAGTCATATAAGGCATATTATTGCCCCATATTTGTCTCACGTGTTTAACACACTTTGCTTAGCTATGCCTAATTCTGTCTGTGTGCCATCTGTGAGCTGGGTCTCAGAGAGAACACAACTGGCCACATCCTCATTTTAAACATTGGATGGCAAAGTCCCTCACCTCCTGATGCCAGTTTTGTTATCTTGGCCTTCAAGCATGCCAAGGGGCTTCCAATGCCAAGGGGTTTCACCATACCACGTGGCCAATAGAGTGACTTAGAGGAAGGCTCAGCAATCCCACAGTAATAAACAAAAATAGATAAATAGTTGCCTAGAAATGGTATAAAGGATATTTCTTGTTAGAAATACAAATGGCTTGGATGAGCACATTTGACCTTTATTACGATTCTTATTTGAAAATTATATTTCAGAAAATTGATTAGAAATCTTGCTCTAAGGGTGAATCATGATATCTTTAATTTTTAATGATCTCTTCTAAAATATGACAACGTTTAACTGGGTTGGACTGATTAGGTCTTGTTTTGTGTGATACTGAAGCCCTGGACTAAACATTTTTGCAATATTGGACTAATGAGCAAGATTGTTTTTTATGCTTGTACTATATATATTGAAGCTCACCTGTTTGAGAATGGTGGCAGCCATCTCATGGCCACAATCAAAGATCACATGGAACTCTTTCCCTCGCTTCATCTCCTTAAGAAGTGGCTTGGTATCTTTTGTCTCTGCTGGCAGCTGTCGGATTTTTAACCGGATATTGTAACGAGAGGGTGCCTTAATGAGCTCCTGTAACCGGATAAGACCTGAAAGAAAGAGACAGAATGGAACAGAGCCAGAGAGAGATAAAGAAGGAGAGAGAGAGCGAGAGAGAGAGAGAGAGAGAGAGAGAGAGAGAGAGAGAGGGGAGAGAGAGAGAGAGAGAGAGAGAGAGAGAGATCATTAGTAACACTGTTACTAACAAAGTCTGAGAGAAATGAGATTTTGTAAATGCATAACTTGCACAATTTTCACTATCATTCAGAGAGTTTCAACATACACATTACAAGTATGGATCTAGGATAATTGAAATTATACTCTGCATTCATTTTATTCCCTTCACTTTAATTAGAAGAAGATAAGTAAGCCCTTATGAATGGATGTCTAATATGAGTTTAATTTTAATGAAATTCATCCCTCTCTGAAATTTACAGACTGCTATACTCTCACTCTTCATCATTGTCCATTGCGTTCTGTTTCTACCTATTTTTTCCCTACACTAATGTAATCCTGTTCTTAGCATTTTCTGGACTGATCTTTGATTACAAACCTTTCTATATACAGTCTAGAGTCTAGATTTTTGGATTTGAGAGAGCAGTTCTTGAGAGACCCAGATACTTGCAGATTCTATGACAAGGTGCATTAATGCTTTATGCTAAATTTACTTTTATGCTACAGTATAACATTAGCTATCCAACTCACTAATCTGTTGCCCATGCTGTTACTCTTGTAGTGCAGTTTAATCTAAATTCTAACATGGAAACCTCTTTCAACAGCTGAACAGTCTGAATGGTAAGGTATGTGTTTGACTGTGTGTATCAGGCAAAGATGTATGTGGTGATGATGGAACACAAGCAGTTATTGTAATATATATAAATGAATCTTTTTAAGCCCAGCTACTGCAAGTACAATAAAGATAATGAAATGATTCTTATTGTATTAAATTCATGGTATAGTAAGATTACATGAAACTATTTCAGCCATAGAAAAAACACTAGTCATAATATTGTGAAATGTCATCTGGTTTAGAAATAATAATAATAAAAAAAAAGCAATGAGTCCTTTAGGCGCTGAAAGTGTCAACGTTTATTGACGAGCTGAGCCAAATTGTCAGACTAACTCAAGAGAAGTGATATTCCCATCAGGACTCAGTGTAGCCCTTGAAGATTATTGTCAGTCTTTCAGTCTTTCACGACTCTACAGCCATAGTGGTCTTGATATAAGGTCAACTAAATGCTCTAAATTACACAGATGATGGAAACGTATAGTATCTTGTAAAGCCGTGAATATGTACCACTGCACAAAAATCTTAAACATTACATTAACCCTTTTTACCAGTACACAGGCCTTCCATTCCACGGGCAGATTTGAAATCAACTTATCAGACATTTTCAATCAATATAAACAGGCGAATTACTTTAGTGCTGCAAGTCTGATATAAAATTAGTCAGGACAATGCTGGCTTTAAGAGTGAGATGTTTTTTCCTCTGTTTTGGATAATCTTAAAAATAATTTTGGTGGTTGGGGAAAAAACAGAAATGGGTTTGATATCACCATTTTGAAGATATTAATATTTATTTGAATCTTTGGAACTTTTCTATATTCTATATTTTATAAAATTTCCCCTCTAGTAGGCTGGGTAATAACAGAAATACTTACAAAAATGTAACTTATGAAAAGCCCTGAGTGTCTACTTTCATATGAGCCATTAACCACCAGAAAATCAACGTTGAACAGGGGGATAACCAAAACAGGTACAAATTCCATTTTTTGGCCTCTGTAATAATTTCATTATTACATTACGTTTCCTGAATCGAGCTGTCAGTCATGACAGCAAATGAATGCAATGACATTTTCACAGGTGTACATTGTACAGAAAAAAGCGCTAATAGATGCCATTGTTTAATGCTGAGCAGCCAACATTTCTCTAATACTAAACACATAAGTCCTGCATGTGCTGAAATTGCTTTGAGGTCCAGTCATTGATTTATGCTATGTAAGATATATAGAGGTGCACCCCAGATACTGCAGAGATCACTGTACTGCAGTTAATTAAGTCAGCCTAGCTTTGTCACCTGCTTTGACATCAGTTAACTAAAATAATCAGTTCCTTTTGGTCTGCGTATCTTTGACTTTTTTTGTTGCTATCCTGTCATGTCTGCTCATTCTCTCTGCCCTGTCAGGGTAAAACAGTACACGTAGATGCTCACAGAAAACATGGCAGGAGCACAAAAGGAAAAGATCAGTTGTCACTACTGATCTGTATTAAGAAGCCTGCTCTAAGCTCCATATTTAACTCACTGTGGACATTTCTTCCCTTCACTGTGTTTATTAGAAAGCTCTTGAGTGAGAAACATAAAAGCTTTTGATGTGAAATGTATGTGAGAAGGCAACATTGTCTAAATGTTCCCTGCCAAACCATTTAAAACACTGCCTATCAGAAACACTACCATCGAATGTACCTTAATGGATGCAGATTAAGCCAAAGATTATGTTGTCAACAACGCCGCAGAGTTACAGTCTTAAATATTTAAGAAACAAAAAGAAAAGTGAATGCCAGCCTTTCTCAGAAAGCTGCAGCCATACAGGTCAGATGTGAAGGTAGCCCTCTGTGCGCATGGGCAGCCTTATTTAAGTTCAATTAAACGTGTTGAACAAATTGCAGGCAGATTAAAGCAAGTTTCCGGTCACAGGTTTTAATAGGCAGCATGAAGGACAGAGGCATTCTACTTTGTGGAAATTACACACATGCATGCATGCATTCTCTCAGTAATTTTTCATTTCCATGTTCACATTCAGCAGCAGTAGAGTTGAAAATAAGCAGTCGGCAATGCCGGCAAACAAGAGGGTGAAGAGAGAATTTCCACCACACTACTGCCTTGGCTGGAGTGGTGAGCATATCCACAATACTATCCACAAGTTTAGCGAGTCTAGAAGAACATCTGCACCACAGTGTCATACCTGGTGTATACTTAAACACCTTGTCAATGTACCACATAGACACTCTGCTGGTTATACCATAAGGCGCTGTCTTTTTTTTAATCTAAGATGTCAACATCTTATTAGAGCATCTTTACACCAAAGTAATTCTTTCAAGGACATTTTGCTTTAGCATGGGCTTTTAGCAGTAATTAAAATTGGCATCATTTTATTTTTGGTAAAACGCTGATTTAGAACAAACTATGGCAAGGCTGTATTTAACAAGCGAGACGGAAGAACCGCAAATTGTGGAAATGTTCATTAAAATGTCATTACGAGTATTCATGAAAATGGCTCTTTTATAGAGATGAAATCATCAAAGCACTTATTAGGGCACAAATGCAGAAACCTTAAATTACAATGCCACTTAGGAAAAATGGCACCGTGACACTCTAAACAATCTAGGGAACACTAGCCAAGCATATGATGGGTTAGCTCCTTCATTACTGTGAATGGCACCGCTGGTTTGGTGCACTCACACAGATCAAATTGAAACAGATTACTGAAGGGGTCCTAGGAGACATTGGGTGCACTCCAGCAGTGCTTGTCTCAATTCAAGCTCTTGCCTCAAGCTTGAAGTATATTTCAAACACTCAGCTTTAGCCTATGTAAGCACACACACACACACACACACACACACACACACACAAATGACCTCCATGATGTATTGCCGTTTTATATATATATATATATATATATATATATATATATATATATATATTATATATATATATATATATTATATATATATATATACAGTGCAGACCTAACCAATCAGTAAAGTAAACCTGGTCATCACAAAGACCCAAATGTAAACACAAACATGATACAATTATAATTTTCTTTAAACTGATACTCATTTTACAGTTTATTTATTTGAAATAGCCCATGTACCATATACCATGACGTAAGTGTAAACTCCTGAGCTAAAGTGCACCTAATCATCCAGGATAACTTTATACTGCAAGTCTATTACGCCTACAGCCACACAATTAAGCTCTGTCTTCAGTCAGCCTTACTGTAAGTCTGTAGTCTATACTGACCTTTATGCAATTTAGCAGAGAAAAAAGTAATTGATGTGGGTCAAACACACATATAAATGAATTACATGCTTTGGGGACACAGTAAATTACCTTTCTGCTAAGGAAAGAAGTATGGCACAGTGCAATGTGTATAGCCAATTCCATTTTATTGTTATGGCCTGTAGTTATATGCTTCCTTCCAGAGGGAACCTCAGCTTGATACAAGGGGGAAAAACGGAGCATTTCAAAGGCAAATTTTAAAGTCATGTTCCCAGTTTCAAAGGTCTCAAACAGGGCTTATGTTTGGTTTGGGAAGTGTCACTCTGTACTGCCATGATAAGAACAGAAAAGATGAAAAGGGTCTTTTCTTTCTGCTTCTAGACAGTCCGCATACCGATCTGTCCCTTGTATGAATAATTTTTAATTCAGCAATCTCTCATGGAGGACAGAGCTTTAGGATGGCAGGCTGAGACTAGTCCTGCCTTCTCTGCTTCTCCAATACATAAAGTTGAGACATTAGATTAATGCAGTAATGGCTATTGATCTGCTTGTTTAGGTGTTTCTTCATGGTTAACCATTACGCTTGAATGAGCTATTAATCTAGCAGCAAACATTGCTAATTTATGAATTCTAATTACAGGTGGACTCATCCATGCAACCAGAAAGGCACATTTTTATTACTTCCCTCCCACAATGAAAGGCTCCTGCATGTTGTGTAGCATATCTGCACAAGTGGCTCTTGGTCCTCAATTGGTGTTACGCTCACATATCCAGGACTTGTGACAGAAAATCAAGGCACTATTAACCCCAGTGAAAGTTGGCCATGTCCATTTATCCCTTAATTAATCCAAGCATGGAAAAAACACAGTGATCAATTCTATCTTGAAGTTCAGACTCTGCCAGGAGACCTTAGTGCCTGCAGCAAAACTCAATGCCATAGGCAATGTGACCTTACATTTCCACCTCTAGACAAGTCTTCTAGCATGCTATCATTGCATAGAACAGTGTTGCATTGTCCATGGCATATAACAATGTTGTGCAAGCAGGCCTATTCTAAAGTGAATATAAAATAAGAGCAGTGTATTGCAGAATGGCTCAGGGCTACAGGGAGCTTGAAGAAATCCTGTATATACACTCCAGGAAAGCTGGCAAGATGTCCTGTCTGCTGGCTACTAAGCTGAACCCTGGCATATGGCATATGTAGCCTGACTGCTGAGGTATGTGCACCTGCTGTTATAACAGGACCTGTCATCCTGGGGCTTTGGCTACACCAGAGATCAGACAAAAATCATTTAAAATCCCATGCTGTAAGTCAGATTCAGGTTTGGGAAGATAAAGCTGCTTAAGAGCCTGTAGAGGACAAGGGCTACTCTGGGATGCCAATGAGCAAATTCTCACCTGTGCTGTCATCGTACACCACAGTGACCATCCTCCACTTGAAAAAGTGCACCAGATCTAGGATGGCCCTGCTGAGGGAGGAGAAGTCAGGGTAGAGGCTGACGTAGAATGAGTCACGGTTGTCTGACACTTGGTGCTTCCATTTGGTCTGGATGTGTGGCACCCCCAGCGCGTTGCAGATGGACTGGACTGCATTGGCTGAGGAACTGTGAGAGGGGCCAAAAATGGCTGCCACTCCCAGAGAGAGTTGATCACAGGCTAGGGAAGGAATACAACACTTTAAAGGGTCAAATATAAAACAAATAAACCTAATATTTAACAACATCCTAACATTAATAACAATCTACAATTGCTTAAGATGAATCTACCAACTCTATAATATATGTAACATAAAGTTCACAGTTACATTAATTATTTATGTACAAGTTTAACTGAAACAAACAAACAAAACTTCAATATAATGTATGTTAATATACAGTGGTGTGAAAAAGTGTCGGCCCCCTTCCAGATTTCTTATTTTTTGGCATGTTTGTCACACTTTAATGTTTCAGATAATCAAACACATTTAAATATTAGTCAAAGATAACAAGTAAACACATCATGCAGTTTTTAAATGAAGGTTTTTATTATTAAGGGAAAACAAAATCCAAAACTACATGGCCCTGTGTGAAAAAGTGTTTGCCCCCTAAGCCTAATAACTGGTTGTGCCACTCTTAGCAGCAACAACTGCAATCAAGCGTTTTCAATAACTTGCAATGAGTCTGTTACAGCGCTGTGGAGGAATTTTGGCCCACTCATCTTTGCAGAATTGTTGTAATTCAGCCACATTGGAGGGTTTTCAAGCATGAACCACCTTTTTAAGGTCATGCCACAGCATCTCAATCGGATTGAGGTCAGGACTTTGACTAGGCCACTCCAAAGTCTTCATTTTGTTTTTCTTCAGCCATTCAGAGGTGGACTTGCTGGTGTGTTTTGGATCATTGTCCTGCTGCAGAACCCAAGTTCGCTTCAGCTTGAGGTCACAAACAGATGGCTGGACATTCTCCTTCAGGATTTTTTGGTAGACAGCAGAATTCATGGTTCCATTTATCACAGCAAGTCTTCCAGGTCCTGAAGAAGCAAAACAGCCCCAGACCATCACTCTGACGTAATGGGACACAGACCTTCCAAAAAGTTAAATTTTTGTCTCGTCAGTCCACAGAGTATTTTCCCAAAAGTCTTGGGGATCAAGACTGGGAAGGTTCTCCACTGTTCCATGTTTTTGCCATTTGTAAATAATGTAAATAATGGCTCTCACTGTGGTTTGCGGCAGTCCAAAAGCTTTAGAAACCTTTTCCCGACTGATAGATTGGTAGGTTTGTGATCTCAAGCTGAAGCAAACTTGGGTTCTGCAGCAGGATAATGATCCAAAACACACCACTGTACATTCATATATAATATGCATGTATATGTTAAAAATAATACACTTTTTATCCCTGGTATGGAAACTGTAATAATCTTTTCCATTATCTCCAATTATCTTGTTTATCTACTAAGTCACCAGCAATGTATTGCCTATTAACAAGACTTATTATAAAATGCACAAGTCTGCTCGGGTGGGTTTTATGAGTGTGATTCACTGAGCACAAATATCCTGAGTGGCATACCTTTTCTGGAAGCCTCAAAACTGTCATGGATGTTTATCCTTTGGATGTCGTATGTTAGTGTTGTGTTTGGCAGTAGGGTTCTGTTTCTGTTGATTGTATTTAAAGCAAACTTAAAGGCTAGCTCCTCAGCACCAGATGGTCCACTTTCAATGGATTCAAATATTCCTCCTAGAATGAAAGAGAAAAAAGAAAGAAAACCGGTTTAATTTCACGTTATATTTAAATTTATATTTAATATTTTTAATCAGTGTAACTTTGTTGTCCATATATGAATTAAAATAAATATATATATAATGCATTACAGGGTACAGAAATAGAGCTATTACAAAAAGGGTAAAAATATATTAAAGTGCATATTTTTTGTAAATCATTTCAAGAGAGTCATCTACACCACAGCCATTGTCTTGAGAATTGTTTTGACACAAACTAGATGACTTGATCTTGGCCATATTGGAGACTCTTAAATCAATGGGACCTGATTGGCCAGAGGCTCAATCAATCAAGGCCTCAGGGAGCAGAAAGACATGACCAGGAGAGAATGAAGTGTTTTATTAGGATCAGCCTGTGATTTACCACTGTTTGCTCAGTGTAAAGTAAGTGCAAAGCCAAACTCCATTTTTATTTGCACTACTTAGAGAGAACTCTTGAGGCAATTTCATTCATTTTAAAATTTCATTCATTCGTTCATTCACCACTTTATCCTGGTCGGGGTGGATCTGGAGCTTGTCTAGGGAATGCTAGGTATGAGGTGGGAATATACCCTGAATGGGATGCTGCTCCACCACAGGGCATCATCATTCACACACACATTCACACCTTGATCCCGGGAGTGGAAGAAAACCTACACAAACTTGGAGAACACATGAAGCTCCACACAGACAGTAATTCAAGCCCAAAATCAAACCAAGATTCCCAGAGCTGTGAGGCAAAACACATCCTGCATCACCATGAAATCACATTTCTTGATGTGATATGTAATGTTTCTAAATTAATTTCATAATAAAACCTCAACTAGATCTAAAGGGCTGCTATGCAGAATGATCGGTTAATGAATCACCAACAGAGTGCAAGCTGACAAATGTTGCATTGTTCTAGTTGTACAGTACAGTTGCTCTGTGTTTCCTTTGTGTGAATGCAGATTTCTCCCAATAAATGTATGAAATTAATTTATTAGCTACCATGGTAAGTTGTCAGGCATGAGTTTTGTCCAAAATTCCACTGCTCCCACATACATTTCATACCATACAGCAATATTCTTTCCTTTCTAGTAGGCAACCTATTTTGTCCACAAAAACAAGGACAGCTTAATATTTAGTTGGCACAGATTTGTTTTGAATAGACAGGAAATATGCTCATATGTGGATTTCACAGCCAAGTAATATATCATATCTCATAATATTTTCTATATAAACAGAAACACAGAGTGTAAAGAAACAGAGAAGGTCTGTGATGGTAACAAGAATGTGGCAAAGTTTCTCCTTCATTAATATTCCTCCCATGGGGGAAGCCTATTTTGCATGGCATAATGAGTTTGAAGGAATTAATAACTATCAGTTAAGAGGGATGTACTATAATTGGAAGCCTGCATTTGGAACCATCTTTTCACACAGAAGGAGCACATTTGTGGCTAAAGTCCTTCCTCTGGCTCCAATGAAATGATAATGCAGTGCGATAATGCAGACAAGTAGAGGAAACATTAGTGAAAGTGAAAAGAGCAGTAAAACAGATCTAGTAAATGACTAGAGGAGTATGAAGCTGGATGAGTACTGAAGTGAAGTAGACTCATGTTGAAGATTTTAGACCGACTTTTAAAGAGATGTCTCTTTTAATCTCTCTCTCTTTCTCTTTTAGGCAAACAAAAAAATCGATTTCTGGGCGTTAACTCTAAAAACACTATAAAAATAGCAATCCTATGCCATGATCATTGAAATCCACTTTCCCAGTGTGTTAGGATTTGGGTTCATATAAACATAACACCTGCTTAACAATAAGCGATTAAGCAGTTAATTACAATTTCACCCACCACAACATCAACTTGGAATATTTTTTCACTGTTTTTGTTTTGAGTTTTTGTTGTTGTCGTTTTAGAATTTCCCCATTTCCACCAGCCAGCTCTCCCATCTCATATGACAGCTAACAACCAGGCAGAGTGAACGATAACATATGCTTCCATCAAGACATGTAAAGACAGCTACCATCTGCATAACAGCAGAGTTTAACACATTCAGAGAAAAGAGCTTTCTACCCTCTTCTGCATACCTGATCCTATATCCCTGCAAGTCAGAGAGCACAGCCAACTTTTCTTCCACCACAAGTGGCACCACTCAATTATTGTATATGCTTATTGTCAAGAGAAAATGCAAACCTTTAGGTAAAATCCTTTATAAAGTAACTATTTCTGTAGGTCTTTAGATTTAACTGTGTTCGCTGCCCTAAGAATTAATGTGCCATGCCATTCATCTTATGTAAATATCGTATGTATGATGATAGCTATCTACTAATGTTGTGTGATTAACTCCTCTTACTCTTAGAGATTACTATGTACTTGCTATGTCATTCGCAATGACAGGAACATACATATACTTCATCCTAATATCAGTAACAATTCAGGGGTCACCAAAAGACATGGCATAACATGCCTTCATTAATCAATAACCACTAAAAGTCTCTAAGCTGTAGTTTTCAACCTCAACCAAAATGTTCGTAACATTAAAAAAAACACCATCCAGTGTAATGTGTTTTGTGTGCGCTTAATATTGCACCTTTGCTCATTATAGTCTCACAGTTGAGCTTCTATTTGGCTGCCCTGCTATCCTCTAGCCTGAAGGCCAGCAATGACTGATCTGGTTCGGCTGGGCACCAGTCTTGTGAGCAATGCCCTGTGTCTGCCCGCAGCATGTGTCAAACCCATGTGTGACACAGCGTTCAATAGTACACTCAGCAGCCGTGACATATTCTTCTCAACCACAGCAGCGACACAATCAATAATAGCACAATAGACTCATTTCTGCATTGAATGGAAACACTTACTTAAAAGTGGCACCGATTTCCCAGTGTTTATATTTCACATAGCAGCAGGCAAAAGAATAAGGAAAAGCAGCAATTTTCTGCATAAAAAAGGATAAAAGGGTCTTCAATTGGATATTTCCACTGCAACAATAAAGAGCAATAAACTTGTAAACCAGTGTGAAAGCAATCATCATTTTTAACAGATGATCAATCTGTTATGATCATGCTTAGATCACACTGAAAACTGATCAATACTCGAACGCCTTGAGTATCACATTTTACAGCGGAAGTGGAAGACAAGAAATAAGCATTATATAGATACCCATTTTGATAAGTACTACAGCTTTTCCACTGTCATTTCATGCCACTGTTAATAAAACAATATGTCAGATTTCTTTTAGCCTATTTATGCCTTGATCTAAAGTTACTTACCACTGAATTACTGCAAGAATAGCAAAACAATACAATAAAATAAGAAGCACACAAGGGTTATTAAACAAGCAAAGGCCCTAGGATTGTACAAAAATTCCATCTATCCAACTATCCAGCAATTCGTTCTCAGGAGACTCGAGGCACGATGCAGGGTACTTCCTGAACAGAATGGCAGTCTATTGCAGGGCACAAATGACACACACAATCACACACCAGTTTACACACCACAGACAATATAGAAATGCCAGTCAGCCTACAACGCATGTGTTTGGACTGTGGGAGGAAGCCAGAGTACCAGGAGGAAACCCTCAAGGTACTGAGAGCATGCAAACTCCAGACACACGGCAAAGAGGGGAATCGAACCCCCAACCCTGGCGGTATGAGGAAAACGTGCTAACCACTAAGCCTTAATGAAGCAGTAATTTGTATTTGCAGTAATTTTATTTGAGTAAATATACTTTAGAGAAATTACTATTGACACAACACAATGAAAACTCAATTACTCAATTGTTGTAAGAGACAGGAGTTGCAGATATATCTTCGTCCACTAAGAATCAATAATGCAATTTCTTACAAAAAGTGTAATTATTATTAACACTACAAATGTTTCCTTTATACATAAATATCACTGCCATGACCTCTCCAGTCAAACAGATATCCGGCAATATGCACAAATAACTGATGTCTGCTCCAGTTCTGATTTTTTTAGATGCCTGATTTTTTTCTAAATATCTTAATAAGGTTTTTTTTCCCATCCCATTGTCTGTACCGCTTACCGATCTATTCTCGGGTCACGGGGAGCCTGTCAGGCGTCATCGGGCATCAAGGCAGGATACACCCTGGACGGAGTGCCAACTCATCGCAGAGCAGGATTTTTTTTTTTTTCACTTTTGAAATTCAATTTTCTACCAATTTAGTCCCATCTCATTTTCTAGGCCTTTACACCAAATCCAGGAGTAATCCAGGAGGTTGATGACTTAGATGTTGAGCCTCTTTATTGTGAACTGCTGCTTATAGTGTCAGAGCCTGGAATGTGGTTGGTTTATGTGAACAAATAGACAACAGGGATTTGGCCAGTCTAGCTGTAATTGACAGAGGAAAAGGGGAAATAAAGTGATTCTTCGCACCCACAAAGAAAAGGCAATTGTGCTATTTTAGACTCTAATACTACAACTCAAAAATTCACAGAGAATTAAATGGTTTAGTTGATTAGCCATTTACATACACTCACTACAAAAAAGCATTTATAGGCTAAAGTGTGAGACTCCAAATTTAGGCTTATATTCTACTGTGTGCACAGCATAAGCTGCAGGTGATAAAATTAAAGAAGTTTGCTTTAAGATTACATTTGCAAATCTGACTCGGACACATTTAGGATAATTAACAATGTGGTACTTAAGAAGTTAGCTCTATATTTCATTATGAATTACCAAGTGACTTTCCTAATAGACACTGAGTTACTGTGCATCTGTCTGTAGTGGACAGGGAAACATCATTAGTGGAAGCATCATTATTACTTAATGCTAAAGCACTATGGGCACTATGGACCTTCTATCTTTAGTATCCATTTGTCTTTCAGTCTCTCTCTCTCTCTCTCTCTCTCTCTCTCTCTCTTCTCTCTCTTTCTTCCTCATGTTAAGATTCCACACGCTCCTCAGGAATCAATAGATGCACTTGCTGCTATCTTGGCACGTCTGCTCTTCACTATAAAAGGCTGGGGAGGCTACCTTTGATGAATATATTCAGTAATCCAGTCAATCGGGAGGTTTTAATGCTGTTGAGCAAACTATAATAGCTTTGATTGTGGGTTACCACTTTATTTGAGCAGTGAAACTGAAATGCATAGCACTAAGGGTTTCAGAGTGGTTTAGCTCCACACCGTAAGAGTTGAAAGAAAATTAGTAAAACTGTGGTGTCTATGTGAATATTGTAGCATAACCCTTCACACTCTGGCTTACCATGTGCCTGGAACTGAAAAACAAAGGGCTGCTCACATATGTACAAAAGCTGTGCAGTTTCAAAATGACCGAAAATAACACAGATCTACAAGCTATACTGGGAACCACTATAAACTAAAGAGAGATTGCCAACATGACCTCTGTCTCAACAGCTATGTGCCAGAAAATAGCTGTAAGCAGTTATATATAATTGAAACAGGGTCAGAGCTATCCAGCACAATCTTTCACATAAACTCAGCAAACCTGTAGAATATAAAGAAAGTGTTAATGAGGCCACTGGTAGTCATTTATACTTGTTTTCTACGATACAGGACAATACTGGCTTTGCAGGAAACTACATGGATTATTGTACATCCAGATTTAATGACCAGTGAATGTTGGGGGTATTTATTTGCTCAATGAGGTGAAGAGAATGTACTGTCCTGCACTCAAAATATAGCCTCCAATAAAAAGCTGTCCTTAGACCAAGTTCTGTCCAGTTAAGAAGGCGCTTTTTCATGTCCAGACAAGAAGGCCATCAGGAAGTTCAGGAACTTTCCCATTGGGTTAAGATGCACACTGTATTTTCCTCTCACATCTCTCTCTCTTTCTTTCTCTCTCTGTCTAACACAGACATACACACACACAATGTAGAAGGCCATCATGCCATCACTAAGACATTTGTGTATGTACATAAGGCAACAATGGAGAGGAAGCACAGAAACAGGTAAAAGCTTTTGCTCTCAAATGCAGGAAAAGTGATGAAAAATAAATGAAATATTCAGCAACATCCTGCTAGCAATAGTCATGACATGGAGAGCACTGTTGAGAAAACAGATACTCAGAGCCATAGGCTAGGTGGCTAAATAAGACCAATGATTGATAAATAATCTTTTATATCAACTTGCTTGTTCTACAATTTTCACACAACACTTCTTTATTGCTATATATTTTATTAATGTGGGATTATACTTCACATCTAATGAAACCTTTTGCCATAACACTGTTTGATACATGTGCATTTGGACAGTGCTTTTGCCTGTTTGCGGCACTGTGACTGTTTGATCCTCCTCTCTTTTTTCCAATAATGTTAATGTTATAAACATTGTATGTCAGGTAGAATCTCCAAACACAATCAGATCTTGTTCTGACAACCCTGATATAAATGAATGGACACTGATTTTTTTAGGGATAGAATATAATATGAGGATTTATTTATATATATAAAAAGGGGAATTTAAAGATTATTATTACTATTATGATTTTTTACATGTACTCCCACTTACATGTATACTTCCAGTTAGATTCTACTGTATGTTCATTTCTCCACTATATGTGCCTTGCTCTTAGAAAACCTGTCTCTTGGCAGGCAGCCTCCTACACTAGCCCACATATAGTATATTTTCATATAATAGCTTAGTGTGAAGCAAAAGCAATGATGCATTCAACAATATTGTGTTTGTTCCAAATCAAGGACATCAAGTCTAAGGAAGCTGTCTCACTCATCAAACATCCCTCGCTTCCTTAGCTTCTTACTGACTTTAAAAGCACTGTTCAAGGGCAAATGCACAGATTGACTGATGATGACTAGGATCCTCTATTGATCTTCTGAATGCGATTAATACATGGACATCTGATCCAATCCAATCTCCATCTTCTCGCCAAATGTCTCACAAATATCATAATGATGGCTGCTTACTATAGGATCTTTGTTATTATCATTACATTTTTACAAACCAATCTCAGACATAATGTTTAACACAGTTCTCCTAGATATATACATATCTTATTCTTAGCGGCTAATAGCTGTTTAGATGAGTTAGGTCCTCTCCATGCAACATCAAGAGACTGTGATGGCTTTCCAAGAACTAACTTTAACCCTAATAAGACACCACATAGCAGTGATCTCAGTTGAGTGTGAAACATTAATAACTACTCAGTAGCTCCATAAACTGCTCATGCACAAATTAATTATGGGCTGCAGCATCTAAAGTTCATGGCAAACTCGTTCCACATTTTCCTTTTCCTTGAACTATACAGTATGTTTGTCATGAGGAGGATAGGAACTCTAATCCGTTGTTTTTCACTATTTTTTAGCATGCGGGACATGCATAGGTAATCTCAGCATCTGTCTATCATAGTGACTAGGCAGAGATTCAAAAATGAACTATAATCCATCTCAATTTGTTTTGAAGGAAAAAAAATCCCCAGAGAAATTAATTACAGTGCTAGTTTCTGCTTGATGTTACTTTAGAGCTTATTTATGTGGAAAATAGGATATTCTCATTGCCTCTTTCTTTTTCCCTGATAGTGACAGCTTGATGGCTATCAGTGTCATAGTGTCTGCCCAGCGTAACGAGAAGCATAGCGTAGTGTAACCAGCTTATAGGACACATTCCATCTTTATCACAGCTGAAGCTGTGATGCAGAAGACAGGAAGCAGGCTGAAGAATGTGAGGAAATCTGGTGCCCGTGACAATACTGGCTTTTATTACACCTCAGTATTGACCAAACCTAGAGATTAGTAGATTAGACTAATGCACTTCCTTTTCCAGACTAATGCAAGTAGTTCTCAAAATTCAAGTGATATTAATTTGACTCCCCCAGCTACTAGAAAAAGTCCTGAAACACTAATGACACAAATTCAGAGGATGAATATAGTCAGAGGACCGATGTCCCATTCATGTTGTTACCAAAATACAACCTAACCTACTTGTTCACTTCACAATCACACACCAAGTCATTCAACTCCAAAGCTTTTAATCAGAGGTTCTATAACCTTTCGCAGCCAGGGAGCCTGTAAAATTTATTCCACAGATCATAATTTGAACATAATCCAACTATTTTAATATTAGGTTTATTATATAAAGGCACACAGTGAAATATTGCCTATTTATTGAAGCTAAAGAGATGTTCCTGAACTTGAAGTTTATTAACAGTTACAAAATATGAAACACAAGGCCAAGGTACAATCAAGGATTAGCAAAGTAAAGCAAAAATATGAATATGACAGGAATTAGGTGCAGCAACACAAACAATAGACAAAAAGACAAAAGCTAGAGTTCTGTGTAAAACATGACAAATGAAGTACAGTGACTGATGGGAGACAACATCCTGTGTCATGTGCAGTGTAATTACGTAACTATGGGTTATGATTTCCACCACTGTAACAAAATGTTTCACAAACCCCACTTTAAATCACTATTACTTTTTAATCATTTTTAATGTGATGCTTTTGGATAAATGAATGAGGCATTGGTGGCTCAGTGGTAGGTTGCTCGCCTATCATGCGGAAGGCCCGGGTTAAAACCTGTGCCAAGTTGTTGTGCGGACCAGTTGGTACGCTGTGGCGACCCCGAACAGGGAGCAGCCAAAAGCAACTTCTTTTGGATAAATGAAAAGATGCACTAGTGTATAACACAAACATTAAGTACCATTTGGACCAATCAGTGTATTATGTGACACTTGGCGATTCACTGATTCAATCTCCATTTTATCCTTCAAAGTTTTTTGTTTTTTTTATGAAACTGTTTTAATAGCAAAGCTTTCCAAAGTAAGACCTTAAAAACTGACCACCATCTCGCCATCTGTTTCTGCTAGACAACTGCTAGACAAAATAAATGAAATACAGTAAGTTTATAGAGTTTCATTTTCTCCTCAACTGACAAGCTTCATAGTAAAATAAAACTTCACAGCAAGACTAGCTTTTTGACTTCAATTATGAAAAAAGATCTTTTTCCCACAGATGGTTATGAACAAAAGGTCTCAGGTCAGATCTCAGAAAGCCTGCAGAGTGTGACTAACCAAAAAACTAAACACACAAAAAAATGAATCTATTGCCCACGTGTTGAAAATCTGATTCTAAAGAATGTATCTGACCCATAGATTAATGGGAATTCTAGCTTAAAGTGCTCTTTAGACAGTTGTGAATCCACCAGGGAGTAAAGCTCAGGATCCTCAGCAACAAAGCTTACAAAATGGCTGAGAGCACACCAGAACATACTGTGTTAACACAGCTAATTTCTTACCTGCTGAGGTGAGCAATTAGTCGCTCTGGCCGTATGCTCTTTCATTTCTGTCTTTGGAAAGTACCACTTTGTGAATACACTTCAGCATAAATCCTATTATTTCTCTTCCTCTTCATGCCTCCCCTCAGCCTATTGATTTGCTTAACAATGCTACGACTTCTTCCAGTTTGACTCCCCCACTTTGGAGTCTTGAAAATGCTGCCTTCTTCTTCTTCTTCTTTAATGAGCATTCTTTTTGAACTTGGCCATAGCTTATTGATTTTCCACTCGCAGTCAAGTTTGTGATATGATCTCAGCAGAATGGATAGAGATATGATTGGGAAGAAGTGCCCAGATATCATTTTCACTCATTTCTTAGATGGTTTAGTCCCTGACACAGGACCGTGTGATAATCCTTGTCCAATTTAAAAGATCAGCCTTAAATCTAATGAGATATGAATATGTGTCTCATGAGGCTCATCATCTTCATGTGGGAGCCTGGGTAAATGATCACACTATCTCTTGGTGGTGAAGATTAATCTAGCTGTACATCTTTGCATTCAAAATCATCCATAAGGGGCTCATAGGCCGGGAGTAGATCAATAGTGAATCTGTACATAGGCTCCCTTCTGAACACTTACTGAAGCTTAGCCTCAAGGGTCAATTCTTAAACAGCAAGGAACAGCAAGATAAAAGGATAAACAGAAAATCTTGGACCACAGACTGTTTTACCTGTTTTATTTTTTTTTAAATTGTTTCTTTTTCCCGGGGAAAAAACAAGTGGTGTTGGTTTTCACAGTTACAAAGAAACCTCTGTGATTCCCATGACTGCGATCCACAGCTCGGAACAATTGGACAGGTAAGAGCTATTCTAGTCCCAAGAAGCAGAGAGATCTATTTTTTGTGAGCCTGGAAGAAAAGGAGGGTTAGCATTACAAAGACGTACCCTATTTAAAGGGAAGTGCTTCCATCATCATGTCGAGAATTATTCCCAGCACATTTGTCATCTTGTTCAGAATACATTTCCCTGTGAATTGGGGCCAGGACCCTATTTATCCGTTTGAAAATTTCTAAAGGTACCTGGATAGAATTGAGCCGATGCATTTTTGTGTGCGTGTGTGCGTGTGCGTGTGTGCGTGTGTGCGTGTGCGTGTGTGTGTGTGTGTGTGTCAAGATATGAGAGCAATGGGTTTTGGTTATAAATCCAGAATTAATATTTTCCCTTTTTTTTTATATAAAATTGTTGCTGGTGTGTTTGGATGAGAGATAATGAGAAAACAAAAGGTAGCAAATCAAATTGACAGAAATTCTATTTTCTGGTAGAGAAAACAGGAACATCAGTGTGTGTGCTGAATTATAATGTCAGGCCAACATGGGCGAAGTACTGAAGGCTTTTTTCTGTGGCATGATCAAATACAAAACGTCAAGCATGATTTCTCAGTAGAATATACAGATATCATTGTTTCTTTCCAGCTGTGTTCACCAACTGGTGGACTTGTCTCTCTCTCTCGCTCTCTCTCTCTCTCTGTGTGTGGGGTGTGTGTGTGTGTGTGTGTGTGTGTGTGTGTGCGTGTGTGTGTGTGTGAGAGTGAGTATGCGGACTGCATGTTTCCTCACACATTTCCTTCATAACAAGACAAGGGTCCTGGCTTTTTGTGCTGGTTGCTTGGCCTTGGCTATCTGAATGGACTACGGCTGCTCATTTTAACTAATGAACTACATATCAGCTGCAAGGTCATGGGCAGGTGGATTCCATGGCAACGGAGGAACCTTTGCAGGTCTTTGCATGGGTGGGCAGGCCATGGCAAACTGATACGCCACCCCCGCCCCCATCTCCACCTTCTTTTATCTGCTTCTTTGGGAATCTTTGAGATGGATGTAGTAAAAGAACAGCAGTAATGAACTCGTTTCCTCCGATTTTTTTAAGACTGATGACTGCCATAGTTAGGCCTCTAATGTTCCCTGTAGCCTCATGTATCCTCATGTAGCCTCAAATAGCCTATTTTATGCACAGGTAGAACAGAGTACCCTAGTTCATGTGGCTATGATGAAAAGCATGAAGTGCAGAAACCATTCATATCTCATAGATCCTCAGATTTTTCTATATGCAGAGAGGATGCTGCACTGACTTTTAAAAAAGACGCATAAACAACTAAGCCTTGTCACTGTACATAACTCAAGGAATAAAGCTGTTCTTATTACTTCTTTACAGATGTAATAATATTTCCCCTCAGAATACGCCAGCGGCTGTGATTTTCATTTTGACAGATCTTGAATAGCTTGGTTCTCATCATCAAGGCATCGAAAAGCCTTGGGTGTTTGACCAAGAAATAAACAAATCTTTTAACCAGCCATGACAACTTCCCCATGGAAATCTACACAAAGTCTAAATACATCTGAATCTCTCTCTCTCTCTCTCTCTCTCTCTCTCTCTCTCTCTCTCTCTCTCTCTCTCTCTCTCTATCTATCTCTCTCTCTCTGTGTGTTCAGTGATATCACCCAGCCTTTGTCAACCCCAGATTTGTCTTAATGTTCAAGACAGAAAATCAAAGATTTGCTCAAAGAATGTTAAGAGTCCTGAGCTTGATGACAAAAAAAAAAACCCCCAGAAACATGTAGTGACGGTAAGCCTTTATAAATATTCATAAAGGCTCTTAAAAGCAGGTAATCACTTTCAGTGTTCTGCATAATGTTGCCTATTTATTCATAATGCTTGGGCGTGTGGGGAAAATTTGCAGCGTGAGTCGTGTTTGTGTGGAATCAGTGAGCTTCAGAGACAGATGTGTGGAGTGTGTGGCACAGAAAACGCTTTAATGTTTGGGGTTTGTAAATGGAGGTGGGAAGCCCCTAAGTGGCATGAAGCCTCTAAGTGGCATGTGTGTGTAAGGCTGTAAATAAATGAGACTCACAGTCACATAGGCATATTATGGGTGCTAATTCACTCAGAAACTGAAGATCACCAGCCCACAATTAAGGGTCACACTCACAGTGGGAGTGAGATCAAAATCTAAACATATCTACAGAGCACATCTACAATACACACACACACATACACACATGTTTATGTAAAGTCACATCAATGTCTCATTCGCTTACATCTTATCAGTTATGCTTTATAAAAAGCTTTACAAACCACACACACACACACACACACACACACACACACACACACACACACTCATTGATACCTCTTCTCTTACCCAGAGGACTTTTTGAGTCAAATCTAAAGCCATGTTACACCACAACCCACACAGTCACCAGCAGCTACCAAGTCCTCAGCATGGTGCAAGTTCAAACCTCCTACACAATCTCGTCTCCACCTGTTTGGGTTTAAAGCCGTTCCTGACACCACCTTCGCTACCCACACACACAAACACACACATACACACATAATTGAGAGCTGAAATACAAACACATTCTATCTAAGCACGAACCCAAACTGAGAAATACACACAGACTGTAGGAGGTGCAGGAGAAGATTCTTAACATTGCAGGCCCAGACAGTGTAATAACAACCCTCTATGAGCTGCTATGCCACCTCACCCACATAAGATAATAATATGTGTTTGTAGATTTGGGTCTCTCATAAGCACAGTGCTGTCAGGCTGTGAACACATTCGCTGTGGCATCATGTCTCACCATGGAAAGGCAGAGTGTCTGTGACAGACTGTCACAATGTGTTGGCGAATTTGACATTACATGGACCTAATAACATACTTTATATGAGGCAACTAGCTACTGTAGTAGACAATCATCTGCCATCTCTTTTAGATCATGGACGCTTTATGCCTGTGCCGCTAAATGACAATAACTACTCTTTCTGTTAAAAGACGATCATAAAAAGAGTTGTAGATATTCAATGTTTATATATACATGGATGAGAAAAGGGAAAACCTGTCAGAAATTCTGAGAAATGATGAAAGATTGAGATTTCTTTTATAAATTTACTTTGACATCTTAACTTAAAAAAAAAAAACAAATATGTATTTATGATATATAAAATGACATAAACTGCGTACCAAATAATAGTACCAAATAGTCCTACAAAATATACACGTGAACTATGCAGTATGTACTATAGCATCTAGTGTACAAATTTTAGAAGGGTGGTATCATCTCAAAATGGAAGACTAACACATTGTATTTTCATTTCAACCATTTCTGAGTTGATTTCAAATCACATCACAAAAATCATGTAATGCAATGTCACTAGCTTAAGCAGAATATGGGGATTTTTTTCAAATGTTGAAAAGGCATTTGGAAGATGTCTTGTCCAGTGGAGTGTCATCTCATCCAGCATCAGCATCTTGTTGCCCCGCCCCTCTCATACATGAAGTGTCCAACATTCCACACTTTGTTTACTTGAATTGAACTTCTTTTTCCTGGTATTTTCATTGTTTCACTCTGTTTATACTACAGAATGTTGAAGAACAGTGCACTAGTATGCCATTTGGGATACTAGAAATAATTTATGTAGGTTACTTTCTAACCTTTCCTTGGCATCTGCCTGAAAAGATCACGTTGGATAAGGAGGTTTAACAAATGCAGTGATAAATACAGTCAGTCTGACTAAAGCTGTCTAAAATCTTGATTGCAGTGTTTGATTTTCTCACATGATGAATTTCATGTTTTGATCAAGTTTCTGGCTCTTTGGGCCATAGCAAAACCCTTAGGGTGTTTTCGCATATAGTTCTTGTTAAATTAAGCATACTCAGTCCTGTTAAAGTGATCCCAAAAGGGAAATAACTACAAATGGCCTGTGTTTTGGGTGTTCACATTACAAGTGGGCTCCAGAAGGGACTTTCTGGAAATTTGAGCATTGATGAGATCTCAGACCACTTCTTATGCACACCACATCTCCTTTACCATAGTTTTATAGTGAATATGTGTAGCATGGAATAGTGACATTCAAAATGATTATTTTACGTGATGCTATGACTTGGCTGAAAAACAGAGCAGACAGAAAGAGATTTGAAGAGAAAAATATCAGGATCATTTTTGACATTGAACCATCAAAAAAATATACTTGTGCTTCATGCCGTAGAGCTACTGATTATAGTAGTAGCTGATGTGGTTGGCAGGAGTAGGCAAAATACATGCATACGCTACATATTTTACACACATATTGTATACAATAACTACTGTTTCTGTCACTGACAGAATATTATTATTATTACTGCAGCCTATCAACTTAAGCTCTATAGCTTGACTGCTAGTGCTACAGTTACTCTAATAGTTTATCTGTCACTTTGCTACCAAACACTGCTGACCTTGTTTTGGGACCAAATGACCTCAGGGAAAGACATTTAAGTTGTATTTCTTTTAGCTCTGTGTGCATAGCAATTCAATTTCAATTCTATATTCTATATCAATAAATCAAATTATGAAGCAGGCTGAGAACACTTTGTTTTCACAGTGCACAGATCAAGTGGACCCCAAAATGAACTACAAATAAACCGTACTCAGATGGTCTGAGTACAGATTGCTTGTGGGTCACTTTAGAAGGGTCTGGGTTCATTTGTTATGTCACATATGCACAAAAAAGTTATGGAAAATATCATACAGATTTTCCGTCACAAGAAGAATTTTAAACATTTTGTATACATGACTGCAATAAAAGTGGTCAAAATGTACATGACCTAATCAAAAGGCAAGAAATTTAGCCAATAAAATCTGGCTAAATTAATTAAAGATTTTTTCTGTACTTATATACAAGCAGACAGAGGTCAGTCCAGTGAAATGACGTGTGATTAAATGCCGCGAGTGACTTTTACCTCAATAATGAGACAGAATGTTGATGGTTCATCCAGACAATGCAGCCTAACCTTTCTAAATGCTTCCTAAACCGTACTGAAGGTGTGAAGATACCATAAGAAAGAGCACACTTTGATAAATCAGAGCATGTGAAGCCTAAAGGGCGATGAGAGCTGTCTGATTTAAGATTGTAGCTAAAGAAAGAGTTGAAACTAAGAAAAGAGATGGACTGCACTCTAGGCCGCAGAAAGAGATGCCTGTTCAGAACTCTCAAATTCTCAATATTGATTATCTACTTCCATGACTTTGCCTTCTACTCTAACCAGTGTTGAGTCCAGACTGCCCAGTTCAATCACATGTTCCATCCACAAGCTGTTACATTAATCAATACAGAGAGTCGATTCATTATTCACCTTCAGAAGTCAATAACCACTCATCTACCACTATCTAGTGACCTTTCACCTCTGTGTAGGGACATATTTCAGAGTCTTCTCACAGGCAAAAATGAAGACGGAAAAGACTTGAGGTGTTAAGACTTTCCCAGAGAGATTGCACATGCTTAAATGAACCAAATGTTCATTTGAAATTCTTTTCTTAAAAGTCAACATTTTTCAAACTCATGTTAATCCACCATCTCAGACTGGATCAAGCTGGCTTCTCCTTCCAGACTACCTACACATGTGCCCTTGTGCTGCTTCCCTTCCATTGAAATAAAGCATGTGATGCAATGTATTTTTAATGAAGCACAGATTAGGAAACTGGATTTAGAATCAGAGAGACTGGATTAATATTTCAACAAGAAACCAATTTCCCTACAAAATTGAAAAGAATGAGAATCAAGTCAGCTTTGGCTTGTGAGTTCAGGGGGAGGTAAAGGGAGGGAAATGTACAATGTCTACAACTGCTTTCGATCTTAAAATAAGTACGTAAAATAACATACAAAACACATAATAAGAGGAAACCATCAAACAATGCTACCACACAGTATAACCACATTGAAAGATGTTACTTTCACCAAACCTTGTGGGATACCTGGCTGCATATTTGTGTTCATTTACATCCTTTAATCAGATTTTGCAGGCAGACATCAAAATATTGGCATTTGCTAAAGAAATCTGATCCTACAGTCAGGTAATGAAGAGAGGCATCTATAGGTTTGTTGGACATTTTCCTCTAGCAGTGATGCCCTTCTACCCTTTAGAAAAACCAATAGCTTTCACTAGTAAAACAAGGCAAGTCAAAGCCATGGAAATCCAATAGAGCAAATGAATAATTGAGCAAATTCTGTCAAAAGTCTTGTGCAAATGTGTCAAATGTAAATGCAGTCCATAGTTTGAGCAGTCTTTATGTCATATGCACTCAGAGTGATGTAAACCATGCTTTGTCCAGGCAAAATGCATCTAGCAAAGCCTAAGGCATAAGAAGAAAGCAGCGGGACTCTGCAATTGACAGAGCCATCACAATTCAGCAGGCGATTACAGCCTAGGCATGGCACCACACTGAGAGATGGAGAGAAAGAGAGACAGACAGATAGATAGACAAAAAAGTTAGACAGAGGTAGAAAGAATGACCTCTGGTTGAAAACATTGCACCTGGTACCATTCGTTCCAGAGGCATATTGTTTGGAAGCAAATGTTCTAAGCAAGAATGAATTCAACAAGATGTTAAAATGAGCAGCGAAAACAGCAGGCAACAGGAAGACTGCGCTTAATCAGACGATTGTCATTCTTTCCTGCTGTACAATCTGTAGGTTAATGAGGGTGCAGCTTTGGACCGACTGCAACATGTTCTGTGATTAGCTTCTCAACACACCCTAACCTTGGAACAATGCTCTAGGGTTTTGGGTTCAGCCATGCAAGAAAAAGTTTTGCATTTTATCACTAATCACATTCTAATTAATTTACCTTTCCCATGTATAGCTGATATTTTTGTATGTTATATTTGTTTATCACTGTGCAGATATAGAGAGCTCTGAAACCTTCACCCGTTTACAGGAATGTTCTGTGGTATTAACATTTGGCATTTGGCATCCAAAGCACCACAAACCAGCAGCATGTGTGTCTTGCTTGTAACATTACAAAGTATGACATGGGTATGTTTCATATCAGTGAGTATACCTTTATGCCTTTTTGGAAATATATTTTGTTTAAATATAAACAGGAATTTTACCCCTTTCTTTTCTTTTCGCTGCCTTTCTCTCCCTTTATTTTCCTTTCCTATGATTTCAAGATCATTGAGATCATTATACTCCTTTATATTCTATTACTTTCTCTTCCTTCTTTCCTTTCCATTCCTTTCCTTTCCTTTCCTTTCCTTTCCTTTCCTTTTGTTATGGTGGGCAAGATTCCATGTAGGACCACTAGGGGGCTTTCAGCAGGGGTTGTCCTGTCATGTTTGTTTTTGTTTATGTCTGCCATGTGTTTGTTCTAGCCCCGCCTTATCCTAATGTGTTCCTGCCTCTGTTCACCTGATCCCAATGTTCCCTGTGATTTCTTCCCCTATTTATAGTGGTGTCTGTGCCCTTATCATTTGCTAGTCCTTGTTTAAAGTGGTGTGAGTAGTGTCGTGCATCTGTTCTATGTTTGCTGTTTTTCATTTAATAAACCCCTGTTGTTGTCTACCCTCGCGTTGAGTCTGTTCCATCTCGCCGGACACTACCGGCCGTAACTCCTTTCCTGTCCTGTCCTGTCCAGTCCTGTCCAAAGCAAAAGCACTGGGATCATTGTTAAGTATGTAAACGCTATTATAGTGTACTTTCTATCCTTTCCTACTAAAATAATAAAATTCAGTAGTCTGATGATGAGGGAAGATGTTTCAGGGTTCTTTACCATTAGATGGATCAAAAACGCCTCCAGAATCCTAAAAAAAAGCCCTAAAGAAGAACCTTTAAGTGCAATTTGTAAAGAACTACAATGTCAACTAATTGATGTTGCTGAACAATCATTCAACCACTCAGTTAATATGTAGGAAATATAGTTAATTTAACTTTAATGTCTGACCTCTGAATAAAACTTTTGTCAGATGTTAGTCAGCAAACTTATTATGAGTCTCATGTCTTTTATGAATTTTGTGATTTTCTCATTTAAATCTTGTTTAAACCTTAACTCTTCGCTTGAATATCATACATATAGGACGTGTTTGAGCAGGGAAATCCCTACACTGCTGGATTATACTGCAGACCTCCAGGACACCTGATATCAAGTACAACTCTAAGACAATTCACATTGGAAGAAAGGAAATAGCCAATGAAGTCTATGACTATATAAGCATATTTTATTCCTATCTAAAAGTATGGTCTTACATGAAAGTATAATGTCACAGATGGCTTCATTATCACAGGATTATAAAATGAAATGTAATTTATTCACAATTACAAATCTTAATTCTCAGTGTTAATCAAATCCTGATATAGTCTATCAATTTTAATTAAGCCTAGAGGCTAATGAATTTGTATAGTTGTAGCATTTTCAGCATTGAGATCTATAGTATGTCTTTTTTCTGTTCAAAATCTAGATTTGTAAATATATGTATTGTGTTACCTGATAAAAAGTATTGCTGATTTTGTAGCATTAAAAACTGGATATGACAAGCCTGAACTTTGTAATGAAAATAACATATGCAAGGTGTGCTAGTGCGCAATCTGCAGTCTGCAATCTTGTGAAACCTGTGTTGTGTCAATATTGCAGGCTCTATGGCCTCCTTCTGTAGATGCTGTAAAAATACACAGGTTCAGTCAAGCCTGTAATCTGGAGAAGTGCCACTTAATTCTGAATGGAATGATTATGCAAATCTGCATAATAAACAGCAGCTCAGGCTAGAGTCACAGGCTCTAATACAACCCTACAGTGGTGCTTAAAAGTTTGTGAATGAGTTTAAAATTGTGCAAATATTTCACTCAAAATGTCATCTGTTCTTCATCAAAGCTACAACCCCCAAAAAGCTAACAAATGATCATATTATAAACATTATAAATGTTTTATTATATACAAGGATTGAAGTATGGGCTAATACTCTACACAGTGCAGTATTTTGGTGCCAACACTTCTTACACCCCCCAAGATGCTTTGCTTTACCCGTGCCTATAGCCAAAGAAACAAACTAACTATTTAGCTAAAGCTGTTTATTCCAGCACTCTTTACACAGATTCCAACAGCTTGAACATCAAATCCATAAACCTTAAACATCAATTTGCACCACAAAACACATTTAACCTTATGCTGTCATGCTGAAAATCCACAACATTTCAGTCACTACACTGAACCTCAAATAACACACAGCTGTGATCAAATAAGCACTAACAAGCTTAACTGTTCACACCTAGCTCTAAAGTATTACACTTTGAATACATATATAAAGGAAGTCAGCGGAGCACTTTGCTATGTATGCAGAAATGGCAGAGCTATAAGGTGGCAGGAAGAAAGCAGAGGTAGAGAGCAAGTAAGAGGGTGTGGAAAGAGGAAGAAGAGGGGGGACTCTTTTGTAGCTGATGGTTTTGAGGCTTTTGTGAAAATGTGATGTGTGTTAAGAACCTGTTAAGGACCAAGATATTTCAGCCAAAAACTAGGATGCCTCTGCCAGCAGATTCAGACATGGCCGTACATTGATGATTTTATCAAGATAAAAAAGTCAAATATACTTAGACATCAACACAGTAGTGGTTAAAGAAACATAAATCATGTTTTTTCTGGGTTTTTTTTTTTTTTTTTACAGCTTGTTTAACCATCTTAGTCTCTGAATTTGAGTCCCTGCTGAATAACTCTGGTCTAAATTGAAGAAGGAAGTTCACATACACAAACCTAAGCATACTGTATAAATGAGATTAGAATATTCTGCATGGAGAACTGGGCCACAAGTGGACCTCTACAAGTGTCTCACAATTCACATGTTGCATTGTTTCTTTCTGTTAAGTACTATTATTCTCTCCACGGCATATGTTAAAAAAATTGTTAAGGGGACCAATAAATTTGACACTAGTGTATGATTTGTGTTTGAGTTTGTTTGTTTGCTTTTTAAATAAAAATGTGTTCACAGTTTTTTTTGTTGTTGTTTTTTTTTACAACTGCTAACAAGGATTTGTGGGACTGCATTTCATACACCTCTCTACATTAAACACTGTTTGGCACAACAATTCAGTTTCAAACTCAGTGATCAAAACACTGCAGGCAACGCTTCAATACTAGAGTATTAGTCCCTGTAACAATAGTAGTCCTTGTAACAAGAATATTTTTTAATCACCTAAGAAATGTTAACAACTGTTGGAATTAATGAACATCCACTATTTTACATAAATTCAAGCTTTGTCCATTAGTAAATAATGTGACATGTTTTATATTTTAATTAGTTTATTATTCTTTGGTTGGTCCAAAAATGCACATCTTTAATGCATATGAAGAAATTAAGTAAGTAACTATTATGTATTATACAGCAGATGGGTAAGATGTCAATGAAAATGAACTATTTTGGGGCTTTGGTTGTCATCCAATACAGTAACCGTGACTCAACAAGCTCCTATGCTATGTTTGATTTCCACTGTGTCCATTTATGCCCATAAAAATATATTAAAAATTCCACATTTCTACTATTTATGTAGTCCACGGTGCAGATGGGATGTTTATATATATATATATATATATATATATATATATATATATATATATATATATATATATATATATATATACAGTCAAGCCTGAAATTATTCATACCCCTGGCAAATTCTGACTTAAGGTTACTTTTATTCAACCAGCAAGTTTTTTTTTGACCGGAAATGACACAGGCTTCTCCCAGAAGATAATAAGATGATGTACAAGAGGCATCATTGTGGAAAAAAATATTACTCAGCTTTTATTTACATTTGAACAAAAAGTGGCATGTCCAAAATTATTCATACCCTTTGCACACTGTCACAGTCTATGGGAAAATCCAAAGTTCTATACCATTCCAAATAGTCCAAGCTGTTCTAAAGCATCCTAATTACCCTGATTCGTTGGGAACAGCTGTTTTAATCAACTCAACAGGTGAAAAACAGAAGCTCTCTGCTATTGGTTTGTGGACAGTCACGGCTAAGACAAAGGAGCTCACTGAGGACCTGCGGCTGCGCATTGTGGCTGCTCACAAGTCAGGAAAGGGCTATAAGGCCATATCTAAATGTTTTGAAGTTCCAGTGGCTACAGTGCAAAGTATTATTAAAAAATACAAGACGTTCCACACTGTGAAAAATCTCAGAGGACGTGGTCGGAAGCCAAAAGTGACACCTGTGCTGGCCAGGAGGATAGTGAGAGAGGTAAAAAAGAATCCAAGGATCACCACCAAGGCCATCCTGATGAATCTGGGCTCTACTGGTGGCAACATCTCAAGGCAGACAGTCCAACGGACACTGCACACCGCTGGGTTCCACGGACACAGACCAAGGAGGACACCACTTCTCCAAAACACAAAAGCACGCTTGGCCTTTGCAAATGCTCATCTGGACAAAGAAGAAGACTTCTGGTCTTCTGTTTTATGGTCAGATGAAACAAAAATTGAATTGTTTGGCCACAATGATGTAGCCTTCATTTTATGTAAAAAAAGGAGAAGCTTTCAACCCTAAGAACACCATCCCCACTGTCAAACATGGTGGTGGAAACCTAATGTTTTGGGAGTGTTTTTCAGCCGGTGGACCAGGGAACCTAATCACAGTAAACAGCACCATGAAAAAGGAGCAATACATCAAAATTCTCAACAACAACAACAACATCAGGCAGTCTGCAGAGAAACTTGGCCTTGGGCACCAGTGGACATTTCAGCACAACAACAACCCAAAACACACAGCACAAGTGGTGAAGAAATGGTTAGCAGACAAAAACATTAACGTTTTGCAGTGGCCCAGCCAGAGTCCTGACTTAAATCTAATTGAGAATCTGTGGAGGGAGCTAAAGATCAGGGTGATGGCAAGGAGACCCTCCAACCTGAAAGAGTTGGAGCTCATCGCTAAAGATGAATGGGCAAAAATACCAGTGGAGACATGAAAAAAGCTGGTCAGCAATTATAGGAAGTGTTTGATTGCTGTAATAGCCAATAAAGGATTTTCTATTGATTATTGAGAAGGGTATGAATAATTTTGGACATGCCACTTTTTGTTCAAATGTAAAAAAAAAAAAGATGAGTAATAATTTTTTCCACAATGATGCCTCTTGTACATCGTCTCATTATCTTCTGGGAGACGCCTGTGTCATTTCTAATCAAGAAAAAACTTCGTGCTTGACTGTATATATATATATATATATATATATATATATTTTATATATATATATATATATATAATATGAATTTTAGCCATACTGCATCAGTAAAAAAAATAAAAATGGTGGTTAGCCATGTATTACTGACCATTTTATTTGTTAGTTTGTTGTTTTCCTATTCTAGGAACATTATATTGTTGAAAGGAATTTGTTCTGCACATGCTGTTCTTCACATTATGGCTTGTTTGACCCATGTTTAATGGAGCCTCTATGCTGTGTTCTTCATGTTGTGTTCTGAGTCACAGATGAGTGATGCCCCACAGAACCTTTCTGACAGACTGCATGTATTAAAAAAGCAAACCTGAAGATCTTCAATCAATAGCACAGACAGTCTCTATATTCACTTCTACAGTACCAAGCATCCAAAGTGCTTTGGGTTCCTCTGTGTGTCCTTTTTTTCTTTGTTTATTGGCTTGCTTTTTCCTTGTCATGCTCATTTTTAAAAATTTCACAGATTATTTGTGACATATTTCTTTGCCCTTACTGGACCATTCTGTTGCTGTTTCATATTACAGAAAAAAACTAGCTTTTGAAAAAAAAAAATGTATAAAAAAAAAATGGCACCCATGTGATTGCAATAAGCATGGTTGGGTTTTTAGCTGCATTTATTAGCAGGGCCAATAGATGCCACACAGACATCTCTCACTCACATATGACCTTGTTTCAGTGCAGCTACTATAACTGCCAGAAGCCAATATGAAAAATGCTCTCTTTTGTATGCAATATTAAAACACAAAGCACTGAAAAATATGACAGGCCCGTCTTCACCCTGCAACTATAACCAGAAAGGAAAATCAATCACATCCTTCTGTATTTCGCCTTGGGAGCTTCTCTCATCTCTCTGCATGAGATTGAGTATGTGCATGTGTTTATATACAGTAGTGAAAAAATTTATGGAAGAATTATGGAAAGCGAGAGGAAAGTTATGTTCTCCTTTCTTCTTAACTGTTAATGCAAGTAGAATGGTGTGGGCAGGTAACAGATGGTCACCTCATCATCGTGCTTTCACTAAACTGATTTTTTATTAGGCTTAAACAAGTGCTAGCGCTGCTAATTTGCTACGGCAGACAGAATGTAAATGAGGCAAAGGACAAGCTTGCAGGGATGTTGCCCAGGCCATATGGAGCACACACTCTACTTCCAAAACAGACACTCAGCTTCAACACAAGAGCCAAGAGTCTTACAGATCTACAGTTAGCTCCATTTGCCCCCATTACATGCACAAAAAAAACCCAGAATTCTGCATTTCTGCTAATCCAGTGAACTCAATACAGTTTTTAGATAAATATCAATATCGTGCTAAGGCTTCATTAAAATTTGTTACACATAATTTTACTTAGCACCTTCTGCATAAACTCCTTGGAGGAAAATTGCTTTTCATCCTCTTACTTTTTTCTGTTTTTATAAACTTTCTTTCCATATTTCAGTTAACATGCTTTCCTGTCCCAGCTTTAGTCTTCCTCTGTATTTTTCTTCCTTTGTGTATTATTATTTATTCAGCAAATGAAACAACGCTATTCCCTGTGCTCTACATAAAAGTATCACAGTACAGAACCTTACATGGTTGTTTGAGTGTAGCAGGAGTATAGAAGTACAGAAGCATTGAAAGAAGCAATCCTAACACAAAGGCCGTGTGGGCCGATAAAAGCCACCTGTTTTCTCCGCTCTCTTCCCCTCCCCTCACTCTAAATTCATTTTCTCTTCTTTTATCCTTCAATGCAGCTCTTTTTCCACAGCATATTTCCCCACTCTTGCACTATTTGAGTTTATGTTCCCATACTTTTACTACATGTCAGAAGCTGGTATTTCTAAGGGACTGTTTCTCGGCTATCTCTTTGATTTATATCTTATAATATTATCAGAGATATTATGAGTGCGTCTGATGAACTACTGAAACCATTGGTCTTAACAATAAGGCCCCTGTGAGAGATATCTTTCAGACAAGGAAAGGTTAGTGTTTTATAATAAGAAGTAGATACAGGACTCTTCCACCTCCTTTCTTCCTCCCACACTTCCTCTGCTGTAATGACTTTAATATCTACCCTTTCAGCAACATCTTCTCTTCTTGGTCACTAGTCAGACATTATCTACTTCTGAACATAAAAGGTCAAATGCTAATTCCTCTGCTAAAGAGTTTAATGTTTGCTGGCATCCATTATTTAGGGGCTCCAACAGAGAGCCAGTGCTGAGGATATAATTAAACTCAATGGAAATAATATTAAAATGAAGCAAGTAATAAGATTTCTGTCCATCACACAGACATCTCTTTTTCTATGCTAGGTTTATATACTTATATATATATATATTTATATATTTATATAATTAATTAATTTTGTAATGTGTTTTTTCAGTCTGACACATTTGCCCCTCGGAAATCTTTTTTTTTTCACTAACCTCCAGTAAAAAAAAAAAATGTATTCACTTGAGATCTATGGAGAGACACCCAGAATTCATAGTTCCAGCAATACTACAAAATCAGAATAATTCTTATGCTACAATGCTTTATGATGTCTTAGATGTTACACTGTGGTCTATCTGAATATTATATGTCTTGGAGTTTCCTTCTGTCTGTCTTTCTTTCTTTCACTGGATGATCTCTTCTTGGACTGGCAATGGTGTTGAATCTTCATTTCTAATTTTTTTACAGTGAATTTTCAAGCCCAAAATTTATTTGGAACCTGATTTGCAAATCCTGTTACTAATGTCCTTGATAGTCATTTTTAATGTCCTCAAAAAATAATTTCATTTAGACAGGGCATGTGTTCCCAAACCTCAGTGGCGAAGACCACACTTTGTTTCAAGGATTCAAATTTATATTCATATTTAAATAGGACAAGACCACTCACACTTCACTGCCATTCTATTGATTGAAAATCCTGACTCTAATTATCTGCTTAATTGAACTGATGATCCCAGTGGTACACATACTTTTTTTGCCTGATGAAGACATTTAATCATTAATTCTTTCATTCATCATTCGGGGTCAAGACGGATCCAGAGCCTGTTTTGTGAAAGCTGGGACTCATGCCCAGGCTGAACTCCAAATCACAGAACACCATGCATGTACACACATTCACACACTCATTCACATTAGATGAATTTCAATTGCTCGACTGGTCCCACCATCTCTCAGGGTACCAGATAGGTACACTGTAAAAAATTGAACTAGCAAAATGTTGTCATAATGATTATTTTTTAGTAATTTGGACAATAAAACATGAAAAAGCTGAACTAGTGAAAAGAAGTTTATTAAAAAATCAATAGGTCAACTAAGGTTTAATTATTGAACAGACTTGAAAATGCAAGTTAACATGCACGAAAGTTGGTTTGGAAGTTTGAGTATGCGCGCTGTTACGTTTCAGACGTTGGCGCATGTGTGATGCATGCAGCGGCCAATTTAAACATCATGTGGGTTACCGTTATTGGCGTGTTTCTCCTCCACACAGTGGAAAACTTCATCTTTTAAACTAAAGTAAGTGTTAGTTAGTTAATGCTTTCGGCTGCTCCCTGTTCGGGGTCGCCACAGCGGACAAACTATTCCGCACATCAACTTGGCAAATGTTTTACACCGGATGCCCTTCCTGACACAACCCTCCCATTTTTCCGGGCTTGGGACCGGCACTGCATCCAGTGGCTGGGGTTGGGGCATTGAACCCGGGCCTTCCGCATGATAGGCGAGAAACCTACCACTGAGCCACCAATGCCCTAAACTAAAGTAAGTGTATGTATTTATATTGAGGTCCTTTGAAGAAATTCATGGAAAATATATGAGCATGATCATATGGCGCTCTTTGCAAGGTGCAATTGATGCTATTGTTTATTGAGACAGTGAAAAAGCTTGAAATGATTCTTTCACTCCTAGTAAGTCTGCGAAACTCAGTATTGAAAAAATGCAAAAATGTTGGTGCTGCAAATGTGTGTGTACACATTTGCAGCACACATTCTCTTTGCGTTTCACATTTCAGAACACATTCTCTCGATATCCTTACGGATAAACAATCACACGTATTACCAGCTATCCTCACAAGACTACAAACTTCGTTATTTCATGTAAGTAAACATTTATACTGCAGTTACTTCTTAATGATTTAAACGAAGTATAAAGTTGTTGCAAAAATAAATAAATAAATAAATAAATAAATAAATAAATAAATAAATAAATAAATAGCTGCTTGGACTAGTCTTACTAGTTAATTATTTACTTTTTTATGTAAGACTGTTCATAACCTTTTTTACATTACATTAAATGTACATTAATTGTAGATGGATCTCAAAAGTGATTTTTCTGTACTCTTTATTTCATTAGGGCAGTACCCCTGATGACAGACAGACCAGAGGGATGAAAGTAGGAGTTCTTATTGTGATCGAAGATGATGACCCCCCCCCCTACTACTTTGCCCAGTGTCATAAACTTTGCCGTTGTGTTGGAGGAGGCGATTGTTTTGCAAGATGCTCCAGATCTGCAATCTGCTGTTGCCTACCTGTTTGGCCTTCTGTTTGCCTTGGATTTTCAGTAAGCAAAAACTCTGAAGCACACTTTTGAGGTGATTGAGAAGGTGTTCATGGAAATGGGCACTCACTGCTCTGCAATGGTACAGTCCCTTAAAACTAAACTTCTGCTATGACTTTTGTGAGCTGTTTGGCTAAAAAGCCACATGTAATCTTTATCCTTCAACTTATGATTCCCTGGTTCTGAGAAGCTGCTGTTGAGCTGTGTTTTGTTTCATTCTTTTGTACTGTTTCCCTTGTTTTGTGCAATTTAGACTGTGATAGTGTCAGGAACAGCTGGACAGTTCCCTGCCAGGCCTGGAGAGGACGCTGGCAGGTGAATCTTGGAAGCCTGCTTGTTTGTGTGTCTTGTCTTTCCCTGCCTATTGTTCTCATTCCTGATGGTGTCACCTGTGTTCAATTAGTCCTTGATGTTTTGCCCTATAAATAGGGATCCCTGTCTGTCGGTCATTGTTTCATGTTCCATGTTCCGTCTGTGAGGTTTTGTTTTTATTAGTGTATGTCTTAGTTAGGTTTGTCTTTCCCCTGTATTGTGTGTATGTGAATAAAGCAGTGCTTTGCTGAATCCCGTGTATGGGTCTATCTTCCACGGCGTGCAGGTGCGTGCACGCAGCACCACGGAAGTCCGGGTTCGAGCCCTGCATAGGGCGGGGGCGCCCGGACGAGACAGATAGGCATTTTGCCATGCTTAAGCACTTTCAATACAAATCCAGAGAAAAAGTTGTAAACTGCTCATTTTGCCATAGAGTCTTTTGAAATTATAAAAACATTTTAAAAGGTAAAGTTTATAATGTTACCCTTTTTGCACATTATTTGCACAATATTGTGTACATTTGAAATGTCAGGATTTTAATTTATTTTTTATTTCTTTTAGTTTAATTTTACTTGACAGTTAAGGAATGTGGCTGTAATGTTTTACTTTTGGTTTCAAATAAAATTTGGAAGAAACTTTCAAGCATGCAGTTATAGCTTTTCTCATAACCTTGTGTTAAATGTTAATTAAAAAGAAAGTACCTGCTTCAGTAAATCTGAATACATTTTTTAAATCAGGAAATGTCAAAAAACATAAGTTCACATTTTTTAAACTATCAAAACTCTATCAACTTGACAAAAGAATATAAGTTAGGAGACATGTGACCTTACTTAGTAAATTGAATTAAGTCAACTACTTGGGTTAAAAGTTGAGTTAACTCAAAAAAGCTGTGCAGCAAGTTGCCTTAATTAGAAGTTAAGTCAACGTTTTATTTTTTACAGTGTATACCTCTAGACTCTTCTCTGTTCTGGCACCAAGGCGGTGGAATGAACTTTCCCTGGAGATCCATACAGCTGAGTCACTGGCCATCTTCAAACGACGGATGAAGACCTACCTTTTCCTGAAATCCTTAAACTAGCTCTTATTTCGCCTGTTTTTTTTTTATGTATTGTTGTATTCATGTACTCATAGAGACTTCAAAGCACTTTTGTATGTCGCTCTGGATAAGAGTGTCTGCCAAATGTCAGAAATGTAAATGAAATGTAAAATTAGAGCCAATCCGCATATTGGCGTGTTTTTGGGAAGTGGGATGAAACCTGATAACCTGGAGGAAACACACATGGACACAGGAAGAACATTCAAACACTCCAACCAACTCAAATGGCAAGCCAAAACATTTAATGTTTAAAAATAGTTTGTTCTATTGTTTGTGCTGTTTCCTATATTGGATTTCCTTTACCTATTTACTTTATGACTTAGGGTATCTGATCACATTTACGCTCAGATTCCTTCTAATATTTACTTTCAAGATATTTTCAAATTATCTAGCACCACTGTAAGAGCTCCAAATCCCTCCTTCCAAAGTTCAACAGGCCTAACATTTAGATGTGACTAAATAAATGAAACTGCAAAAGATACATATTCTGTTGAATTTCTTTGGTGGCATGAATATTGAATATGTTCCTTTGCATTAAAATTACAATTATTCTGTCTCTGTGATGATAGTGAAATTATGGTGGGATTTTTTGCATGTATATGTTTGGAAGCTTTTTTGTAGGATAAAATGTAATTTGTTATAACAGGAGATTCTATGGAATGGAAGTCGCAATCACAGACTAATTTCACAAAAATTTAAATAAATGTCATAAAAATCCAAAATTGCCTATATTTATAAAATGTCTAAATTCAACAAACCACACTGGCAATATCTGACCAGAGCAACACCAATAACATGCAACTACAATATCGGTCTCATTATTATGCTGAGAATAATCCACTGCCAAAAAGTATTAGCTCAGTGGTGGTCTCATAGTGCTCCCATTGTACTGCTAGACAGGGTAGAGGTGGACTGTGTACACTGTACTGTAGGCGTATGATCTTCTCTTATTTTAACTGAACTTTAATAAAGTCAAATCCTCATCCGAATCAAAATATTAATGATGGTGAAACTCATACTTGTGTAATATCCTCATTAGAGTCCTCTTACTCATAATAAGGCCATGAAATTCATTGGCACTGTGTCTCCATATGGCATCTTAATGCCAAAGTATGCTTTAATTAAAAAACATGCATTCCCATAGCAAACACTTGATCTACACCTGCTTAAACAGGTGTTTTATGGCCTCTTCAGAGCTCCATAGCGTTCACATAGCTAGTATTTTAACTAAAACAAACCACTGATTTTATTTATTTTTTTTATATTTTGAAGATGTTGCTTTAGCACAGTTTGCAAACATGTCCCATTTAAACTTACATGTATTAGGCCTCAGTAAATAAAATTCCTGATTGAATCTTTGTGCTTTTTCCCAAAAATATAAAAAATATATATTTTAAAAAGCCCTGAACACCTGTCCTAAGACTAGCCATTAAATGAAAATAAAAAGAAATCAGTGGAGAGAATTACCTCACTAACCTGTTATTTTTGACAGTCAACATTCAACTAGACCGATGTTAAAATTCAAAGTAAGTGAAAAGATGATTTCATGGAGTGGTTCCTGAATCTTGACACATTATGAAACATCTGAAAGATGATGTTGCACAAGCACTCAAGAGGTACTGTAGATAAATTGTGAAAAGAAAATAAAGGAAAAGAGTTCAGTGATGAGAAGAGGAAGGAAGATAGGTCACTGAATAGACAGCAAGAGAGGAAAAGTACAAGCATTTTAGACAAATAGAGAGTTTACTTGCTTTCACTCTCAACGCGGCCAGCATACTCTGAAAACTTTAGCTTTTGTAAATAATGTGAAAATGCTTAAGAGAAAAGATTTTCAAAAATACTCATAAAAGCTTTTACTGACCCTAAAGACCATGTTAGGTTTTATCCTCAGGCCCTGGAAGCAATGAAGTCAAACTTATTTGATTCAGTGATGCTTTGACATACTTCTATCGATCTCTTCTTCTAGTGAATTTGACAGGTCAACCGTGCGGAACAAGTGGAAGTCTTGGTGGATTTTTGCAATAAATATATATTTATATATATATACTCTAGGGGGGCATGGTGGCTTAGTGGCTTAGTGGTTAGCACGTTTGCCTCACACCTCCAGGGTTGGGGGTTTGATTCCCGCCGCCGCCGCCGTGTGTGTGGAGTTTGTATGTTCTCCCCGTGCCTCGGGGGTTTCCTCCGGGTACTCCGGTATCCTCCCCCGGTCCAAAGACATGCATGGTAGGTTGATTGACATCTCTAAATTGTCCGTTGTGTGTGTGTGCCCTGTGATGGGTTGGCACAGGGTGTATCCTGCCTTGATGCCCAATGACGCCTGAGATAGGCACAGGCTCCCTGTGACCCAAGAATGGTTCGGATAAGCGGTAGACAATGACTGAATGAATATATTCTCTCTCTCTCTCTCTCTCTCTCTATATATATATATATATATATAGAGAGAGAGAGAGAGAGAGAGAGAGAGAGAGAAAGACTTAACCAGACTTAACAGCCAGTGAGCATCTTTTATTGTCAATAATTATGTCATGACTAAAGGGCACTCCATATCACAGGTAATGAACAAACATTTTTTACTTTGATTAGCTCTCCATGAATATATAGACAAGCCTTATACAACGCCTATCATTACATGTGATGACATGTAATAATCTTTTTTGGCTCAAATACTTGCAGAAGTTCAATTATATTACTTTGGGTAGTATCATAACATATATTCAAGTTGATGTAAAAAGTATAGGCAATAATGTGAAGCAACCTGGAATTGCAATGGACTTAATGGAAAAAAATGGAATTTTTTCCCCCATTTTTACTATTTACCACTGCACAATCTGACTAACATTTGAAAGTGAAAATATTTTTAAAGCAGCTTTAAGTCTTCTTTGACTTATCTATCAGTTTTTCATATTTAGACGCTCATATTTTTGGCCATTCTTCTCCACAAAATCACACTGTTTCATTTAACAGGACCTGCTGATGAACAGCAACTTTAAGGTCTTGCTACAGATTCTCAACCAGATTGAAGTCTGAGCTTTAACAGAGCAATTTTAACACATTCAAAATCTTGGTTTTAAGCCATTCCAGCGTAGCTTTGGCAGTCTGCATAGGGTTGCTGTCCTGTTGGAAGGTGAATCTGAGGCCCAGTCTTAAGTTTTTTGAGACTAGAACAGATTTTCTTCTTGGATTGGCCTGTATTTGGCTCCATCCACTTTGCCCTCAATGCTGACCAGTTTCACAGGCCCTGCTGATGAAAATGTGATGCTTCCACCACCATGCTTCACTGTGAGTATGGTGCTCTCTGGGTGATGAGCAGTACTGGGAACCTGCCAAACATAGCACTTGGTCTTTTCAGAACAGAGAACCTTTCCCCACACATTTGCTGAGTCTTTAGCATGTTGTTTGTCAAACTCCAGTTGGAATTTTATAAGGCTCATCACTCTTCCATAAAGCCCAACTTCTGGGAGGTTCCCCATGATTGTGCCATGATCTTTATATTTATTGTTAGTGGATTTAATATTGTTTTACAAGATGTTAAAAGGGGTGTTTTTATAACCCAACCCTTTTCCAGAACTTGTTTTATAGCACCTTGTATTTCATAATTTCCAGATGTAACAATTTACAAGTTTACAGGTTAACATCATTCAACAATTATGTGACCTCTGACAGTAACTGATTTCTATAGAACTTATTTAGGTGCTTCACAGCAATAAAGGTGAATACTTGTGCAGTCACAATTGTAGGGGATTTTATGTAGTCATTCGTTTATCTCCAGTAACCAATATATCCTGATCAGGCTTATGGTAAATCCAGAGGCTCTCATAGGGAAGCTGTGTGAGGCAGGAATACACCGGGGTAGTGACATATAATGCCAGTTAAGTTCTAGTTAATAGTTAATAGCACTCCAAAATATGGAAAAATACAAATACTTTTTCAAGGCATTACCTTACACAGACTACACAATAACCTTTTTATCTCTAGCCTCTCATACAGCTTCACTGCCTTGCACCCAGTACGCGCCCCAGGAAAATTTCCGGGTCCCTGCCTAGGATAAAACAGTTAGGAATTAAAATGATATAAAAGACCACTAGCTCATCCCCTAAGATTAACCTTTGCATATTTTCATATTGCTTGGTCATGTAAATTGTCATAAATTTCTGAATGTTAAGCCATGTTCCTATAATAACAATTTTATCTGCTAATAAGGAACAAAGGCCAATTAATTTTTACAATAAACATAAGCCTTTTTAAACAAATAACAATCAAGTCATCAACTGGAAATGTTGCTATGCTGCGCCACAGAGTATTTTCAGCTTATTTTACAATTGAGTTCTCATTAAATGGAAGTATTATCAGGAGTGATATCCATAAAAAAGGATATTTGTTTATTGCAATCTTTCCCAGTTTTCCCCTTGCTATTGTTCCACTGCTAGTGTAGATTAGTTGAATTCATCAGACGCAGTAAGGCTTTCCATCGGCGCGAGAGCATGTGTTTCTCAAATCATCAAGGGGCCTTCTTGTGCTTCTGTGATCTAATCTTTCACATTTTCTCTAGCATATTCCCTACAGAACACACCACTTATTTACATCCCACAAACATTCTTCACTTCCATTACACACACACTCCAACACACCACACATCAGTTCATCTTCCTCAATAATCCAAAGCACTTGAGGCAGCAGCTTACTGCCGGCATGCTCTCTAGCCAAAAAAGAACAGAGTCACTATCATCTCTCAGAGCATTTTAACATCATGTTTAATTCAAGGGAAACATGCTTTATTTATTTCTCTTTTTATCTCTATCTTTTCTACTCTGTTTCACTCTCTGTCTGTCTTTTTCTCTCTATCCTAGTCATCTTCTAAAAAGAACTGATGAAGCCCGACTGTGACATGGGAGGAAATCAAAGCTTTACCCCTCCCTTATGGTAAAGGCAGAGGCAAACACACACACACACACACACACACACACACACACACAAATCCCTCGAATCCTTCCAGTCCTGGCCCTTACACTAGAGGAGTCATATTGAGTTCTGCCTCTCTGCGTCTGATAGCATTCTCCACGGGCTACCATGGAAATCAGATAGGACCCTGGGAGGTTTTTTTAAAGGCATGGCAAGCATCTAGTGCAGAGGCAGACACACTTGACTGTACACTCTCAACCACCCACCAGCCATCAGCTCTAAAAGCACAATCACACACATGCACACAGTCACACATATAGATAGGAACCAGTTCAGGCCGCATCTGCATGTCATCTGCATCTAGATACTTTTGAAAGCATAGAGTTCATATTTTTGCATTTTTGGCCTCCAGTCTATATGACAATGCCATTTTGCTCAAAGCATCGATCTGCCCAATGCAGTTTACGTGTTATGAATGTACCTTTGCAATGTAAGTTCACTTCGCTTTATTATTCCAACCTCATGCAGAGGCATGTTGTTTTTTTTCCATATATCATCTTCACTATTGCCCAGTTATTAGTCATAATCATATCAGTTATTAATGTTATTTTTAATGCATCTGAACTAGTTCATGAAATACCATCATGAAATAGTGCACTCATGAGCTTTTTTTTTTATGTGGACAGAGACCTTTTTCTGATCATTGCTGTTCATGAACAGGATTTTTATTTTATTATTTTATTTCATTTTTATTCACTGCTTTATTTTAATTAGAGTAAAAAATACATTTTAGAAAAATTTTGTAGGCATGTGGTCAATACCTCAGAGTTTGCCAAGTGCAGAACCATACCTTGTGATATACACTACATGGCCAAATCTTTGTGGACACCTGACCATAACAACAACATGTCTTCCCCAAACTGCTGCCACTGAGCTGAAGCCATCACTGGCTCTAAGGGGTGCAAAGCAGTTTCATCATGACAACACCCCTGTGCACAAGGTGAGGTCCATTAAGAAATGCCATGCCAAGGTTGAGTAGGAAGAACTCCAGTGGCCTGCATAGAGACCTGACCTCAACCCCACTGAACCCGTTTGGGATGAACTGGAACACTGACTGCAGACCAGGCCTTCTCACTTGGCCTGATCTCACTAATGTACCTATGGCTGAATGTTCAAATTCCCCCTGCCACAATCTGGCAAATATAGTGGAAAGCCTTCCCAGGAGAGTGGAGGTTATTATAACAGCAAAGTGGGGAACAACTCAATATTAATGTTCATGGTTTTGAAGTTCCCACATGTCATCCAGACAATTTACACTGACCAGCCATAACATTATGACCACCGTTCTAACATTGTGTTGGTCCCCCTTTTGCTGCCAAAACAGCCCGGACCCATCGAGGCATGGACTCCACTAGATCCCTGAAGGTGTGCTGTGGTATCTGGCACCAAGATTTTAACAGCAGTTCCTTTAATCCTTAAAAAGTTGCAAGGTGGAGCCTCCATGGATCGGACTTGTTTGTCCAGCACATCCCACAGATGCTTGATTGGATTGAGATCTGGGGAATCTGGAGGCCAAGTCAACACTTCAAACTCGTTGTTGTGCTCATCAAACCATTCCTGAACCATTTTTGCTTTGTGGCATGGTGCATTATCCTGCTGAAAGAGGCCACAGCCATCAGGACACCTTCTTTCATTGCTCCATGGTTCAGTTCTAATACTCACATGCACATTGTTAGCACTTTCGGCAATACACAGGGGTCAGCATGGGCACCCTGACTGATCTGCGGCTATGCAGCTCCATACGCAACAAACTGTGATGCACTGTGTATTCTGACACCTTTCTATCTAACTTTTTTTAGCAATTTGAGCAACAGTAGCTCGTTTGTTGGATCGGATCACACGGGCCAGCCTTCACTCCCCACGTGCATCAATGAGCCTTGGCCATCCATTACCCTGTCACTGGTTCACCACTCTTCCTTCCTTGGACCACTTTTGATAGATACTGACCACTGCAGACCGGGAACACCCCACAAGAGCTGCAGTTTTGGAAATGCTCTAATCCAGTCATCTAGCCATCACAATTTGGCCCTTGTCAAACTCACTCAAATCCTTATGATTGGCCATTTTTCCTGCTTCTAACACATCAACATTGAGGACAAAATGTTCACTTGCTGCCTAATATAACCCACTCACTAACAGGTGCCATGATGAGGAGATAATCAGTGTTATTCACTTCACCTGTCACTGCTCATAACGTTATGGCTGATCGGTGTATATCACTGGTGTACTATGTATAATTCATGACATCATAGTATGTTTATTATAAAAGTTGAGGAGTCAGCTGATGGAGTCATGCAGTTTCCTGTGATCATTGTGTGAGCTGATAACCTTGTACACAAGAGGTCCTACACAGGACTTCAATTCAAATGCTCAGACAAGCAACCATTACAATGAATCTACCTTCTTGCTGTATGTGGCACATGGTCTGAGTTTAACAGAAAGCACTAAAAGAACTGCATTCCACTAAATTGTGGTCACTCATAATAAAAGAATGGTCAATAAACAAAACTCACACACACTAAATCCAGAATAGCTCAAGCCATGCGTGATGGACAAGGAAAGGAAAACACACTACACATCTTTCCACCTCCTTCCTTTTTTCCTTCCTTCCTTCTGAACTGCTCTTCTTGTTTCAATGTTTCAGTAAAATTAGCTGCAATTTTCAGCGGATGACTGTTGGCCCAGCTGAGCTGGCATTTAATAAGCACCTTGACCTCTCTTCCATCTGCTGGAGAGCACTATTAATGATTTTCCTTTGGAGACGGGGAACAGGACAAGTCTAACTTAGAGTTCTGCTCAGCTATTGATTGGTCCATAGTCACTGATAACTACAGAGATACAAAAGAGTGCAATAGAAAAATTGAGGATGATGCAAATAAAGAAAGGATTAAATCATTTAAATAAGCCATAAAGGAAGTGAGGTTTATGGAAAAAGACCCACACAGACCCATCATCACATCTATCTATCTATCTATCTATCTCTCTCTCTATCTATCTATCTATCTATCTATCTATCTATCTATCTATCTATCTATCTATCTATCTATCTATCTATCTGTCTATCTGTCTGTCTATCTGTTTATCTGTCTGTCTGTCTTTAGTGTTTTTATTTAATACAGCAATACTTCACTAGAAGTGCTGTACTAAAAGAAAGTCCTGCAAGCTAGACTGAAATAGACATGCTGCATAATCTTTGCCCCCAAGAGAATAGCTGTCACTCTGAACACTCAAACCAACCTAAATGATATAATATAGTTTTTAATGACTTTTCAAAATTGAATTTGAAGACCACTTCAGCAGAAATTTGCTCATTTGGTTGGTTGGACCAAATAATAGAGAATAGGACTTCTGATATCTGTCCAATTTGGCATTGTATTCAACTTCGATTTTTTTTTCCTGAGTAGATTATTATTTAGATTTCTTGTGGGACTCGAGGTGGGATACGGTCCAGAACCTACCTTCCCCTGAGCCAGATCATTCTAATTCATAACCCTCCAAATGAGTTATTGACTCAGGGATGCCCCATGGCAGGGTGTGATGGGGGATAAGACCTTGTCCTGCCTCCTCTCCTTCCTCTCTCAGCTTCTCGTAAACTGAATAGAGATGATTGTGATGGCTAGCCAGGTCACAATCTCTCTCTCGCTCTCTCTCTCTCTCTCTCACACACACATACACACACACAAAACACACACACTATTTACTCTGCAAGGCCCTATAAAGCGTCTGAAGGTCTTAGTCACTACAATAAGACTTAATGTTTAATTTTTTAAAGCATGGCTATGGAAATGTGATATCTCTGTGATATCTCTATCTGAGGCTACTTTACTTAATATACATTTATATTAAATTGTTTGGAGGTTTTTTCAGTAGCTTTGTGATGTACACTATTCCAATCAAAATACTAAACAGCTATATGTCTGGTTTTATAGGATTGTGATTGTAAGGAAACATTCATTTAAATAACAGGAAATAATGGTATTGATTAATTTAAAAAAGGAAATACAATTTCCAGCCTTTACAGCTTATATAACAGCTTGTTTCAAATCAGTTTTGGTCATTTCTCAATTCCCATGGAGACAAATACCAGATCAGAACTGCTGCTCATGCTGAACACACTCAGAGAAAAGCAATACCTGCCCTCTTCTGCATACATGAGCTCACAGATGCCCACAATCGTTTAGGGTCACTCTGATTGATATGGATATGTCATCTCTCCAAATCAGAGAGCACAGCCAATTTTATTTTTTAGGACCACAGACAGCTGTGGACTATTCATAAATGATTATAAGTTAAAGAAAATAACAACAGGACAACAGGAAAGCAATTACAACAAATAGTCCTTTGGCACTTATATATCAGCAACTTTTGTCATCAACGCTGCCAGTGCACTCATGCTTAAAAAGCCACTGTGTCTCGCAATTTGAGGTTTAATCATATCTTAATAAAATCCAGAGTCAACTTTTGCTGTTTGCAGTGAAAGAATGGCATACTGTGATCCATAGCATCTCCCTTGTTGCTTGAGATTAAAGGTCAGCAGAGGTCAATGAGATCATGGATGATCATGTGCCAAAACCTCTTCAACGATGCCCAGTACAGCAGCTTTACTCCAGTATGTCTAAGAATGCAATACGTCATATCAGCCTGAAGCATGCCACTGGTTCTCACACAGACTTCTCAAGCCAATCCAATTACTGAGTATTACACTAACAAATAACTAACTGTTGCCAATTTCTTGCAAGATTTATCTTGATAACTTTCTGTAGAAGTATGCAATCTATTCTCATTGTACTATAAAAAATATGTTCCATAATTTCATATTAACTCTATAGTATGCAGTTTGATCACTGAGCCTTTATGTTATTACAGGGCAAATTGAGCTGCACTACTGTACTTTTACCGACACCAGATCCTCTTTAAAGTGTAAAATGTGTGGGTGAATACAAAGTGTGAACTCCTCTCAAGCTTCCAGGTACTGTGTGGAATGGGTAAGAAGTAATATGTGAAACATTTTCAAGAAATAAATGTAAAGATCAGAGAATCTGTGCTTTTTCTTTAAATCTGTCTATTCACTACCATGATCACATTTTGGTTATTAAGGTTACTGTTATGGTTATTTTATCTACAGAAAGAGACATCCCTAAATTATTCCAATGAGATTACAGATTTTTTAACATTATTAGGAATTAGATTATGTAAAGACTAACAACCGTTCCAACCAATACATGATACACACACACACACACACACACACACACACACTCATACGGTGAGAGAGAGAAAGAGAAAGAGAGATCCTATCCCATGATCCTTTAGCCATTACCATTTTGCCTCATTTAAAAGGTTCTGTTGAAACCAAAAATGATTAATCCATTTAGGGAAAAACTGATATTTCTCTTTAGACCGATGTGCTGCATTATTTGTATATGAAAACTGTGTATGCCTGCTTTAATTGGTGGTGTATCCTACAATTTGGTGCAAGTGTTGAATTTTATTCTGTTGGAGTATCATATGGTGAAGCCTGTATCAATATCAATCACATTAGTTGTTGATTGAATTATAACATACTCCAGTGGTCAATATATAAAGCTTAGTATAAAGCTTGCATTTGCATTTGATCAATGCAACAGCCAGTAGATTTAAAATTGACTAAGATAACAGAGTCACGGTGATGATTTAATGCACAAGCTGAAAAAAGAAATGCCTGCTCTGTTTGGAAAGAAATTAAAAAAGAGGGCCTCTCAAAAAGAGCGCTAAAGCTTAACAAATGCTGTAAAAGAAGCATGACCTTCTTAAAATCCCATGGGCCATTTCAAAATTCAATTAAGCCCAGTGACCATCTTTGCAAGGCTATAGCAGTGTGCTTTACTTCGACAGCACATTGAAAACATATAGTCATTTACAAGCAAGCCCTTGGGGTGAAGGAAAGTGTAGTGACAAGGGTGTTATGTTACGGCAGCCAAGAACAACTTGTCTTATTCACAGGCATAATGGCAGGGTCAGAGGAAGGCCAGGGACATTACATTCTGCAGTCATTCAGTATGAATTCCACATCCGACAGATCCGTGTCCATGATTGGCAGATTGGCACCCGCAATTCTTTGCCCACTGAGCCACTGCTAATCCAGTAACTGATAGACCTGAGTCCACAGAGCCACTCCTACCCTGTGGTTAAAACAAATACCTCTAACTGTTACTAGTAGATCTCTTCCAGCATAGAGGTGTAGTTCCATTTCACATCAGAAAGAGACCTATTAGAGTAATCATTCAGAAAAGCACATTAAATTGTTTCACGCATCAAAGAATTAAGGTAATTGAAAAAGACACAATCCTTAATGCTGGATAGACAAATCCATCATTATCAAAACTCTTTCTCTCTCTTCCTCAATCACTCGCTCTATTTCTTTTTGTACAAGTCTTTTACTTCAGCATCACTGCTTACTGTTTTTGTTTCTAAAAATAGAAACATTTTTCAAGTGTAAAACTAATACCAAAATTAGGGAGAAATTCACGTTTCTTTAAACTAGCTTAAAGTGGAAATGACTACTTTAAGCAGCTTACTGGTGATTTAAATAGCTATATTGACTCAGAGTTATCCGGCTCCAGGCCAGGACGGGGTGTAATGCACACAAAAACCTTCTACCGCCCCCAAAAAAAAGTCTATTTGAGAGAGCTGATCATTTACACTGGCAGCACTAAGCAAAAAGTCAATTAACTGAATTAAGTGAAAGATTTTTTTCTTCCTTTGAGAAATGTTATAAGCACATAATCCAGAGAAAGTTGGCACAGGGAAACTCTGGAAATTATATAGTGCAAGTAAACAAAAGAAAATGATGAAGACGTACAGATACTGAGGTAATAATGAGGTCTGTATTAAAATGTCTTAAATTCCTTCACAGACAAAGTATGAATGAACTTATCCTTACTTATTTTTTATACTATGATTTCTACTCAGGGAAAACACACTTCTTTCCATGTGTATATTCGATTATCATTTGAAACAGCTGGATAATAAAATCACAATGATTTGGTTTGAGAAAGCTTCTTTGGGTCAAAATTCCCTTTTGGACCAAGACAAAGAATTAAGTGCTATGTAAACCTCCTGCGTAGGCAAGTAACTAAAAACGACTAAACACACACACAAACACAGCTCTTTGATGTAGAAGTTGAAGCAGGCCTATACTGAGAGAGGAGTCACAAGGTCAGTGGTGTTCCAAATGAATGGTCAGCACTACAGAGGACAGATGAAACTCAATGACAGAAAAAAAATGACATTTTCTCATCCCATGTCCCATGCCCCTGTACTCTTTTGACCTGTCAAGCAACAGAAGTTTACCAAAAGAAATATTCTGTCCAGTAAATCTAGCATTTAATTCAATAGAGTTTATTAGATTTGTTATCTAAAGCATTGTATAATTGCGGGGAACAAAATAGTGGTTTCTAATGCAATTCACTTTCCAGTGCTTTCACATTCTTATCTAATAAGTACCTTCTTTACTAAAAAAAACTCATGATCTTAATGTGATCGATCAGGGTAAACAGATTAACTGAGCTTGTGAAATACAGACATTCCCTTCTTTATCATTCTGATTTCGTTTATACAAGTCCGTGGCTCCATGATCCGCTTATCCACACATTGTCTCTAAGTAGCTTTAATTCTCTGTAAATCTTCTTATTTACACACCATGTTTGGAGCAGGTGATGGCTGAAAATATCTCCAAAGCCATTAAATCACTTTTTACTCCCTTTACTCACTCAAATACATATTTAAATTAAGTGTTATATTTTATGCCTTTCATCATGAAATATACACATCTACTTTGTACAGGGCTAATGTTTCAACCATTTCAGTTTAAAAAGAGTCTTGATTTGGAAAAAAATAAGTCAGTTTGGATAAAATGAAATTGGCAACATAGAGTGTATGTGTATGTGTGTGTGTGTGTGTGTGTGTGTGTGTGTGTGTGTGTGTGTGTGTGTGTGTGTGTGTAATGAGAAGAAAGGTTAAATAGTGCAAAGGATATGTGCAAAGGAAATACACAACCAAGCAGAAGAGATGTGATATGTAATGCCATGAGATGCCACTAGTAGCTCAGCTAAGGGTAATAAGTCACCACAACATATTTGTGCATTTTAATGTAAAACTTCCAGGACATTTGAGACATTATCTAATAACTATCACTATTTGTCATTACAAAAAAAAAACAAGTTATACTAATACATATATAAAATAGAAGTATATGCCTATGTAATGAATTACATTTCTGCTCTGCAAGTACTCTTGCAATACAATAGCTGAGCAGCAATGGCCTAAAGTCTTTCAAATGGATCATTCCATTGATGCTAACAACGGGCATTTATGTTCAACAACTTACATTAACCTGTGACTTGATTTCATGCTATATATTAATAGACATGTTCTGATCTCATACTATAGATTAGTAGACAGTAATGTTCACACATTACTCAATAATTAGCTTGATTTTTTATGTCACTGCATTATGAGTCACTCAGATTTCTGTGTCTGATGGCGTGAAATTGGCAAAATCTCAAAGGAAGTTGTTTAAGTAGTCTGTGTAAATCAAGAACACTAACAGGTTCTTCAATTAGACCAAAGAAGTCTGGGAGACCCATTAAAGATTCTACATAAAACTCTGCAACAGAGTGCTTCAGAAAGCTAAGAATCCTTAAGAATCTGTCTCTGCTATGGTCTGGTGAGCTTCTGAGCTCCAGTGTCTCACTGTAACAGCTCTGATCATGATATGTCGCAAAAAGGGAAACGACGATGCACAACTAGGTAGTGGATCAAGTATGACAAGCATTTTATTGTTATAAAATCTAATAATCTAGTAATGCATCCTAGTGTAGGCCGGTTGTTTTAAACTTGCAATGATAACAGTTTGAGTGTTGAGGTTTGAATGATTTATGAACCTCAACTCCAGCACTGGAGATCCACTTCTCTGCTCAGTCCTTTTCTGCTAATGAACAAATAATTCATGAGTTGGATCAGGTTGGCTGAGAGTTACATTATAAGCCTGCATTGCAAATGAGGGTTATCCCTCAAGATGCTCTGAGTTTAAATAAAGGCTTGATTAAAACTAAGTTACATTTACACTGATGTGTGAAAGATGATGTGTTTAGATCTAATTCTTTATATATTCAAAATGACACTACAGTAGATCGATTAGATAGGCCACATTGTTTAGAAGTGGTAAAGACTTCTTGTGCTGTCTCTCTGGGAGCTCTCATAGAAGCCCAAAACACTGTAGATCCATGTAGCTCCAAGAGAACTTGTACAGTATGCTCTTTCCAGGTCAATCTGACCTGCTTTAAAATGTTATATACTGAAGGTCCATACACTTTTTTGGACATGAAAAATGATGTGCTTGGCTCATTTTGGCTTCTTTACTTTCTCTTCTTCTCTAATGAACATGAAAAAGCACAAGCCAGCTTCTGCTGCATCTGATATAGGCTACACTCAACTCCACCTCTTTATAATTTTTATTACACAGGGTATCGACCCAAGAATAAAAGCAGATTACAGGAAGCGGTGAAATATCAATTGACCCCAACAAATTCAATAGACACAAAAAATGACACAAATGGGTGAATTCATTCTATGTTACATAACCACTGATTACACACGCTTACTGGTAGCATCCTCAGGGTTAGGGTAAGGTTTACTCTTCCCCAAAAAAACATATCTCAGCTGCTAAAAGTCGAGATGACTCATGAACAGTACATCTATTGCTAAGTAGCAAAAAATACAAGGGTTGATTATTAAATAAACCTTTAAAAAAATCTTGAAGAAAGTATTTTTCTAAGAATGTAGCTATACTCTCTCTTTCTCTGTGTGAAATTGTAAGAGAAATCAGACTGGGAGGTTGTGTCCAGTCTAGCATCAGCCTGCTCTGGTTGTTATTCTTCTTAAATTAGCAAAGCCTTAAAGCTGGTGCTATAGGCCGATCACTTTGACACGGCACATAATTAAAGCAAACCACAGGCTGCGCTGCTAAATTCCCCTGGGTGTGTTTGACAGAAAAATGATTGTACTGAGTGAGAACCAAAAATAGGAGAACTTCACACCCAGGCCTAGCCCTAATAGCTATAGCAGCTCCATATACACTCCATGGTCATAGAATATTCCTTTGCAGTGTCCCAACCATTTAGGTTAGACTACATAATATTAGCTTTTATAAATGGAATTTCATTAGAAGTCTGTTTTTTTAATATAAGCCTGTTTGTAATCCAACTTCCTGTGTGTGAGAGCTAATGGTAATGCATGAGCAGGAACAAAGCATGCCTTGAAGGGGTTGCTAATAGCAACATGCAAGAGGAAAAGCTGCTGTATAAAGAGACTGCACTTCAGAGGTTCTGCTCAGAGCTTACACACACTACTCCAAGATCAGGTAATACACTGCTATAACACTTGAAGAGATGGCGCATAATGGTAAACTACCAAGCAACAGACCCCACTATCTTTGAAATGGCTGTCAACAATTATGTACAACATTCTACAATAAATCGATGAAAATTCTATAAAATGATCTTCATTTCTTTTTATGATTTAGAATTTCACTTAAAGGCATTAAACGTTATCAGTGGTATAACTGCTAACAGAGGGATAATCTAATAAGAGAATAAACTCTGTGTGTGTGTGTGTGTGTGTGTGTGTGTGTGTGTGTGTGTGTGTGTGTGTGTGTGTGTGTGTGTGTGTCCGAAGAAAGTACTGCCGTTCACTTGAATACTGTCAAAGTAAATGTGAAGTAGCTGAAGATGTAGTGTGTAAATATATATATATACATATAAATAAGAGATAAGAGAAATGCAGTTGAACGTGGCACACAAAACCAACCTGTTACAATAACATTATGTGAGTGGCACAGCAACACGTGAACTGGGAAACAGCGCAAACTATGGCGACCACAACAAATCGCTGTCGTGTTGAGTATTTACTCACAGAAGCATGCTCTTACCGAATCTTAAAACGTGTGGCATCCCGCGAGAGTATCCCACACATAACACAAGCAGCAGCAGGATCTTGACGGATCGCCTGAACCTCGCATGAGTTAGCGGGGAGGTAATCTTCATGATGCCTGCAATGTACAGCGTTTAATTCCTTTGGATTGCAAAAACTCCCCGCAAATTTGTTCTTTAGTCGTCTAGGAGGGGTGAAGGCCAGCTCTCAGAGATCACGGCATGGTCACGGAGGAGTCGCGCGCTCGCGTCCCGCATCCGTTTCGAGAAAAGCGCCGCGTGTCCTTCCTTCTCACTGCACCAAGGACCAGGCTTCCGAGTGGGCGAGCGGCGGGCCATCCATGTCAGGCGGCACAAATCCGGGCCAAATCCATGCGCAAGCTACCTGGAAGAGAGCAAAGAGAAGGAAATTGGAGATCCACTACGAGTCACGCAATTCAGCGCGGATCGCAGGAGGTGCGAGCTTTGTGCTTGAGCTCCGCTCGCCTAATGCAGGCGCTGTGCTGCACTGCTGCGCACCTTCTGACGTCGAGCCGAGATCAGCGGCGGCATGAGAGGCACAGCGGGACACATCGGGCATGTTTAACTGCCGCCGAAAACCGCACATCGATCCGCCTCCATAAATCAGCTCCAAACACGGCGCGTTTCTGCCGCGTCGCCCGCCACCAAACGTCCTCGGTAATCTCGCAAATTTTCTCATCAGATGTGGCCCCCGAATCCAGCGTGTCGTAAAGCTATAAAAATCGATCTGTTGATTTTGGACTATAGCCTAAGCCTGCTAAACGGACCCAGAATAAAGATCAAGGCAAAAAGTCAACAGTTTGTATGAGGGTTGTAGTATTGTGGTGATACGCTTGGTACGGAGATTTTCGGCTACAAGCGGCACACAGCACACGCGTTGTTCAGGGCAACAAATACTCATGTCTCTGTAATTAATAGGCTTCATTAATGATTAATTGTTATAAAAAAACGAGGTTTGACTATAGTTGAGATATGTTCAGTAATAAACAAATGAGTCAAATCAGCTTTTATGTATTTCAGCGTAAAGTTGTTAGACAGTGATTATTACCAACATGTTGCACTTTATTTTGGCAAGTCATACTTTTGGACTTTTTGTTTTATCCAATAATAAGTCCGTTATTGTGCGTGTTATTTCCTTGACATTACATGACCTGCCAGTTTACTGAGAGATGTCAAGAGTCTCTTCATACTGTAAACTATAAGCTAGTGTGACAGGTTTCTAAGTTTATTCCACGTTTATCATTAGGATGATTGAGGTTGAAATGTATTAAATCATGTAATTAAAACATAATATAAGAATGCACCGGCTGATTTACTAAATTTGATCCAAAGATTTAAATGTCGCCTAAAATAAACTCCTTTAAAGGCTGAAGAGATTTCAGGACCATGGACAGCGATCACGAGGCCTAAAGGAAAAGAAACGCGATTCTATTGGAAATCCGTTAGATACAACTCCCTATCTTCATTAAAAACCACTGCATATATATAAAAAAAAATTTAATCAGTAACAAACCTATTCCTTAACCTAGTCCAATCATATTGCTTTATAAAATAGGTCTGTTTCTGTGGGCGCCAGGAGCACACATATGACTAAGAGGGGATTTCTCAACTGTCACTTCGTTGTCGATCGACATTTTCTGTTTGTAGTGGATCCAGAGAATATAAGTCTGACTGATTGTATTAACATGAAATGTGAATCCACACTGTTATCAACAGTCCATATTCTTGACTGTCTATGCAGAATAATGTTTCTGCTTTCTGCATATCAACGTATTTCGCACCTCATGAGAAAACCTTGCATCAAAATGGCTTAAATAACCATTTTATTAATATAGTATTTGAACCTATACAGCTTAGAGGCGTGCTATTAGTAGCGTGGGCATGCAGCATTTAAAAGCCGCACTTTTACATTTTTTTCCCCCATCGTTTAAAAAATTCCTAATGCGTAGGCTATTTTTCTCTCGAGTATTGAACTTTTTGCCTGCTCAGAAGTGGGTTCTTAAAATCAAAACATCCCTGAGAGTGAAGAAGATCTTCCTCAAAGTCGGAAGAAAAATCACAGCAATGCCTAATTCCTCTCTGTTCCCTCTGCATATATGAACGAAAAAAGCTTTATTCTTACGTATTCAGTGAGACCAGAGACGGATTGCCCTCGCACGCAATTATACGCGTTTTTCGGGGGTTAGCACGGGCACACAACTCTTATCCTATAATAAGTTTCTGGCTTACACGAAGCCCCACCACCACTCCAATTAAAAGTGCACGTTTTATTCTCATTTCTGGCCAGCAGGCTTCATGGTCAGTTATAGCTTTGACCTCATCGCCAAAAAAATGTCACATCAACTTTATCCGAATATCTGCGCTAAATAAGCAGGGATATTCGCATATGTCCAGACGTCTTACTTTTAGTAGACTGTATATGGATCATCTAATCCGCGTCGGTGAGCTGGCAGTGTGTGGGTTATTGTGGGTTTTAATGATCACATCGCATTTTCTCAACGATGTGGGGGTTTTTAGGGGGTGGAGGAAGGCGGGGGTGGGGGGGGGGGACACCGACACAGGGTCACGCAACACTGGTTATAAACTATCATTCATAATCGTCCGAAATATTTAACACGTCATCATGGCGAGAAATGATCCGATCTAGTTCAGAAGTTTAAATCTAATTCATCTGTGCGTCGTTCCAACGTTAGGTTTTTAACCCGCAACGTGAGTCACAAGTTACCGGATCGCAAGGGCGTCATTTACATTTCTAACATTTCCCTGCTTTTTTAAGAGTCTCGTAATGAAAAGTGTCAAGTCGTTTAGCTGTAGCTGGATAAATAACGGGATAGCAGTAGACACTTACCTGCTTTGGCGGAAGCAGCGCGAGCTGGAGAGCAGTCACAGAGCCGGAGGAAGTAGTTGAGCTGTTCCGTTGGAGCGGAGAGGAAAGCGCGCGCTCAGGCTGCTCTCTCCTCTCCGCGTGCGGCCCGTGGACAAGCCACGCCCCCTGTCGGCCAAAGCGCACGCTGCTTAAAGACACGCGGAGACGCATCTGGGGTGCGACCCATCCTCCGGGTGTCTATGAAAACAGGACAATTAACACAGATTTTTTTTTTTGCTCTACACGTCATTTCAGGGAAAAAATATTAAAGTGGGATGCCAGATTTTCTCAGTTTTATCCATGAAGTGTAGGGGGTCATTTTTAATCTTATTGCTTTGCATTTAAATAATGTCTCTACTAATAATGCACTATTATAATGTTTAAATGCATCTAAGGCATCTAATAAAACAAAAAAAACAAAACCTGGCATGCCGTGAGTTTTATATATGGGGTGGCAAGAGGCTAGGAATTCGTTCCTTGGTGAAACGTAAATGGCAAGTTACGTCTGATTTGTTCCTTGGTGTAAGATGAATGGCCATATAATGTCACTATTGTATTAAGTTTATATTTGCTTTATAGTTCCCAATACACATAGGGTCTGGTCAAAAAACAGAGCTATGTATGATTTAGTAAGCCTGAAAGAGAAGCACGGTGATGCATCAGGTATCTTTACATCCTCAAAGCTTTGGTTACTGTCTGTGTGGAGTTATTGTGCATTTTCTCCCTGTGTCTGCATGGGTTACCTCAGGGTTCTCTAGTTTCCTTGCATCTCCCAAATACATACCAGAAGATGGACTGGCAACAGTGAATAAACTAGGTGTGAATTGGTGAGTGTGTATGTGGGTGGGTGGATGTGTGTGTTTGTGTGTAAGGTTGAGTTGTGTGTGTCGCACACAAGGTGTATTTCCACCTCACGCCCAATGTTCTCAGTATAGGGTCTAGATCCACCACAACCCTGACCAAGATAAAATGGTTACTAAACATGAACAAATAAATGATGTAATTGTATATAGGGAGACACTAAATAAGAACTCACTGGAACCATGAAGAGTCAAAAGGTGTCCTGCATGTGCTGGGTTAGCAAGAACACACTCAGAGGTGGTACTTACTAGGACAAAGGACAAGGACAAGGCTACCTTTGAATTTGTTGATTGGTGCAAAATAAATGGCCACATAATGGCATTACTGTATTGCTGTTATCGATGCTTTATTGTTGTAATACTCCAGGAATTTGGACAAAAGCACAAAGCACATCTATGATGATTTAAATCAATCTGAGCTATTTTTGATTTATTAACTCTCCATGCATTGTATAAGAGTAATAGACCTCTCACTCTAGTCAGCGGTGTCAGTCTAGTTGCGGTGTCATGGTTTATTTCTGCCCTGTGCAATTCATATAGCTATGCTCCCAGTAAATAGGAACATCTAGCATACAATGCATGCAAGATGTTTATTTTTATAGTTATGCTAATGGAGTGATTCATAAGGTGGTATGTTTTTTTGTTTGCTTCTTTCATTCTCTTTCTTGTATTCAAGTAATGTTATCCAAAATTTCTCAAACAGCTGAAAAAGTGTGTGAAAAAGAAAAAAGAAGAAAGAGAGAGACAGTGGGAGAGAAAGATGGTGGGAGGCACTCTCTTTGCCTCTCTCATCTCTTTAATTACAGCCAGTCTTCCATATCGGAGAGGAAATTAATTATTCACCTAATCTGCCGGAGGAAGTAATACCCAACCTGCAAACACACACACACACACACACACACACACACACACACACACACACACACACACAGGCTATGCAACAAACACCATCACATGAATGAAACTATGAGCAAGTTTCTCAGCACCTGCTTACACAGCAGTCAGCGAGGGCTGTAAAATCAGCCAGATTAACCCTGAAACAGATTAAGCAGCATACAAAACAGACCTCAGTGCAACATTTTAATACACGAATGATGAGGAATTGCAGTCCTATGTGAATAGCTCTTTGTTACACTACCTCAGTTTCGTGAATATGAATTCCAAAGAAAGAGGTTGGTGTCTTAAAATTTAAAATGTTTTTGAGCAAAAAGATTATTTACAAAAACACACACTTGCTACACTGTGTTGGGTGTATATAAAGAAATATGCTATTATAGGAAAATAATCAATAATTTGGTGTTGTGATGTGGCCCAACAGCACGCAACCACGAAGCTTTTTACTTTCTTCTAACCTGGCCGTAAAGTGTTTTATTCTTCTTACACACCAATTTGCTCAGAATTGCATTTTCTTAGTAATTAAAGAATGGCATGGCATACAGTACTTTTGCTCTGTGATGAACTGGAGTATCAGGTGGGGTAAATTCTCCCACCATGCACCCAGGGCAGCCATGCAGAATACCATGACCCTGAACAGGATAATGCTGAAGATAATAGTTTATAACTATAACTAAGTTTACTGCTACATTTAAACTACACAAGACAAATTAGTTTCTGTTATCACTTACATTATAGCATCTATAAACCATCAAGCCTCCACCTTCTTCTTTTACCAGCTTGTAATGTTACCAAGGAACCGAATAGTCTTTTGTTTTGAAGTCTCTACCCATGGTGGAAAGCTTGTTACAAAGACAGTTTCAAAGCTACATTTACATTTTTCTTTTAATCCATTTATTATTACCATTATGCAGAGTGCCTGCCATACAAGTGGCTACAGATTAGCTGTTACTATCGGAAATTTCTAAAGTGCTTTGGAATAAAATAATATAACTAACAGACTTTTTTTTTCTTGTGATTGATTACAGGCATGCAGTGAGCTAGTGCATTACAAAACATAATGTTATCAACAGCCACACTCTCTAATTTCTATCTGTACTGTATATACAGTTCCCTTAGAAAGTTCTGGAACAGCAAGGCCAATTCTTTTGTTTTCGCTATACACTGAAGATATTTGGGTTTGTGATCAAAAGAGAAATATGAGCTGATATATCAGAATTTCAGCGTTCATTTCTAAGATGTGTTAAATAACCTAGAACATGGAACATTTGGTGGCAGACCACCAAATTTTAATGCGAACAAAAGTATAGAAACTGATAGTCTTAAAGTAAGTTCCAATAAATATCCCTTGATATCTGGTATAACAGCATCAAGCCAACAATCCACTGACATTACCAAACTGTTGCAACCTCTTCAGCAGGTTATTACTGCTCAGCTGGGTTAATCATGGTTTCAAAAACTTCTGTGGCTCATCTCTGTATTTCTTTGCGAAATTCCAAACTGATGTTCCGATACTTATGCTGATTACTGGTTTGCATCTCGTGGTATCAATTCTATTCCAAACTGATGTTCCGATACTTATGCTGATTACTGGTTTGGTAACTCGTGGTGTTAATTCTACATTTCTGATCTTGAAGTCTTCTTCAAATGGTGGACTGTGATACCGTCACCCCTTCTTCACCGCTCTCACAATATTTCTGTCATCGTCTGCTGTTGTTTTCCTTGGCCAACCTGTTTGATGTCTGGTTGTTAGTACACCAGAGGCTTCTTTCTTTTTCAGTACATTCGAATTTGTCATATTGGCTCTGACCAGTGTTTGTGCAATTGCTCTGGTTGAATTTCCCTCTTTTCCCAGCTTCAAAATGGCTTGCTTTTCCCCATAATAAATAGTCCCCTGATCTTCATGATGGTTTAAACTTTTTAATAACAAATACAGTCTTCACAGGTTAAAGCTAGGGTTCAAACCAAGAGTAGACATTCTATTGCTATTGATTGTGTGCCATTGTAATAAGTCACACATGGGCAACAAGAAACACCTTGAAATATTTTTGATCACTAGAAAAATGAGTGGGATCAAACAAAACACCGAGGTTAACACATCTAGATGTAAATATCAGGAAATGAAAGCTGAAATTCTCATCTATCGCCTCATTCCTCTTTTGGTCGTCTTCAAATCAAACAAAAAACTGTCTTCAAACAAAAAAAAGAATAGCTTTACTGTTCCAATACTTTTGTGGGGACTGTTTTTTTTTTGTGTGTCCATAACAGTTATTTATACAACAACCCTATTAAAGCCTTCCAGCTTCTTTTGATGTGGGATGGCTTTAATAAGATCTTTTGACAGCAGAATCTTTGGTTAGATTTTTAATGAGGCCTGGGTGTTCACCATTGGCCCACATGAGGACAGAGGTGGAGCACCCTACAGTCTTGATCAGCTCTCGCCCTCACCACCTGTCATGCCTCTTACTGGAATGTGTCTCCTTAACGTTACTGTGGAAACACTCAAACACTGTGGGAGAAGGATGGATTTTTCGATGCCAAATCTGAATACTCACCTAGCACCACTACACATATAAACCCACTCAGAGTGCCAAGTTTAATTAATAATAAAAAATAAAATACAAACAAAATGCAAAATGTGAGCATAAACAGAGGCAACATCATGCATTCAGTAATGGCTTTGCCCTGATGCACATCATCAATAGTTATCAGTCCTTCATCCACAGCTCTGCAGCGCTGTACCTCTGCTTTCAGGCTGGATGTAAGTGGCCTAACACCTGCTCATTTCTAATTCAGGCTTCAACTGGAGAATCACTTTTATCGTTTATAAAGTAAAGTAGGAGTTAATGCTCCAGTTTTTCAAAACTTGGCTCACACACAGCCACTGGGAAACTGAATGCTTTTCCTAGTGTTTCATAATTGTCTTGAAATGCATTTCTCTTTAATGGAGGAACTCATAGGTAACTCACAGAAGGTAATAAACTTGCACTGTAATCTACATTTTGTTGTTTTTGTTTTTGCCATAGAGCAAATTCTTGCAAACTATTATTTATTTAAACAGCTATTAATAACAGAAACCTAATCATTTACAACCAATACATGTTTAAATTACTATATACAGTACACTGTCCTGATTCAGGGCATCATTTTGGTACAGCACATAGTATTGCCACTGCACAGCTCCAGGATCCCAAGATCAATCTTGAGCTCAGATTACTTTCTGTGCAGGATCTTTGTGTCCTCTACATGTCCGTGTCAGTTTCCTCCATTCTTCCAAACGTATACCATGTGATAAACTTGCCACTGTAAGTGTGTGTGCTGCCATGTGATGGACTGGCAGGGTACAATCCTTCCTCATAACCAATGTTTCTGGATATACATTGGATCTACAGTGACACTGACCAGTATTAATTGGTTAGTTAAGATGTGAATGAGTGAACAAACCTTAATATTGTAAGTGACAAGCAATAATTTTGATGAACAGAAAAGCCAAACTCTAAATAACCTTGTCTTTCTTTTCCTATACGTCTGGTTAATAAGAGAGAGAAGATGCCTTATGTACTTGGCCTTCCCACCTCCAAATAAATGTGAAAAAGTGGCAGGGAGGAAAATATATATGTTGAAAGCTTGTTGTGGATGTAAAGCAACTGCCTTCGGGGCTTCCATTTATCGAATTTCATTTCCAGTGTATTCCCACTTTCCCAACTAATCCACCAGGACAAAACCTGAAGCCCTAACCCACTAAACCAATGTCTGTAGTGAATTACTGAACACACTGTAACATTTGAAAGACCATAACTAGGATAAAAGCATTATCTGTTCTCTGTCAGAATCACAAACCAAATGAAATATCACTAAACTCAAATACAGGCCATGTCTGGTGATCAATAATATTCTGAGAAAGTGAAATATATTCCCTAGATTCACTGTACTTTTAGAAGTATAATACAGTCTGGCTACAAATTCAGGAACCAATGGGAAGAGGATGATCAATCTCAATCTTGATGTCAATCTTAATATGTTGAAAACTCACAAAAATATACATCAGCTGAGAACACGTGTAATGTTTAACAATGAATATGTAGAGGATATGTTGTAAATATTAACTACAACATTAAATATATGTAGTTTTACTCTTACTGGTACCTGTTTTTTTTAGACACCCTGTAGATTCATGAACCAGTTGGTGGCTAAAACTGAAATATAGGCTTTTTAATTTGATAATTCAAGAAAACTATAGGCCATACATGTTTGGACTATAATGTTTATCTCTTTTCACTTCAGTTGAGTCTGAAGCTAAACAGTGTAGCTGTTTATAGTAAGAAGGTGTTATAGCCATGTTTGATATCAGTCATCTCACATCCTTTCCTTATTGAATCAGCTGCAGACCAGAGCCATTATCCCAAGGAGAGTGACCGTATGGGAATAAAAAAAAATTAAAGCAATAGTGTTGGGAAAATTGTAGTGCTTACTATTTTCAATGTACTTTTTGCCACCCCCACCTCACCCCCTCAATAAAGAAAATTAAAGGTTTCTTCACAGTCTATAATTAGTCGACCCTGACACTAATTAGAAATGCTCTGTGTGCAGTGCCACCTCATATGAGAAGCAGATGGAATATTCTCTTGTGTTATCTTCCTCTTCCTCTTCACTGAAGGTATCTATAGTAGACTGGTTAAGAGGCTCAGCAAGATATAACAAGACACAGTACTTAGATAAGGAGAATACAGAGAAATTCTGAATATGAGCCTGTTCAACATGAGCAATGTGTAGCATTATGCAGTCAGAACCACACACAAAAAGTGTTGAAGAAAGGATCCATTACAGAAGATAGACCTTGTGAACTCTGAACATGGACAGAAATTGCCTAAATTTCCAAATAATACAGTACAAAGTCATTGGCATGTGGGCAAACAAGCCTAAGGCCCTTGGATTGGTGTCTTAATCAAAATTCATTCATTTTCCACATGACTCAGAAGCTTTATTAAATCATATCACCAAGTGATGTGACACAACCTTTATAGAAATGTCAGAAAACAGCACTCTTATAAAGAATCTTCATTAAATTAATTCTGACAAAGACCTCCTGTTTGGTTTTTTCCTTAGTTGGACAGTGGATGATGCAAAAAGAGATTTGTTTATTCTTTTAAATTGTTTAATTCTTTTTCATTTTATTTCTTTCAATTCACGTGAATGAGAAATGTATCTCTGCACAGAACCTTATATAAGTTGGAGATCTGTTATGTATTAATGAAATATCAGCTTTCAATCATTAGGTTTCCAGCTTTCAACATACAGTATGATCCAAAAACTCTGAAACCTACATTCCCCTGATAGAGAGGGTCTCAAAAGTCCTCAGACAAGATGAAAATTACACTGAAAGACTCTGAGAGAGACTTTGATCAAGAATAAAGGAGAGTAAAATGTTGAGCCAGACCAAATTGCCAGCAGGTAAGAGGGTACAGGAGGCATCAAAATGAGAGCCAAAGTGCATTTAGCTACAACACCAAAAATGGCTGAGTGAATAGGAGAGCAATGGGAAAGGGATTAAAAACCTATCGATCTAGCACTGCAATCATGCCCTCACATTATATGAGCCCGTGTTTAATTCAGGTTTACACTGAGAAGAGATTGAGGTAAAGAGGGCGCACTTGGGAATGAGGTGTAGAAAGAGATAGAATAGAGCAGCACTGTCCTGACGAATTGCCTCCTGCATCTAGATTCTATTCTATCAGATCTACTTCTCGACCTTAAAATGTCCCAATACACACACACTGTCTCTCTCTCTCTCTCTCTCTCTCTCTCTCTCTCTCTCTCTCTCTCTCTCTCTCTCTCTCTCTCTCTCTCTCTTACACACACACACACACACACACTCATCCTCTCAGAGTAGACTCCGACAGCCTCACCAATAAGCAGTACACCATTCAGTACACCAAAGGACATATGCTCATTGCCAGAGAAACAGGGGGGAAATAGAAAAATTGGTGGTAAAAAACCTTTGAAATGATTATTTGTCTGTGTACTCAAAGTGAAGATCACTTTGAGCTTACACGCTTTCAGATATGCTTTCAGCTCGGGTAGCAGCAGCCATCACAGTGAGCTGGCTGCACTGACAGAAGTGAGCTTTGTTCTTGAAGAGAGAGAAGTTTGATGCACTAGTCTGTGGTCACTGTGTTTCGGTTCTGTACTCATATCTGTCTCTAACAATACCCTTTCTCTTTTGTTCACTGCTCCTTCTTCCTCTGTGCATCCGCTGATCAGAGACACACCATCCTTTTCTTTTACTGAAATACTCTCGAATGATTTCAAAACAACACTTATGAGCTGTCATACTGCAACCTTCATGTAACACCTGTTTATGTATATGGAATGATCAGTCTCAGATACACCCTGCTACATAATTTTTTTCCCTTTTATTAAAAACATTCAATACCAGCAGTGCAGGATACATCAGAACCACAGAAAGTGTGTGCTGAAACTACAGGGCAGCTCATTTTTATAGCACCTTTAACAAAACAAAATCACAGACATCAGTGTGTAAACCCCCAGTGAAAAATCCAAGGATGCCTGGGCAAGAATAAAAACACTTCAGAAGGAGCAAAAAGTGTTAGAAGTGACCAAGGCTCAAGGCAGGATGTCTATCATCCTCTGGCTGGCATTGGGGATAATACAGAAAACAGAACATTTAACTTTGCACTGCATTAATATTAGACTGCTGAATGGTGCCTAAAGGAAGCCTGGTTATTCAAAAGAAAAAATTATTCCTCACCATAATAACAAGGGGAGCATGGCGGCTAAGTGGTTAGCAGTTTTGCCTCAAACCTCGGGGCTGGGGATCTATTTCCTCCGTTCTGTGTGTGTGCAGATTGCATGTTCTCCTGGGGCCTCCTCCATGTATTCCGTCTTCCTCCCCCAGTCAAAAGACAGGCATTTAAGGCTGAGTAGCATCTCTAAATTGTCAGTTGTGCGTGAGTGGCTGTGTGCATATATATATATATATATATATATCATATAGCATGATCTGGATCCTGCATTTGGCCTTTGTTCAAAAGACATAACTTTGAAAATGGAGTCAGGAAGGAGTCTCACTCACCAAGCATTAGTCAAGTCAAAGTGGTGACCCTGAAAAAGGCTGATGCAGGAGAGGTCCGGATTGAAATTCGCTCCACATCTTCCCTCTCTCTAGCACCTTGGCGAGTCGCCCCCTGACAGATATTGTACAGGCAAGAGAACCGTAAATTGCTTCACTTTACTCTGCCTAAAACATTTATGACAGTGGAATCAGTCATTTACAGTCCAATATTGTTTTAAACTGATTTATATTTTCAGAGGCAAAATGAATTGGGGGAAACCTGGCAAGAGTTTTATTAAAGAGTTCAGCGCTAGAGAAAAATGCAGCTTATTTCTTTGACAAAAAAAGGAGATGACTAAAACAAATGGATTCCAGGAACGCTTCCTTCAATCTTTAATAGTGCAAAGTATTTTAGAGATATGTGCATATTATTAATCATCTTTCCATTACAAATTGAATGACAGTGTAGTGAAGCATGAGATGTAATTTGCCAGAGTTATGCTTGGCTATGCCAAACCTTAGTAGGCCTGATCATCAATTTCTGCTGCTATTCCAATGAAAATCACACAACTGTCATTTTGTCAGCAAATTTGGAAGTAGAATGTAAAACAATGTTTTATGGGGAGGAGAAAAACATTATTGAGGAGATCCTAGTATTAACTTAGTAGTATTCAAATTAGTGCATTGTGTTTGATTGATTGATTTATTGATTTTGCAATAAAATGCATAGGCAGAACCTGAAGTAGCTTTCATGAACACATGGCATATGTTCCATATTTACTAGGGGTGCAGTTAAAAAAGTTAGGTCACTAAACTGAGTTGTTTGTACTTTCATTGCTTCCAAATAGTGAAATAAATACTGCTAGTCTTCCTCAAACTCACAATAATATGTTATGAAAAGCATGCCATAGTTATGTATATCTGGAACAAAGAAAGTAATTGACATAGGAAACTGCTGTAGCACAAAACTACACAAAATTCTACACACACACACACACACACACACACACACACACACACACAAATGCAGTTTTTAGAATTAAATTTTTTTTTTACTAAAATGAATTATTTCTTAAAATTTATACCAGTGCATTAAAATGACACATTTATTATTATTATTATTATTATTATTATTATTATTATTATTATTATTATTATTATTATTTCTGTTCAACAGTTAATTGAACACTTTACATTTACTTGTGTGATCTTGACCTTATGCAACTGATGTGCTCCACTTTTCCACTAGGTTGCCTTTTTTTATTTTAGAAACGAAACAAATGGATTGTAGACATAGCCAGCTATAGTTCTGTCTAATATGGTAGTTCAACTTATTTTAATACTCTTTGGGGACACAGTGCTCCAATTTTTATACAGCCATTCAACACGGCACACGGAACATATTATTTAAGAAAGTCAGTGAAATAGTTACAAACACTCGCAAAGAAGTGGAATTTAATGTGTACTTTACAGTTTTACTTTGTCACTAAGAAAACTCAGGTGCAATAAACAGTACGGCAGTCTAAACTGTTGACAACACTCTCTTTTTTCTCCACTTCTTTGAATTTACTGTGTTTGTCATGATGACTTGCTTAGTGCGTGAGAAAGAGAGCTCATTTGTAGTTAGTCTCAGCTCCCCATCTCTCAAGCCTGAGTTGATGGAGTGATTCTTACCTGTGATGTGCTTGAGAAAGCTATTGTGCCATGCTGATGGATGGAGTTTCACGGTGCAATGGGGTCTGGCCGTTTGGAGGCCTTAAATCAATCTGCTCATTTGTGTCTTTGTCGGGTTGATCATCGAAAAGTGCAGTTGAGAGGCTGGAGGATGACTCTCCTCCATGCTGAGCAGTACATTTTCATTAATGCCCACTGTATCTTGTCTAGGAACTAAGCTTTCTGTTGCTACGTGCATCTGTCAAAATGATCAGAGCTCTTTGTGCTTTTACTGCTCAGTGTCCTAAATCACTTATTATTTTTTCCACAAATCGATTGAGAGAATGCTGTGAAAATGTTTGAAAATCATGGTGTAAATATCATTGCCAATACTAGAGATTTGCTTTTGTTTTATGATTCAAGCTAAGTGGCTGACAGATTCGTTTTTATGGTAGTGTGCTCAGTAAGAAGGGTGTTTTAATGTACTCTTTAATGTACTCAGAAGTCTGGCAAAATATTTTATTGAGAAGTGAGCACAGTGAGCATATGTTACTGTAGCCTAGAAGTGAACATAGAATGCCAGAGAGCAAAGCAGGAGTCAAACAGTTAAATGAAAAGTTTGAAAAGTCTTTTAATATCAGAGTAACTGCTGGATGGCTTCTTCAGTTCACTTCAGCTTATTGCTCATTGCTAAATAAAACTTGTTTAGACACTGAGCAAAGGTTACCAAAATAATATAATGATAATCCGCAGTGTGTATTTTACAGCATATATGATATAAATAAAGTACTAATGTAGGGAAAGGAGTTGTCTAGCTAATCCTTGTCAATAATCTTGACATTATGGAATGTTGCTTGGGGATTTTTTTTGTATGAAATCATCTATGTATGCATGTCTAGTGTAGTTAAAAGCCATATTTAAATGCAAAAGTAAGTACTGTTTTATTTGTTGCACGGGGTTTCAGTTTGTATTTTATGATCAGAGCCACTATGTTAGCTTCACCATCAGCAGATGGATTGCAATATCTTGTTACAGCTTGCCAGGATTTGATCTCATTTCCTGACAAAAGAACAGAATTTGACTAAAGAGGATTTAAAGTCGTTTCTGTACGTACAACATGAATTGCATGATAAAACCCATTTAAAATACATTGCATAGCAGTTGAAAACTTCACATTCATATCTAATATGTAATATTTAATTCAAAATTATGTCATATGGGCTTCATATATGTTCTGTACTATACATTTATACTCTACACTCTATATAAACTATATATTTATATGTTCATAAATATAATTATTAGGGGGGGCACGGTGGCTTAGTGGTTAGCACGTTTGCCTCGCACCTCCAGGGTTGGGGGCTCAATTCCCGCCTCCGCCATGTGTGTGGAGTTTGCATGTTCTCCCCGTGCCTCAGGGGTTTCCTCCGGGTAGTCCGGTTTCCTTCCCCAGTCCAAAGACATGCACTGTCGGTTGATTGGCATCTCTAAATTGTCCGTAGTGTGTGAATGAGAGTGTGTGTGTGCCCTGCGATGGGTTGGCACTCCGTCCAGGGTATATCCTGCCTTGATGCCCAATGACACCTGAGATAGGCACAGGCTCCCTGTGACCCGAGAATAGTTCAGATAAGCGGTAGACAATGAATGAAACATAATTATTAGTTCATCTTAAAGTATGATTCTTGGTACCTATTATATATCTCTTCAAGTATGTCTTCAAGTATTTTTAGTCACGCTAGTATGTCAAAAGGAACTTATATGTGAAAAGAAACTTATTGTACAGGTCCACCATAATGTCCAGGATCGAGGCAGCATGAACAAAACGAGATTGTAGCATAGCATACACAACAACTAGCTCTTGTAAAAAAACAAGTCCGATTCTTTTTTCTCTAACACTCTGGACCTGACAGATCTGTCAAAATGAACAATGAAATGTTTATTCTAATGCTTTCAGAATATTAAGATGATGACAATAAAAATAGCAGATACAGTAATTACATCCTCTGACACTGGAATACATGAGCATAGTGTGTAAAATGCAGTTTAGGACAGTCATCAGATGAATGTGTTCAGTGAAAAATGATGTGAAGAATGACATGTTATGAAATTTTCTTCTGTTCTTCTTTTTGTTGCTAGCAATAAAACCAGAGAGGGTGTCAGATCTGCAAATCCTACAACCAACAACAAATATTACTTTCATAACAAGCTTTGGGCAATCTTAGTACATTTTTAAGACAGTAATAACACTTCCTGAATAATGTTTAAATCCAGCTACGCAATGGAAATTCTTTCAGGCTAGGACGTAGTCTTTCCAGAATGGAAACACACTTAATGCATCTTTAAAGACACAGTAATTAATCAGTGCAGTAATTAAACTTTTATGTACTGTTTTCTGTCAGTCCTGCCTATCTGTCCATCTTTTGAATCAATAAAGAGTAGAACTGAATCACATTTCACAGTCAGAGACCAAACTACTGTTTCACCCTAAAGGGATGTGAGACAATCCAAGTGATCCACAATGCTACAAGTGCTGTTAAATGTCCCTATAATTTGTCAACATCCCATTTTGTCTCAGACATTCTGTCCGAAGTCAAGTGATGGCTTCTAACTCTGTTACTCCATCTTCCTCTGTAGTAGAGTGCGGTGAGTATATCGGTGTTACGTCCTTGCATGTCAGAGGAGGACTTTTGGCATGTGTATATAGATGATGTAATCTTCATACCTTTAAGTAGCTATCCCACAAATCAGGGTTGAAATTTATACACATAATAGTTTATGTAGGAAAATAATAATTGATGGAAAGCCCATTATTTCCCCTCAAATTGATTATTTTCCTGTGACAAGACTTTCTGGAGTGCTTTATTCCTCGTATATCACAGCAATTTGAGAATATTAACAATTGTACTTTGTACATTGCACTTTAATTGGTACTTTTGATCTGTTTATAGTTTTTGGCATTTAATATTGTGGAACATCTCATTACTTAGTAAAAATGGATGAGTAAAATATCACTTTTTATTTATTTTAACCAAGAAACTACTAAACTACTAATTGAGTTAACTAACTCCACATAGATAGACATAATTCACACTTGCATGCTGTGCAATAACTTTACTTAAGAAATCATAGGGAAAAGCAGTATCTATTACTATTTACATTAAAGCCTTGAATTGCATTCGAGTTGGAGTGTTTTAACAGTTAGCTTGCTAACACCCACAAGCGTTTCTGTCACCGCGCCGTCCCCCAGAACATCCAACTCCCAGAATCCTCTAGTGTCGCCCACTTCCCCATTCTCTTCCAGTCACCAGCATTAAAATTCAGTTGCTTGTTATTTTCCTGTACCTGTTTCCAATTCTCTTAATCTAACAGTAAATATAAAGATCTCAGGTTTTATCTCAGCTGTTTGTACTCTGGCTTATTTTCTCATGTAAAATATTTGTCCTTGCTCTTCCTGTTTTCATTTTTCTCCTTTCTGTCTTGTCATCCTGGGTGTCATTCTCCGTTCATGGCATTGACTTTTTCCTATTTCTGGAATATTCTTTTTATCCTCCATTTTGAATTGTTTGCCTTTGTTTGAATATGAACCGTCTTTGCTTATTGTCATCTGGTCATCTCTGATAGATTTGCTCAAGTCTGAGAGTTTTGCTTAGCTGTGAGGTCCTTCTTGTTGTGTGTTGATCAATTTTACAGGAAGGGCGCATGTAGAGGAGACATCTTGTGGAATTGCGCTGTGTTATAGTGATGTATCTTATCTTTTAGTGCTGAGTGGCCATTAAAATATTATGTCCTAAAAAACTGGGCTTTCATTCTCATTCCATTTACTGGAGCTATATTACACTATGAACACACTGGCATCATTACACTCTCGAAGGGATGAAAAGCATCAACTCCCTGTCTGACTCATACAAGATTTATTTTTGGACCAGCTTTAACCTATCCCCCATTGACCTCCATTCAACTAAATTTATCCTGGGATCTGTGATTCATTCTGACAGATTCTGTACATTAACAGAAAAGAAAGAATGTATACGTATATGTGTACAACCAACAGTCATGAGTTCCAAGCTTGTGCCAAAAAGCAGTTAGTTCCAAATTAACTTCACTAACACGAATGAAGTCATTTCTTTATGCCAGTCAGAGAGTGAATGTATACACTGAGAATTTTGCTAGATGATCAGAACAATCTGTCTTGATGTTTATGCCAACCCTGATTGAATTTTAGTCTTTAGTCCTAATCCTTACACTAATTCTAACAAACCAATTCTCCAGCTTTTGATTTTTTTTTTCTTTTAGTCACGATGGTCTAAATGCTTAGTTTCAGGATCATCTGCTGCAAACTGCAGAAATAATTTAGGGCCTTAGCGATGCCATTTATTCCACATAATGACAATGTTTCCATCATCCGTAATGCAGTGCTTTCTCATTTGTGTCGTATGGGTCATATCTCCTCTGCTGAAGGCTAGAAAAATGGGCAGCTTTTTGTGCCAGTGAGGTGAGACTCTGGAAAGTGTTCCTGTACAATAACTGGCAGTATAGGTCAAAAAACAAATACAACACAAAATTTTGCCCTTGTACTTAGAACAATTGTTTTCACTAAAATAATGCTAAATTAATATCTTACACATCGGTTGTCCTATCAGATTATTTGGCCATGTAGTATTTGAAGATGCTTTTTTTCCACTTTGACATTTACACTTATAGTCAACATGTCCATTGTGCTGTATAAAATAGTCTGTCTAAAATTAGGATTGTTTTAGAAGGCAGGAATAAATCACAGAAAATGTAGACTTCTACACACATGCACACACCCCTATTCAGTGCTTTTATGAAAGTTGATGCCCTCAACACTGGATGCCACATTTCAGGAGTGAGTTATTTAGATGTATCCAGTTGTGGCTGCTCCACAGGATAAGGCCTTTTTTCCACAGAGCACATTTCACAACATGAATAATTAGGATAGGTATCTAGAGCTGCAGAGACGGCAGCATGCGGCATTCTGGAGGAACATTAGCAGGGTGTACTGACACAAACAAATGACCCCTTTCCCTGCAGCAGTCAGAGAGAGGTTTTTTTTTTATATTATTCTGGCTGAGAGCAAGGAATGTTGCTCTATCAGGGACGGTGTGGCATTGCTCAGTAGACGACTCTAATATGAGCTGTGTGTGGATGAATGTGCAGCATGTTAAGCTGTGGTTTTCATATGCACCATTTGTTGGTGCATAACAAATGTGTTATGCTAGAGAGTGCGCTTTTGGTTCTTTTTGTTTGTTTGTTTAAAATAACTGCAAGTGCAACAAGTTAAAAAATAATATTCCTCAAATAAATATTTGATCACATACTAAAAGCATGTAACCCTTTTAACCACAATCGTAGAACTTAGTATTATTATGTATATACTGAATGTAGTCAGTTTTTAGTTAATGTCAAAAATGCACTGGCTTTTTTTAAAACAAATATTAGAAGTCTACAATGGTAGACACCCTTATCTAAAGCTTATATTTATCTTAGTCCAACATTTTAACCAGTGAGCTTTTAACTCCTGTCGAATGTTCTTAGCTTACTTCAGTGCTTGTCACAGGTCTGGGCTATATTCAGTTTTCTGCACATCCATCCATTTTTTATACCTGCTTATCCAACTACTGGGTCACAGGGAACCTGGCGCCTATCCCAGGAGACTATACGGGCACAAGGTAGGGTACACCCTGGATAGGATGCCAATCTATCACAGGGCCCAATCACACACACATCACACGCTATGGACAATCTACAGTGTCAATCAACCTACAATGCATGTAGGAAACCAGAGTAAACGGAGGAAACCCCTGAGGCACGGGGTAAACTCCACACACATCATGGAGGCGGGAATCGAACCCCCAACCCTGGAGGTGTCAGGCAAACGTGCTAACCACCAAGCCACCATGCCCCCCATTTTTTGCACATTTCACAGATATTTTTGGTGCTATGGATATTATTAATGACTATTACTATTTGCGTTAATGTCACATCTTGTCACTATATATACTACACAATACAGGGTTTTATGCTTTACTGGAATAAAGTGTGTGTCAGGGGGCATAGCATTTAATTTAGACCTTATACATTTATTACAAATCTCTTTTTTGCTTGATTACCATCTGATGACACTTTAGAGGCATTGGTGGCTCAGTGGTAGATTTCTCGCCTATCATGCAGCAGGCCCGGGTTCGATTCCCAGCCACTGGATGCAGTGCCGGTCCCAAGCCCGGAAAAATGGGAGGGTTGCGGCAGGAAGGGCATCTGGCGTAAAACATGTGCCAAGTTGTTGTGCGGACCAGTTGGTCCGCTGTGGCGACCCCGAACAGGGAGCAGCCGAAAGCAACTTTCTCTCATCTGATCACACTTTGTCAAATGTAGCTTTATTTATGAAATATATTTAAAAACAACTAAAGAAATCATTAAAATTGTATAGATGTTACAGATATCATATTTACAAAAGGCCTCACTATTATTATCGCTCACTTTTTATGTAGTAGAGTTACTTAAATAAAGTAAATGTGTGAATTTATACGACTGTATGACTAAATTCACTGAGAAATGAAGTCATAAAAAAGGCAAACAGTAACCACAACCCTAAACCCATCTTTATCTTTAGAGCCATACTTTAAACTCTAGTGGATTGTTGTGAATTTTTTAGGTGATACCATATTTTAGATTTTAATTGATTAAGTGTTGCGCTCAGCTGAGCTTAATCCATATTAAAAGAAATAATGAATAAACAAAAAATTATGTCCAAGACAAGTTAACCACCTATCATATGTAAGCTACAAAAATACAGTTGAATGGGAAGACCTTTTGCTGCTCTAGTGTACAATTTTTCGAACATTTTCCAGAATATTTTGCAATTCGCTGCTTCATTTAGGCATCATTAAGCCTATATCGTTCAGCTGCACATACACGTCCACCTGTAAGTTGAGTGTTATTAGAACATCTTTATTAGAATGATGAGTCAAATGAAGATATTGATCACAGTGCTGCATTTACAAAATGAGACAACAAAAGGTCTGAACAAACAGATGGAGGAGGACGAGCAGGGAGTAATTTAGGGCTGGCTTGATGGGAACTATGTCAGCACATTTCAAGAGGCCGAAGCTATTATCTATGTCCTCAGCTCAGGGGTTGCAGAGACTGAAATTATCATAATATACTATAGCAAGTATCCATCTACATTAGGACAAATATTTAAGGACGTTGTGGATGAGATGCAGCTTTTTGGTTGATATTGAATAGTATGGGGTGGATTTTATTAAGCTGATGCTATGAGAGGTTGCATGTTTGGTGACTTATGGTCAGTTAAGTAAAAGAGGCTGCTGCATAAAGCTGGAGAAAGAATTCATCCTGTCTGGCAATGGAAGTGAAAAGGCAAAATGTCTCCTGATATGAAGGAAGTTTGTTGTATCTCTCCTGCAATTGTCTAGTGTTTTACTGAGGTAATGACCATCTCCCTGGTGAGAAAAGTCTGGCTGTACAGAAGGCTCTCTGAGACTCTCTTGTTTTGGCTAACAATGTGTCTGCTGCTTCTTTCACTCCTGTGCTCCAGGTGCAGTGAGGGATTGTAAGCAGGAAGGCTACACATTCTGCATTATCATCTTAAAATATACAGCATTTTTTGCTTATCTCATGTCATTATACCAAATGGTATTAGAGACTCATTATTTATATCAAATATTTGTTCATCTTCTAGTTGCATATTGCACAATATTACTGGCAATAATTTATTCAACTGCCACACTGATCCATTTAATTATCCACTTTAATAGGAACACCTGTACACATGAACATTGATGCAGTTATCCAGCCTGCCAATCATGTGGCAGCAGTACATTGGACAAAACTGAGTTGATATAGGTCATGAGCATCAGTTAATATTCACATCAAACATTAAAACATTAAAAAGGGAAAAAAGTGTGATCTCTATGACTTTAACCATAGTATGGCTATTGGTGGCAGATGGGTTGGTTTGAATATTTCAGAAACTGATAATCTCCTGGGATTTTCACACATGGCAGTCTCTAGAGTTTGTAGAGAATGGTGTGAAAAACAAAAAAAAACACTGAGGTCTGTGGAAGCATATTGTTGAGACATCTTCTTGGCTAGATAAATTTGAGCTGTCACAAAGGATATACTAACTCAAATAATCATTCGTGTATTTCAGAAACTGCTAATCTCCTGTGATTTTCATACACAACAATCTCTAGAGTTTCACAAAATGGCTAATGAAAATAACAGTTGAAGACTCAAAAAAAGGTCTTTCTAGTATCGACGAGTCTCAGATTTCTGACAAAAGTGCTGTTGTAGTCCATCCACCTCAAGTTTTGATGCATAGTGAATTATGAGATGCTTTTCTTCTCACCACAGATGTAAAGAGTGATTATTTGTGTTATTATATCCTTCCTGGCAGCTCAAATTCATCTGGCTATTATATATTTGTCATATTATATATTACGTACCATTCTGTACGTAAACTCTAGAGACTGTTATGTGTGAAAATCCCAGATCAGCAGTTTCTAAAATACTCAAACCAGCTCATCTGCCACCGACAAGCATGCTAGGGTTAAAGTCACAGAGGTCACACTTTTCCCCCATTCTGATGTTTGATGTGAACATTATCTGAAACTTCTGAAACTACTGGTATCTGTATGTTTTTATGCATAGTACTGCTGCCACATGATTGGCTGATTAGATAACTGCACACATGAGCAGATGTTCCTTTTGAAGTGGATGGTGTGTGTACAATTACTCACTGTAGCTTATATCTTGCTTTGTATAAACTGTTAATGGAAACATATTTTGTTTTACTTGTCACTGTTCAGTCCCCTTTTCAGCTTGGAGGTCAGATATATGAAGAAGAAACCTTTTATTTGTCACATATACATTGGAGCACAGTGTAATTCTTTTCTTTTTTGTTCAGAGACTGGGGTTAGAGCACAGGGTCAGCTGTGATACAATGCCTCCAGAGCAGAGAGGGTTAAAGGTAGTGACTGTTCTAGGGCTAGAACCCCAAACCTTCTAATTAGTAACCCAGAGCCTTAACCACTGAGCCACCACATCAAGCATGTGCTTATTCACCACCAAAATTTCATTTCTGTTCTTAAATTGTTCAGTCATAATGGTCATAATGTGTTAATCAGTGAGTTTCAAGAACTTTTGCCATGTTGCATTTGCTATTCTATCCTTCTAAAAGCTTGTCTCTAAAAACATTATTAAATACCACACTTATATAGAACATTCATGGTGTACATTTTAAAATTCAGATTTATCCAAAAATCATTATTAAATGAGTTTGATCATACAGTATGTGTAATCTATCCGAGCACAATGTCTTTCTGAAAACAATTGCACTGTGTTTGTTTATGGATTTGTTCAAGCAGAAACTGTTAAAAAGCACAACACTTTGTACTGTTTTTTTTTTTAATCTGCATGTCTGCATGTTTTGAATGTAATACATTCTTATTTAGAGGGATCTGACTACCCTCCAGTAGTGAGCTGGTGAACTGCTCCATAGCCTGTGTAGAACCTGTATTTTACCTTTTGAATGTTAGGTTTAGATACCAGATAGAGTCTCCTCTCCAGAGTCTTGGCATACACTTTTCATGAGGCCGAGGAGTGTGATTCCCCAAAAACTGGAGGACACCCACTGCACACATTTTCTCCAACAAGGACCATTATCCTTTTTTGCCAAGCCATAGCCACTGCCCCAGATCTCCAGACAACACTGAAAAAGTGAGTTACCCAGCAACCTCAACCTTATCCATGCTATCAACATTTCAGGCCTAAGCTCATGCAACCCATGAAGCTGTCTGACCGCTATAGCAAGAATGTCCAATCTTATCCACAAAGGACTGGTGTAGGTGAAGATTTTCACTCTAATGAAGCAGAAGCCTCTGAAATGATTGCTCACATCAGCTATTTTAAATTTTTAACTCACATCAGCTATTTTATTTGCCATTTTATATACGGTTTATCTGAGTCTGCTTGAAGTACCATGACTAACACAGGTGTGATTAAACTAACAAATTTAAATGACATAAAACTTAAATATTTTATATGTTTGGGATTTCATGGTGACTAATGTGAAAATTAGAAGATTCATTCTTTTCTTGCACAAAAGGCCGTTCACTGTCATCTGAAATACTGACAAAGCCTGTTGGAAGTAAGGAGCCTTCAAGTCTGTTTGCATCTCTTTAGAGTGTTGCAGTAACTTGTTATTGCCATTGGTGACGTTTTACAATGTGACTTTGTAGCCATGTCACAAAAAATTAAGTCACCATTTTCCCAGTGTGTAGTGAGCCAGGGTCCTTACCAGTGCCCAAGCTCATGCCACATGATATACTGATTCATGACCTAAGGAGCTTAGAAGCTTATTGTAAAACTCTACACAGACAGTTCAGTATTGAACTAAGGACCATCTAATCTAATCAACACACGTTTACTATATTACGTTAACGTTTTCTCTCAGATTATTTATTCATACCTATTTATCATTCCTGTTAATTAAGTATTCATAATAATAATAATAATAATAATAATAATAATAATAATAATAATAATAATAATAATAATAATAATCCCACCAACATATCACCGGACAAAAACACGTTACAATATTTCACCTTCCTGTCTCCAAACTTTTTATTTCGTGCCTCTGTCGCACTATTTACTTTATGCTTCCGCATACGTCGTACGAATGGATATTGTAGTCAATAAAACCGAAACTGTCTGTTACGACGAACGCAGCTGTAAACCCTATAACACTACAATACCCACAACACCCTTCGGCTCATGCTGTCTCTGAGCACACGCAGCATTAGGTTAGCTGAATCGCCTGCTGAAACTTTCTGCACATTGGACTGATTGAGAACCGGTAGGTGAGTTCTGGGTGGCTGATATATCTTTTACTGTTTCAGTGTGTTTAAGAATTGAGCTGCTTGGTGAAATGTCATTTAAGCGGAAATGGATCAATGAGAAAAAACGTGCAATTGTTTATATGATTAGCTTGTAGCCCTGGTTAAACTGTATGAGAAAGTCTCACTACCTGTCTGACAAACAGCAATACGTTGACATACTGCAAGTATATCTGTAGCTATAGTTAATCTGTAATATTAGACAGCTGTAATGCCCTGTCATACTCCCTGTTTTTTTAAAGAAATTTGCTTGCAGGTTAAAGAGGCGTTTATTATTAGCATAGTGGACTTTGATGCCGGTTTTCTGACTATAAACTAGCAGCTAGGTGGAAGGATAACTAGCTGATTTAACGGTGCTGTAGGTCTTTACATAACACTGTAAGCCAACACACTGCTTAGATAAAGTGTTCTTCATTTTATGATGCTTTTTGCATCAATACACCTCTACTGTAACTGTCATGATGGACTAGTTTGCCCTTGGCTCTGATTAGGGATGTTTGAGTTTGAAATCTTCACGGTATGATAACCTAATGTAAAAATGAACCTGTGAAAGCACACAAATACATGAACTATTTGATTGCTAACTAAATCACTGTATGGAAATTCTCTTTGCACATTATTTGCATATAAAACACCAAAAAGCAAAAGGAAGCAAAAAGATAAGACGTTTACGTCACTTGGTAAGACACTCTTATCCAAACTTACATTTTATCTCACATCTTATCTTATTTTTGTATACAACTGAGCAGTTGAGGGTTAAGGGCCTTGCTCAGGGTCTCAGTGGTGGCAGGTTGGTGGACCTGGGATTTGAGCTCACAACCTTCTGAAAAGTAGGCCAACACCTTAACCACTAAGCTACTACATCCTCTCATTAGACTTCTTCATCCCCTCATTAGGCTTCTTCTTCTTTGACTTCTGTCTTTTTCTTCATTTTTTTTTGTCTTTTTCTTCTTTGTTTTTTCTTCTTTGTCTTGTTCTTTTTTAATTTTTCTTTTTCTTCTTCATCGTCTTCTTCGTTTTTTCTTCTTCAGTTTTTCTTCTCCCTTCTTTTTGTATATGGTTTCTGGATATGTATTTCTGTTATGTTATTTTACAGTTTTTCTTTTTCACTAAAACACACTTAATGAAACTGGGATCCACTTGATCTTCATCATCACCTTAGCACAGCATAAGTCTACTCTTGCAAATGTCTTAACAATTTTTTAAATTTATTTCACACATTTTCACCCCCTTTTTCAAAACATTTACTACAGATCTCATTGAAAGACCCCAAACTGAAATAACTGTATTGAACAAAAGGAAAACATCTATTCACAGCTAATAGAAAGGACTTGCATAATTACGAATATCTAATGCACATGTGTGAAACTTGTTTACACAACTCTTTAATCAGAGTTGTGTCTTCTTCCATCTATAATAAAGAACAGTTGAAGACTCAACAATATATTCATTTGTCTGGTGGAATTATTTGCTTTTGTTGCATAGGTTTAAAGTTTTGTAAATGTTGGAGCATTTTGCAAACAAAATGAGTCATTTTAGCCAGTGAGCTTCAGTTTCAGCCTGTGTGTTAACTGTTTTGAAAATGTGATGTCTGAGTGGACAAATGTGTTTAAGCAGTTGAGAAAAACTGTAATAATGGTGTCTGTAGCAATTATGTTCAACTGATGGGAGTGATGGGAGTTTTTCCACAATCTTGTCACACAAAAAATCCCATTTACACTACATATCTCATTATAATACAAGATTTGACCTCTGTTATAAGCACTTGTTATAAAGGTTATGGTTGTGTAAGCTGTACATGATCATTAGCAACATGTATGTAGGCTGTATGTATAGGCTTCTCTGACTGCTCGGACTTCTCTGACTGTTTTTTTCACCTCTTTTCTTGCAAGAGATAACTGGATCTTTACCGACATGTCCATTCTGATGGGATAAGTGTTACCCAGTGTTGTTTCAACTGGTACATTTATAAGACTTAAGTTATTTTTTGAGAATGACCTTTTCGTAAAAGCTCTTATATTGTTGCTTGGCTATTTATGATCCAGTCTTTTTAAGCTGACATCTGGATAAAGATTTTGCATGTACATATAGGAAGTTGGTGGTCAAAAGTGTTAAGATGATTTGTATATTAATGTGGTTCCCTGCAACACTGCGGAAAAAAAGCTTGTTGAATTATCTGTGTATGTCGATTCCATGTGATTGAATTGAGTAATGTTAAGACTATTGGGGTAGCACAGTGGCCTGGTGTTTGGTGCGTTTGCCTCATACCTCCAGAGTTGGGCGTACGATTCTCATCTCGGCCATGCATATGAAGTTTGCATGCTCTCAGGGCCTCGAGGGTTTCCTCCTGGTACTCTGGCTTTCTCCCCCAGTCCAAAAACATGTGTTGTAGGCTGACTGGCATATCTAAGTTGTATGTGGTGTGTGACTGTGTGTGATTTGTGCCCTGCAATAGACTGGCATCCTGTTCAGGAAGTACCCTGCACTGTGCCTGGAGTCTCTCGAGATAGGTTCCAGGTTCCATGTAGGATAAGCGGTGTAGAGAATGAATGGCTGGATAACACAATTATTTTTCATACATACACCACGTATTTTCACATAACCCACGAAGCTCACAGCTGACTGGAGACTCATGATGGCTGTGTTTTTGCAACACTGCACTATTTTCATGCGTCTAACGTGCCTAAGATTAATACTATAGTTATAGCGCTACTCTGTGCCATCATCCTCATGAGATTTCACAAAGGAATTGGATTTCCCTAATACTGCGTGAATTGATCACTTCTACTCCACATCATTCAATCTAGTAATTAAGGAATTTAAATTAAGTAACAAGCTAGATAAACTACGTCACTGATGTTGTGATTAAACCTGACAGATATTTATGACACTATTGTCTTCTAGTTGTTTGTTGGGGAGCTTCGACTTGATGCACTCTGTGCGTTCAAGGCCTTCCGGGAAGTTCATATTTATGAACTGGGAAGTCGGAATTACGGTGCCAGAGGCGTTCAGTCACTTTAGTTAGAGTTAGACGGAGTTGAAGCTTCTCTTAAGTTACTGCAAAAATACAGCAAGGTTTTTAAACTCTGCTTCTAGAAAATGAAGAGCAAACAGGTGTGTTTTGATTTAATTCTTGGTGTGTTTTAATCAATTTATGAAGTCACTGTAAGCTATGTGTCGTTACATTTTATATCGTAATTGTACAATGCTTCCTTATTTTGGGCAGCTAATTAGCTTGTTTTATTGTACATAATAAAGCCTGACAATGACATCACTGCTAAATACCTAATAAGTAGTGTAGAGTATATTTAACTTTTATTATCTTTCTCCTTTTTCTACTGTCATGTTCATCAGACAGGCAATTCTGCAGTACTTCTCACTAACAGCCTATAGAGATCTAAAGACAGGGTTAGAACAGGGCACTCTACAAAATACACAGGGATTAATACAAATTCATAAACAAAATGCCTGTGCTATGTCACAAATCAAACTATTTCTTTCCTATAGGTGCTTAAATATGAACCAGTTTGCTTGTATTTCAATAATTGTTTCCTGGTGGCCCAGGTTCGATTACAGGGCAGGGAACCAACCCAGCCATTGAGGGGTTAACTGTCAGTGTAGGTCCCAAGCCAGGACAAAATGTGAGGGTTGAGTCAGGCAGGGCATGGGTGTAAAACCATGTGGAAAGATGAAAATATGCTGACCAGATGATCTGCTGTGGCAACAACAACACAACACTTGTATTCCAATGACTTGCTGTAGATACCAAACTCCTCTTCTTCTTCTTTCGGCTTTTCCCTTCAGGGGTCGCCACAGCGAATCATCTCTCTCCACCTATCCCTATCTTCTGCATCCTCAACCCTTGCACCCACTAGCTTCATATCCTCATTAATTCCATCCATATACCTCCTCTTTGGCCTTCCTCTTTGCCTCCTGCCTGGCAGCCCCATGTCCAACATTCTCCTACCAATATACTCACTCTCCCTCCTCTGAACATGTCCAAACCATCTTAATCTGGCCTCCCTAACTTTGTCCCCCAAACGTCCAACATGAGCTGTCCCTCTGATGTACTCGTTCCTAATCCTGTCCAATCTTGTCACTCCCAAAGAGAACCTCAACATCTTCAGCTCTGCTACCTCTAGCTCTGACTCCTGTCTCTTCCTCAGTGAGACTGTCTCTAAACCATACAGCATGGCCGGTCTTACCACTGTCCTGTACACCTTCCCCTTGATTCTCGCTGATATTTTCTGATCACACAGAACTCCCGACACCTTTCTCCACCCATTCCAACCTGCCTGCACTTGCTTCTTTACCTCTTTCCCACACTCTCCATTACTCTGGACTGTTGACCCCAAGTACTTAAACTCCTGTACCTTCTTCACCTCTTCACCCTGTAACCTTACTGTTCCACTTCCCTCCAGTTCATTCACACACATGTACTCAGTCTTACTACGACTGACTTTCATTCCTCTTCTCTCCAGTGCAAACCTCCACCTCTCCAGGTTTTCCTCCACCTGCTCCCTGCTCTCACTACAGATCACAATGTCATCTGCAAACATCATTGTCCAAGGAGACTCCTGTCTGACCTCCTCTGACAACTGGTCCATCACTATAGCAAACAGGAAGGGGCTCAGAGCCGATCCCTGATGCAGTCCCACCTCCACATTGAACTCCTCTGTCTGACCTACAGCACACCTCACCACTGTCCTGCTCCTCTCATACATGTCCTGCACCACTCTGACATACTTCTCTGCTACTCCTGACTTCCTCATACAGTACCACAGCTCTTCTCTTGGCACCCTGTCATACGCTTTCTCCAAGTCTACAAACACACAGTGCAACTCCCTTTGACCATCCCTATACTTCTCCATCAAAATTCTCAGAGCAAAAATTGCATCTGTTGTGCTCTTTCTGGGCATGAAGCCATACTGCTGCTCACAAATTTCCACTACCTTCCTTAACCTAGCTTCCACTACTCTTTCCCATAGCTTCATTGTATGGCTCATCAACTTTATCCCCCTATAGTTGCTGCAACTCTGCACATCACCCTTATTCTTAAAGATCGGCACTAACACACTTCTTCTCCATTCCTCAGGCATCTTCTCACTCTCTAAAACCCTGTTGAACAAACTAGCTAAAAATTCCACTGCTGCCTCTCCCAGACACTTCCAGACCTCCACCAGGATGTCATCAGGACCAACTGCCTTCCCACTTTTCATCCTCTTCAAAGCCTTCCTGACTTCATCCTTTCTAATCATATGTACTTTCTGTTCCACAGAGTTCACCCCTTCTACTCTTTTTTCCCTCTCATTTTCCTCATTCATCAGCTCCTCAAAGTATTCCTTCCATCTCCTCTGTACACTCTCCTCACTTGTGAGCACCCTTCCATCTCTACCCTTAATAACTCTAACTTGCTGCACATCCTTCCCATCTCGATCCCTCTGCCTAGCTAACCTGTACAAGTCCTTCTCTCCTTCTCTAGTGTCTAACCTAGTGTACAACTCATCATATGCCTTCTGCTTTGCCTTAGACACCTCCCTCTTCACTCTGCGCTGTAACTCCTTGTATTCCTGTCTATTCTCTTCAGTCCTGTCCATGTCCCACTTCTTCTTGGCTAACCTCTTCCTCTAGATACTATCCTGAACTTCCTCATTCCACCACCAAGTCTCCTTATCTTCTTTCCTCCTTCCAGATGACACACCCAGCACCTTTCTCCCTGTCTCCCTGATCACTTCTGCTGTAGTTTCCCAGTCATCTGGCAGCACTACCTGACCACCCAGAGCCTGCCTCAACTTCTGTCTAAATTCCTCACAACATTCCTCCTTTTTCAGCTTCCACAACTTGGTTTTCTTCTCTATCTCTATCTTTGACCTCTTCGTCTTACAGACCATCAAAGTCATCCTACACACCACCATCCTATGCTGTCTGGCTACACTCTCTCCCACTACCACTTTACAGTCACTAATCTCTTTCAGATTGCCTCTTCTACATAGGATGTAGTCTACCTGTGTTCTCCTACCTCCACTCTTGTAAGTCACTCTATGCTCCTCCCTCTTCTGAAAATAAGTGTTAACCACACCCATGTCCATCCTCTTAGCAAAGTCCACTACCATCTGTCCTTCAAGGTTCCTTTCCTTAACTCCAAACTTGCCCATCACCTCCTCATCCCCTGTGTTCCCCTCACCAACATGTCCATTAAAATCCGCTCCTATCACCACTCTCTCACCCGTGGGAATACTCTCCATCACCTCATCTAATTCACTCCAGAATCTCTCTTTCTCCTCTAACTCACAACCTACCTGTGGGGCATAACCACTAACAACATTCAACATCACCCCTTCAATCTCTATCTTCAGACTCATCACCCTGTCTGACACTCTCTTCACCTCCAGGACATTCCTCACAAACTCCTCCTTCAGGCCCACACCTACCCCATTTCTCTTACTATCCACACCATAATAAAACAGCTTGAATCCTGCTCCTATACTACGAGCCTTGCTACCCTTCCACCTGGTCTCCTGTACACACAGTATATCCACCTTCCTTCTCTCCATCATATCCGCCAGCTCTCTACCTTTCCCTGTCATAGTACCAACATTCAGAGTTCCTATTCTCAATCCTTTCAATCTTACCTTTCCTCTTCTCTCTCTGTCTGCGCACTCTCCTCCCTCCTCTACTTCTTCGACCAACAGTAGCCCAATTTCCATCGGCGCCCTGTAGGTCAACGGCGCCGATGGCGGTCGTTGTTAACCCGGGCCTCGACCGATCCGGTATGAAATTCGTACTGACGATTCGCATGGTTAAATTTGGCAATGTTTTACGCCGGATGCCCTTCCTGACGCAACCCTCTCTATTTATCCGGGCTTGGGACCGGCACAGAAGTCACTGGATTGTGACCCCCATGGCTAGATTAGATACCAAACTCATAATAAGTGGAATTAGCTTTTGAGATGAACAAATGTTTAACAAATCTATAACGACTAATCAATTGATTCTACCACATTTTCTTACTGAGAATTTAAGTTAAAAGAAAATCCAGATTTTCTTGCTGATAATTATGACATTGTTTGGCGTTCATGTGCTTTCAGCTCACAAACACGATCTTTCACACGACTGAGGAACTCTTCCTCTCTGCTGTCGTATTGTGTCCATATTTTCCCTGAGCTCTGTACTTGTTTTGCACTTTTGCTGTCAGCCCCATGAGCAGTTTTCAGCTGTTCCTGCTAATAATTGGTGTTCGGCTGCATCTGATATAACGACTTTTCTGCGGAATGTCCACTTTACTTTCTTTTAAGTTAAATGATTAAAAGTGTGCTAGACCAAACCCCGTTCTTTATTATGGCCTACTTTTTTTTTTTCTTTGCAAGACAAATAATTCAGCATACTGGAGCTCCTCAGACAAAGCCAAATAGAGAAGTCTGTTCCTTCTCCAATCACATTCACTCAGAGGAAGTACATTCTTTACTCATCCAGTTTGCTCATCCAGGCAAACTCCATCCTGACTGATTAAAAAGGCGTTTCCGACGTGCGGCTTCCTAATAGCTTTTTCTGTTGACTATTTCAAAGTTATTACACAGTGCAAGCTGGAGAATGGGCTTCCCTTTATGCTTTGCTTCCTCTGAGACACCCAGATATCTGTTCATCTTCTAAAATTTATAACCGAAGCTGTAAAAAACTCCAACCTGTGATCTAATGAAGTGTCAAGTGCTAATTAAAGATTATATTTTATTCCCTTTTTGTTGGAGTTCCTTATACACAATGTTTTGTGTGTTCAAAGACATGGTGTTTTTTTTTTTTTTTATTTTTATTGATTTATTTTTTTTAAAGAAATCTAGATATATTTTAGATTTTGACTTTATGGTACAATTAGGGCTGTGTGGTATGATGATATAATATTTCCAACTCAATGAGATTTTCTGATGTTTTTTTTCTTTTAACTCAACTCTAGATCTTTCCTCCATTAAGTGAGAAATTTTGTACAATAAATTATAATAGTGTTTTTTTTTTTTTTAGGGTATAAGAATGGAGAATTTAAGATGGGGGGGCAAATAAACATGATTACTGAGTCAGTGAGGGGGGGGAAATGGTGTCTAGGCTGATATGATGTTTCAGAGTTGGTGTGAGTTGCCCTGACAGTCTTGTAATAATGGCGCTCAGTCAAGTCGTGTCGGCGTGTTGGGTCAAAATTAGTGAGAAAATTGTGTGTATATGTTATTCACCAACTCCGATGTGTCAAATATCATCAGGCTCCAGAGCCAAACACCAAAAATATATGACAACATGGAGGCTGACCGGAGCCTCAGGCAGTCAGAGATGTTACTTGGTACTCACACCATGGTCAAGTCCAATCTAATCAATAAAAAGAAAATGGGTACTTTTTTTTTCTAAGCAGATATTTATTCTGTTTGAAAGCTGGCAAATGAAAGTGAGTTGATTTGTGAAACTTAAATAATAAGCCAGTATGATGTTTCAGCTAAAGAAAAAAAAAATTAAAGTGCTGAGTGGGAAGCTAGTTAGATTTTTTTGTGTTTTTACTATTTTATAAAGATACTGCCATCAGTATGTGCATTTTACTCAGTATTTTAGTACTCAGACATGATAGTTTTGCTCTCTCTGTATAATATCTAGCTAGATAATGCCTCAGAGATGAAGCCCCTAGATTCACCCTGTGGTCTGACCTCGAGCTGTGTGCTGTGAGATTTTAGCAGATGGCAGAGAAATCTTTCCCCTTCAACCAGGGGATATATTTGAACTCGCTAGCTAACATTAGGAGCCGAGTGTTGTATGTTGTTTATGTGCAATTTACGTTTCTGCAGAACAGATACGGCTTACATTACTCCAATATCCGGCAGTCACAGTAAAATCTAACTGCCTGACTCTAGCTAAAAGATGAAAATTTGTCCTTTTACCTGCATCCACAGTAAATGGTAGTTACATCATCGTGCACATTTTACTGTAGCCTTCATGAAAACATCCATTATCACTCCAGTTATTTATCCCACACACATTTGGTGATGAGCTGTATGTGCTCAGCATGTACAGCAACTTGTCCGTTGGTTTCTTTTGAAACTCCATTTTTGGAGGGTCCCACATTAATGAAAGAACTCATTAACCTTTCTTTACACCCTTTCGATTTTTATTTCTGTCCTGGGAATGTCCAGTTATCTACCATTTCACCAAGATAGCTGTTGCGGTAATTAATAAACTTTGTGGAGCAAAGAGAAAAAACAGAGCGATCAAGAGGAAAAGAAGTAGTTTTTCCTCCTCAATCTGTTCATAGATGAAGGAGTTCTGAACTTCTCTGTGAAATTGCAGATGATTTGACCTCATGTTTGTGGTCATTATATAACTAGACAATCTGGGATCTGTTTACCTAAAGCACTTTGGTGATGTATTTAGTGAATAATAAAACAGACAAATATACATCTATCATTCATAACATTATGACCACTGAGAGGTGACATGAATAAAACTGATTATCTCCTCATCATGTTAGCGGTGGGATATATTAGGCAGCAAGTGTACATTTTGTTCTCAAAGGTGATGTAATGCACAAGTGTTAGGATTTGAGTGAGTTTGACAAGAGCCAAATTGTGATGGCTAGATGACTGGATCAGAGCATCTCCAAAACTTCAGCTCTTGTGGGGTGTTCCTGGTCTGCAGTGGTCAATATCTATCAAAAGTATCCTTTAAGTCCTGTAAGTTCTTTAAATCCTGCAAGTATCTGATCTGCTGCTAACATCTTGGTGCCAGATACCACAGCACACCTTCAGGGATCTAGTGGAGTTCTTGCCTCGATGGGTCAGGGCTGTTTTGGGGACCAACACAATATTAGGCAGGTGGTCATAATGTTATGGCTGATCGGTGCATATGATGTGTTCTACTTGTTAGTAAAGAAGTGATTAAAGGTAAAATGATGGGATCTCAACAGGGAATTCAGTTATTATATGCATTTTTTTTTTTTTTTTTTTTCCCCTGGGTATTTCTGGCTGTCTAGTGACCAGCAAAGTTCTTGAAAGTTAAAGCTTTAAAGGAAACATCAAATAATACAGGATGTAACACAATCAGAAGAAACTCATGACTTGAGATGAATGTTGATATGTAAAGCAGTCACATTAATATTCACTATTGCTGATTTTTCCTAACAGGCACTTTTGCTGCATGTCTACGTCTTCCCTCTGATGGTTGACTGAACGGCAGAGCTATGGCTCCTCCTCGACTTACCAGTGCATTGCGCTCTTTCTCCACAGTTAGCAAGCAGGAGGACCTCTCACTCGAGCTGTATGATTTAAAGGCAAGGCACAATTTGTTTTAATCACAATTTCTGATCATGCAATTCTAGCAAACGATTGAATGTTAATTATGTTCATGGAATAATATATTGGTTTTCACTTACTGATGAAGTGTTTTTTTTTTAAGTATATATGGAGTATATGTGATATCTTAGGGGGGCACGGTGGCTTAGTTTAGCACGTTTGCCTCACACCGCCAGGGTTGGGGGTTTGATTCCTGCCTCCGCCATGTGTGTGTGGAGTTTGCATGTTCTCCCCGTGCCTCGGGGGTTTCCTCCGCGTACTCCGGTTTCCTCCCCCGGTCCAAAGACATGCATGGTAGGTTGATTGGCATCTCTAAATTGTCCGTAGTGTGTGATTGCGTGAGTGAATGAGAGTGTGTGTGTGCCCTGCGATGGGTTGGCACTCCGTCCAGGGTGTATCCTGCCTTGATGCCCAATGACGCCTGAGATAGGCACAGGCTCCCCGTGACCCGAGAATAGTTCGGATAAGCGGTAGTTATCCGAATGAATGAATGTGATATCTTAATAGTTATCATTAATTACTATTGGACATTATAAATAATCTTAATAGTAACCACATATATTCACATATAGTGAAATCCAGTGAAATAAGAATATGAAACACGAAATAAGCTAGTAACGATGACAGAATATAAGTATGTAACATAAATCACAGTTACAAAAGAACTGTCCGAAATACAGTATGAGATAATTGTGAATTTCTATTATGTAATGCAAAATGATATAATTACAAAATCTTAGGGTGTATAGAAAATGAAGCCAATTTATTAAAAATAAATGAGATACTTACAAAACACTAATATGTAATCCAAAATCAGATCATTACTTCAGTCAAGCATTAAATATAACGTCATACAGAGCAGTGTAATTGTTAAATAATATATTGTAAACTAAATGAGACAATTCCAAAATATTAGTCCGTAACACAAAATGAGATAATTAAAAAATACTAGTATGAAATATAAAATAAGGAGAGTGAAATACTATTCTGTAATACAAAGTGAAGTTAGTAACAATTGGAAAATAGAAAATGAGATCATTGAAAAATACTAGCATGATATCTAAAATGAAACTACTTACATTTACAAAATATATTTCTTTAATCTAGTACGAAATAAAAATGAGTGACAAAATACTAGAATGTAATACAAAACGAGATAATTACAAAATACACCAGATAACAACAAATCACACATTCTAAAGAAATAGAAAAGAAGATAATTGCCAATTATTTGTATGTAATGCAATCTGAAGTTAATATCAAACCAAAAGATTATTAAGGAATACAAAATGAGTATGAAATTGGTATGAAAGAAAAAATGAGAGAATTGCAAAATACAAAATGTGTATGTGCAAATAAAAGTAAGTATAATTATGGAAGACTGTGTACAATATTATGTACAAAATGAGAGATCGATCGAGCGAACGAACAAAATAGTGCAGTTACATAGCAACAAAATTTTCTTTGGCATCAACCAGAAGTGCAAATAGTAGAAATGGTGCGCATGTGCAGATAAATATGTAAATATATGAACAACAAATAAATAAAGCTATGGAAGGTAGTATGTACATAAGAATATGTGCTAGTTATGTATACAGCACAATATATAATGTCTGTGCAATATATATGCATTATGTACATTGATTGTACAACAGTAACCAAGAAAATAACAGTGTATGTACAAAATACTATAGTGTAATAGAAAATGAGATATGTAGCACTGAACTGCATCCAGCTGCTGTTTCTACCAACAGTTACCACTAAGGCTACCACTTAAGGTGCAGTAGTTGTATATATGGGTGCATTATTTCTATATTAGGTGCAACATTTGTAGATTAGGATGGTTTTGTGTTGTTTGATGTGTGTGTTGAATGTAGTGAACAATTCCTAATACATTCCTAGTAAATGGTGAATAAAAGTGACTAGACTCATGGAAGACAGTTTTCAATGTTATGTCCTTGAACATGTATCTCTATTAAGCTAGTCCTCTGTATCTCCTCCATTATTTATGTGTTTGTGCCAGACACATTCTCAATCCTTCACTTCCCTCCCCATCTTGTTTTTCATTAATCAGTCCATCTCCTGGCCTCTTTTGGCTTTTTAGGAGGAGGTAGATTGCGCTTCTGATTATCTTCTATCAACAGCGTTTAGCTCTAAATTGTTTAAAGAAGCAAACACGCTTCTTTATGCAAGAGATAAAGACCGAGCTTTGTTCTGAGCATATGCTCGAGCACTGAGATTTGCTTATACAGTGGCATGGTGCTAAAGGAGTTTATTATCTAAACTTGATTCTAATTCAAACAGGGCCTTGTCACTGCAGTTATATATGAATGGTTTATTAATGTAAATGATTTTTTAATGATTGCCTCCAGCTTTCAACAAGGACATAAAGAGAGTTTTATGTTTTAGATCGTGTGTTTATAAAGGTTTCTTGTGCAGGCCAAGCGTTTGAAGAGGCAGGAGCTGTTTGCCAAAGAGGGTCTGACCTGGGCAAAGGTTGTACAATTTTTTACACAACAGCTAGAGAAGAAGGAGCAACAGAAAGAGTCTCAGGAGCTGAAAAATCTCCTTCAAGCAGCCAAGCAAATAGGTACAGTATTTAACTGATATCTAGAAAATTCCTGCATCATATTGTAACCGTGTTTATCGTGATAAGAAGTACAGTGGTCAGCAAGCAATATCCACACCTACTTACAATTATCTTATGTGCTGAAATGTTTCCCTTGACCTTGTCAAATTTTCAGGCATGTTTTGCCCATATCACTTGTACATTAAACTGCATTTTGTTGGGTTTTCACTGCATGGTTTTTAGCCTGATTTTTGCCTTCGCTGACAAAAATCTCACTATTCTAAAATAATTCTTTTGCTTGTGAATTAAGATAGAAAGTCTTAGATTGCATAATACGATATGCTTACTGCGGAGGCCGATTTGGTGCTGTTGCGACTGAAGACACAGATGATAAAGTTCTGGCAGTGTCAAGATTTTTTTTTAGCAGTGTCAACTGCTCCGTTGTGTGTCTTAAACCCAGCAGTATGAGGGTTGCATAGGATAACAAGAAACTCTACAAAAAAATGTGGTAGCAGCAATGGTGAAACTCATATCCTCATTACCGCAAGCTCACTGTTTGTGACCTTTCATTTCCTACATAAGCCCAGCTCATGCTGATTGATGAATGTACTAATTTTCTTTATCACTAGAGCATCTTCATGGACTAATCTGACATTGAGAACGCACATTACTGCATAGTCTGTTATAAAATCAAGTCAAGATTTTATTGGGATCATCTCATACTGCGTGACAAGTAATAATCCGTGGATGATGACATTGCACCCTTTAAAACCAGCTTTAGACAACCGCAAGTGTTAAATATTGTACAAAAGTATAAAGTTAAGGACATTTACCTCACATCACCAACATACACCCGTACTAAGCATATCTAAGCACATAGGTGAATGTCACAACGCCGTAGTGTTCAGCTTTCCTGATGTGACTTATAATTAGATTAGATGCAAATCCCCCAGAATGCAGTCTTGGTCAAACTGTGCTGCATATTGTGTCCTATCACACAGCTCATATTACTGCTCTGATCCTGTCGTCAGGGGACAAGGGAGGTAGGTCGCGCTACAAGCAGCAGGGCACGGATTGCAACATGGCAGGGCTCTCTCTTCCACTAATCCCACTATAGCTCGTGTGAATGCAAGCGAGACTCTGCTCATAGCAGAACTGGTATATATGTGATAGAAATCAAAAGCAAAAAGGCTCTTTATGATTTGATTTTGTAACCGATTAGCTGAAAACCGTCTGTGATAAACAGCTCCGTGGTGTTTAACAGGATGATGCCCAGATGATGCTGTAGTTTAATTAACAAAACAATAATTATATTCTCATTTAAATATCTTTAAAATGTACTTTGGGGTGTAGTTAAAGATTATCTGCTTAGGAGCCAAACTGTTACTCAGTTCTGCACAGTGTTACTATGTTCTGGAAACTGAAATGAGGCATGTTATAGTAAAAAAAAAAAATGGTTCAGACTTTTATTTATATTGTGAATATCACAGTGTAAATGATTGTACAGTACAAAAGTCTAACCTTGAAAACATTCAATAAAATAACAATAAGGGGAAGTAAAAGAGCTGATTAGTTGTCCGGGTGATTTTGCTAGAAATCTAGTTTCATGCAAAACAGAGTGTAAATGTGTCTAACAGGCTTATGTAGAAATCACATAGACAAAGGTTGCACTGAAATAATTAAGCTATTCTAAAACATTAGACTATCCCTAATTACAAGCCCCAGTACAAAGTCTAACATTTCCCCTACACCAATAAAGCCCTTACTACACTGTTCTACAGTGCTGTGCTGTTTGAAAATGAATATTTCTTAGCTGCCAAATGTTTGTCACGTTAAGAGTAGTACAGGTGTGATTGCACATTCAATACAGTTCACGCAGTGTCCTCTCTGCAGTTTGTAAACAGGCCATTCAGAGACATCCCCAACCGGAATAAACTACTGTTCTCCAAGTTTACACATTTTAAAATGCACAGAAATGAGCAATTACTTATAGACAATGGAGCGGTAGGTAGAGAGTGAGCTGCATTCAGAGAATTTTAATTGGCCCAAATTCTTGTCTTCCCGCTTCTTGCTCATATTTTCTCCTTTAATTGGACATTCAGCCCTTTTCTCCCCGCGTTATTAAAGTTTTCTGTGGCTAGCATTGGATTGAAGTTTTCCTTCACCAGCAAAAGCATGGGCAGTGAAGTGAAAATGGTTTTAATTGTTCCCTCACATGGTAGAGAGGCATTTTCTCATTTTGTGGGTTTACAGAGTAATCACTGTGCTTCCTATGTTCTCTGTGAACTTTGCAGTGGGGACAGATTTCGGACAGGATGCCATTGAAAGTGCTGCAGTCTTCTTGTTCAAGACATTCCAGAACAAAGAGCAGGTCGGCCATGAAGAGACCCGGGCCATTAAGCAGATGTTCGGACTGTTCCCGGCCTCAGCAGCCGACGCGGCATGTGCTGCAGTCAGCCATCTGGTGGCTCAGCATGGAGAGTCCCAGGTGGAAGCTTTCATTCAGTCCCATACGTCCAACAAGCCTATAGATCGTGGAATGCCTTTTGGGCAGAACATTGCCTTCTCCTTTGACACTTATGTCCTAGACAGTCTAGATAGTCTTCCGTGGGAGGATGAAAAAAGTGAGGAGCTGAGTCTGGACTTCAACAGCTTATTGAGCAACCATGCCGGTGGGCGTAGCACTGGTTTAGAGAGCACTGGAGCACAGTCAATGAGCCAGAGCAGCAGTGCTGACCGATCCATCCTTAGAAGAGAGGTGGAGAGGTACCTGAGTGGAGGCAACATGGGTTCATCCAGTTCAGAGGAGCTCTGTACCTCGCTGTTTGAGATGCTGGCTTCTACAAAGAGTGATGATGAGCTTCAGAATGAGGTGAGAGCCAGTGTTTATCGTTTATTTACTGTCCTAACACTTGCAGCACAGCTTCTCCCAAAACCCATGATCATCCACTGTTTTAAGGGGAAAAACACAATGGGGATTCTGTTATAGAACATTTTTATTGATGGGGTAGGCCATTAACAACCCAAAGTTATATCCTCCCATAAATGTTAGATGCTAGTACAAACAATTGTTTATATTTCCTTAACAATGGAAAATGTTATTATTTATTTATGTTTTTTTAATTACAATTGCAGAAAATGTTCTCCTTGTTCTCATATTCAAACTGTAGCTTTCTCAGGAGTGATGGTCAGTGACCTTGAACATTGCAAATATTTTCTTATGCTATTTTAGAGGACGAAGAAGCCTTTGGTTGTCACATATTCATTACAGCACAGATTTCAAATTCTTTTCTGTAATATCCCTGTTTGATAGGAAGTTGGGGTCAGAGTGCACTATCATCCATGTTACATGACTCCTGGAGCAGAGAGGGTTAAGGACTTTGCTTAAAGGCCCAACAGTGGCATCTTGAACCCAGACCTTCTGATCAGTAACCCAGAGACTAAGCGCTTAAGCCACTATTGCATGTGATTAGAAGGGTTTGGCATGCGTATTGGGAATTCTGATCAGAAAAAATTCGATCAAAATAATCAGTATAACTCCTTGTGATCGATATGTTTATGTATATTATATGGCCAAAGGTTGGTGGACAATCAGACCTATATGTGGGCCTTGCACAAACTGTCACTCTGCTGGAAGCAAAGAATTGTATAGGATAATTTGGGGGATTAATTTGCAATGGGATTTTTCAAAAGAACATGTGATTGCTATGATGGTCAGGTATCCAAAAACCTTTGGTCATATACTGGATAACACTATCCAGTCATAGTATTATTATTATTATTATTATTATTATTATTATTATTATTATTAGTCATACTGGTGCAGTGGTAGCTGAAGTCTCTAGGTTGTTGATCGGAAGATCGGGGTTTAAGCCTCAGCACCACAAAGCTGCTACTGTTGGGCCCTTGAGCAAGGCCTCCAACCCCCCATTCTCCAGGGGCACGGCATCTACTTTGACCCCAATCCTTCAAGGATGGGATATGCAAAGAACGAGTTTCACTGTGTGGTAATGTATATGTGTTAAATAAAGGCTACTTAATCATTACATAATAATATCCCCATGGATACATTACTGGTTGCTAGTCTGCTGCACAATCCATGTCACCATGGCATGTGCATAGCAGCAGTTTGGTTTCACTTTATTGTAGGATGCGTGAGAGGAGGGATGTTGGTGTTTGTGGAGATGATGGAAAGATTTTCTGGCTTTGATGACAGTGTTCAATCTTGAGCTGGACTCTCATCTGTTTGTCACAGACATTTCAATTGAATATCAAATCAAATGTAAATCAGCAGGTTTTTTTTTTTTGGTTGAGTCCCCTTTTCCTCTTCCTTTGTTTCTTTCTTTCTCTATTCTGTCTACTTATCTGTAATCAGCTGACTGTTGTGACTCTTGCAGGAAGCCTCCATCATCTCCCAAGTCTTAATGTAGCACCTGAGATATTTTTAATGTTTCTCACGTAGGTGACATTTGGAACCTAACTCTCCCCCTGGCGTCTTCAGATGTGGGATGCCCTTTGTCTGTGAAGCCCACCATGCTTCTCTTTGCGAGTGACTCTAAAGTTAATGGCAAAGTTGAAAGCATTTCCACTTACTGCCCTTAAACTTGACAGAGATACGGGGGAGGGCATACAAATGGTAGAACCCAGCTTTTTAATATTTTACATTTTTGCTTTAAAAATGACATTTGCTGCAACAGCAAATGCTACACCTTTGAATTAGGAGATAAATTGAGGAGTGAGCTATTAGATGATAAGGATTAATGGTAATTTAGACTTAGCAGAGAACTGAATTTATGTAAACAGAGCAGTCTTTTTCAGCTGATATCTTTTTGCTTTATGTATGATTATGGTGCTGTAAACTGTGTACTCTATTTCAATATAGAATGGTGGAATAGAAATGCGATTTAGGATACAGTTTGCTTTGATTAATGTAAAGTTACATCAAGTCTGTGCACAGAGTCGAGCTCTGAAACTTCTGAATGATTCTAATGCCATTATAAAGGCCATTAATGCTAAACTCCTACATCGGAGAAAGAATATCTAAACATCTAAAATTCAGTCACACAGAAAATCTAGAAATCTTTTAAAAGCATTACAAATATTTGCATTACTCATCACTCCAGATTTCCAGGCTTCCAAGCAACAATACTAGTAATGTTATAATCTTATATTTCACCTACACTCACACACTGTACATTCTTCAGTAATCGCTTGAGTCACGGTCACAATGGAACCTATCTCTGCTTGTAGTTTGAAAGCAAGTGTTTAGCTTAATATATTGATAGACAGCTTGGAGATCTCAAAAGGTCTACTTTAAGCTGAGGTCAGTACTTTTACTCCAGGAAAAGGAATTTCAGATGTTTCAGTCCATACCAGTACTTGTCTGTCTCATCCTTCTATATTTGCACTTTTTTACTGTACTGCCATGTTTGCGATGAAATGTCTGTCTGCGGGGTTTAAATGTTGAACGTTATCTTGCATGTGAGTCGTTTCCAAAAGGGAAAAGACAGCTCCAGAATTATTGCCACTCTTGGACAAAATGGGTTTAAAACAGAGTTGTGAGTAATGTCTGTTGTGGTTAATAAGCTCAATGGCTCTCTGGAAATATGAGCAAGTAATCTGAGATCACTCTTTAATACAGACTCTTCAGATCCTACAGTGTTCTTCAGCTCACTGGGGTTCAGGTCAAGAGATTGGAATAGCCAAAACACCTGCTTCTCTGGTCTTTTAATAATTTTTATGTATATTTAAACGTATGTTTCGAATCGAACCAGCTCACACATCCAGTTGTAACCTTTTAGCTGAGACAATATTTAACAAACTTTATACTCCAGGATCCTAACAAGATTCCCAGGGCCTTTGGAAAACAGTCCCACATCATCACAGAACCCCCACCATATTTAACAGTGGGGATTATTTTCTCTTCTCTAACCCACCTTGAGTTTTCATTGCCAAAAAAAAGCTCTATTTATGCTTCAGCTGACCATAGAATCTGATTCCAGCCAAAGTTCGAGTAACAATCCACCGAACTCGTCTCCAGACCCTTATGTATACTGTTGGTTGGAAGAAAATACTTTCTTCTGGCATGCTTTTTGAGTCGTTTGTTTGCCTGGAGGTGGTGTCTAATTGTAGAATTTGGAGACTTCATGACCTCAACATGCTTCTTAAATCTCTAACTGTGGTCTGCAGAGAAATCTTTGCCTCTCTAGCCATCTTCCTCAGTGTGCGTGGGGGGAAAAGTATATATGGTATGGCATGATATGGTCATTTTTCAGGCACAGGTCTATTTTTAAAGTCGTTGCCTGATTTATGAAAGTCAGCACACTTTTCTTTCCATCATTTCATTTGTGTATTCTTTAATCTTCTCCATGTTGATGAACAACTCAGGGACTCACCTCTGTAGCACCTCATATTTGTACTTCAATGAAACAGGAAGCTGTGGATGACTGTTTGAGTTTCTAATGAGTTAGAAGCAAAATATAAACGGTTTAATTACATTTTATTCAATCAAAATACCTAGGGTGCCAATAATTGTGACACAGAGTGCTTTTTTTATTTATTTATTAGAACAAATGTACTTGAACTAAGGGCTTCTCTCATTTTCAGTGTGGGGCTTAAGATAATGAACCGCAAAGACATTTTTATAGCCATTATTTTTTTTACCCGTCTTTACCAAGGGTGCCAATAATTCTGGAGCTGACTGTATGCTTTGTTTTCCTCTGGTGCTAAATGCCAGGTGTCTGTGTTCAGCAGACTGTGCAGCAGATGAGACTCTACTCCAGATTTAGCAATGTGGGAGATAATGAGTGCTCATGTTTGGCATATAGAGAGGATGATGTTTTTGGCTGCACTAAGAATTTATTTTTCATGCATATGGCTTGATGCACTGACGACTCTATCTCTTCTCTCTGTCTCATCCACTCAGCTGTTTGAATTCCTTGGCCCTGAGGGATTTGAGATGATCTCAACGCTTCTCCAGAAAAGGTCTGAGATCGTGGACTCTCTTCTGTCTGCGCCATCAGACAGCAGAGTCAGCTTCCCACCCGGTGAGTCGTGTAGTCTGCTAGCTTCAGAACAACAAGAAGAAGCATAGAGTGATGCGGATGGTGATGCTGTCCTCCACTGCGCAATGACAGAAATGCCATACCGTGCTTAACTAATGATTCGACTGTAGCATTTAGAATAAACGACTAAGTGAACATGCCCCGAAGAAACATACAGGAAACAGACTTTAAAAAAAAAAGCATTTTAACCACAATGCACTTTGTATGGCTTAAAAATAGCAGAGAGTGCAAATTACAGTGCTTTTAGATATGCAGCATTGAGTCTGGTTAAATCCAACCCTGCTAAATTTTCCCTCTCTGCACAGTCCATTTATTGCTGCAGAAATACAATTTCTGAACATTTGGCCCAAAAGTAATAAACATAAATTAAAACAACAATAAAAATCCTTATTTATTTATTTATTTACTTCATTGCTAAAGGTGTGTTGTGTGTTGTGTGTGTGTGTGTGTGTGTGTGTGTGTGTGTGTGTATATATATATATATAAGTACAGTTTCAGCCTCTTTCCTTCCTACACTCTCCTCAGACAGTGTCTTTGGCTTTCTGGGCTGTTGCTTTGGTTCATTTCCAACCAAACCAAATAGCAAATCAACTCAGTCAAAGTTTCATTCAGATTTGAAGTAAACTATGTGTGATATATTTTCCCCCCTGTAATCCATCTAAATATGTGACTATCATCTACATATGTGTTCTCATATGAGCTGAGAAGAATCAATTTCTATAAATCTGTGATTTTTTTATTTTTTTTTGTAAAGGCTTTATAAAGTAGTTGCTTGATTCCAGCTGAATCCAGATTGCATTATTTCGTGTGCTAGGTTATCAGGATTGTGTTCAATATTAATGAACAGATGAATACTTTTCCTGCTTAAAAACTCCAGCTTGGTCTAACCAACTACCAGCTGCCAAAAGACTGAACACACTGGTAAGTGCTAGCAGATGGAAAGAATTTAGGTTAGAAAATCTCAACCATTTGTTAATCAAGTAGTAGGGAAGTTGATGAAGCCACTGGCTTGAGTGACTCTGTCTGTGTAATTGAATAATAAGTATTTATCAGAATTTGTCCTTGTCGAATTTTCTGTGTGCTCCTAAGTTTCATTTTTAATTGACAAAGTCCTTGACAAAAAGCTTAACATAGCTTGCATTACCAGTAGTATTTCAACCATTATGTAAAGGAAAGTTAGTTAAAATTCAGAGATTATTTAATATGTTTGAAAAATCTAGCCATGGGGGTCACAGTCCAGTGACTTCTGTGCCGGTCCCAAGCCCGGATAAACAGAGAGGGTTGCATCAGGAAGGGCATCCGGCGTAAAACATTGCCAAATTTAACCATGCGAATCGTCAGTACGAATTTCATACCGGATCGGTCGAGGCCCGGGTTAACAACGACCGCCATCGGCGCCGTTGACCTACAGGGCGTCGGTGGAAATTGGGCTACTGTTGGTCGAAGAAGTAGAGGAGGGAGGAGAGTGCACAGACAGAGAGAGAAGAGGAAAGGTAAGAGTGTAGGATTGAGAATAGGAACTCTGAATGTTGGTACTATGACAGGGAAAGGTAGAGAGCTGGCGGATATGATGAAGAGAAGGAAGGTGGATATACTGTGTGTACAGGAGACCAGGTGGAAGGGTAGCAAGGCTCGTAGTATAGGAGCAGGATTCAAGCTGTTTTATTATGGTGTGGATAGTAAGAGAAATGGGGTAGGTGTGGTCCTGAAGGAGGAGTTTGTGAGGAATGTCCTGGAGGTGAAGAGAGTGTCAGACAGGGTGATGAGTCTGAAGTTAGAGATTGAAGGGGTGATGTTGAATGTTGTTAGTGGTTATGCCCCACAGGTAGGTTGTGAGTTAGAGGAGAAAGAGAGATTCTGTAGTGAATTAGATGAGGTGATGGAGAGTATTCCCACCGGTGAGAGAGTGGTGATAGGAGCGGATTTTAATGGACATGTTGGTGAGGGGAACACAGGTGATGAGGAGGTGATGGGCAAGTTTGGAGTTAAGGAAAGGAACCTTGAAGGGCAGATGGTAGTGGACTTTGCTAAGAGGATGGACATGGGTGTGGTTAACACTTATTTTCAGAAGAGGGAGGAGCATAGGGTGACTTACAAGAGTGGAGGTAGGAGCACACAGGTAGACTACATCCTATGTAGAAGAGGCAATCTGAAAGAGATTAGTGACTGTAAAGTGGTAGTGGGAGAGAGTGTAGCCAGACAGCATAGGATGGTGGTGTGTAGGATGACTCTGATGGTCTGTAAGAAGAAGAGGTCAGAGATAGAGAAGAAAACCAAGTGGTGGAAGCTGAAAAAGGAGGAATGTTGTGAGGAATTTAGACAGAAGTTGAGGCAGGCTCTGGGTGGTCAGGTAGTGCTGCCAGATGACGGGGAAAATCTACAGCAGAAGTGATCAGGGAGACAGGGAGAAAGGTGCTGGGTGTGTCATCTGGAAGGAGGAAAGAAGATAAGGAGACTTGGTGGTGGAATGAGGAAGTTCAGGATAGTATCCAGAGGAAGAGGTTAGCCAAGAAGAAGTGGGACATGGACAGGACTGAAGAGAATAGACAGGAATACAAGGAGTTACAGCGCAGAGTGAAGAGGGAGGTGTCTAAGGCCAAGCAGAAGGCATATGACGAGTTGTACACTAGGTTAGACACTAGAGAAGGAGAGAAGGACTTGTACAGGTTAGCTAGGCAGAGGGATCGAGATGGGAAGGATGTGCAGCAAGTTAGAGTTATTAAGGATAGAGATGGAAGGCTGCTCACAAGTGAGGAGAGTGTATAGAGGAGATGGAAGGAGTACTTTGAGGAGCTGATGAATGAGGAAAATGAGAGGGAAAAAAGAGTAGAAGGGGTGAACTCTGTGGAACAGAAAGTAGATAAGATTAGAAAGGATGAAGTCAGGAAGGCTTTGAAGAGGATGAAAAGTGGGAAGGCAGTTGGTCCTGATGACATCCCGGTGGAGGTCTGGAAGTGTCTGGGAGAGGCAGCAGTGGAATTTTTAGCTAGTTTGTTCAGCAGGGTTTTAGAGAGTGAGAGGATGCCTGAGGAATGGAGAAGAAGTGTGTTAGTGCCGATCTTTAAGAATAAGAGTGACTTGCCGAGTTGCAGCAACTATAGGGGGATAACGTTGATGAGCCATACAATGAAGCTATGGGAAAGAGTAGTGGAAGCTAGGTTAAGGAAGGTAGTGGAAATTTGTGAGCAGCAGTATGGCTTCATGCCCAGAAAGAGCACAACAGATGCAATTTTTGCTCTGAGAATTTTGATGGAGAAGTATAGGGATGGTCAGAGGGAGTTGCACTGTGTGTTTGTAGACTTGGAGAAAGCGTATGACAGGGTGCCAAGAGAAGAGCTGTGGTACTGTATGAGGAAGTCAGGAGTAGCAGAGACGTATGTCAGAGTGGTGCAGGACATGTATGAGAGGAGCAGGACAGTGGTGAGGTGTGCTGTAGGTCAGACAGAGGAGTTCAATGTGGAGGTGGGACTGCATCAGGGATCGGCTCTGAGCCCCTTCCTGTTTGCTATAGTGATGGACCAGTTGTCAGAGGAGGTCAGACAGGAGTCTCCTTGGACAATGATGTTTGCAGATGACATTGTGATCTGTAGTGAGAGCAGGGAGCAGGTGGAGGAAAACCTGGAGAGGTGGAGGTTTGCACTGGAGAGAAGAGGAATGAAAGTCAGTCGTAGTAAGACTGAGTACATGTGTGTGAATGAAAGGGAGGGAAGTGGAACAGTAAGGTTACAGGGTGAAGAGGTGAAGAAGGTACAGGAGTTTAAGTACTTGGGGTCAACAGTCCAGAGTAATGGAGAGTGTGGGAAAGAGGTAAAGAAGCGAGTGCAGGCAGGTTGGAATGGGTGGAGAAAGGTGTTGGGAGTTCTGTGTGATAGGAAAATATCAGCGGGAATCAAGGGGAAGGTGTACAGGACAGTGGTGAGACCGGCCATGCTGTATGGTTTAGAGACAGTGTCACTGAGGAAGAGACAGGAGTCAGAGCTAGAGGTAGCAGAGCTGAAGATGTTGAGGTTCTCTTTGGGAGTGACAAGATTGGACAGGATTAGGAATGAGTACATCAGAGGGACAGCTCATGTTGGACGTTTGGGGGACAAAGTTAGGGAGGCCAGATTAAGATGGTTTGGACATGTTCAGAGGAGGGAGAGTGAGTATATTGGTAGGAGAATGTTGGACCTGGAGCTGCCAGGCAGGAGGCAAAGAGGAAGGCCAAAGAGGAGGTATATGGATGGAATTAATGAGGATATGAAGCTAGTGGGTGCAAGGGTTGAGGATGCAGAAGATAGGGATAGGTGGAGAGAGATGATTCGCTGTGGCGACCCCTGAAGGGAAAAGCCGAAAGAAGAAGAAGAAGATTTAATATGTTTGAAAATAAGTGATAGCTACATTGCAGCTTTGCACTTTAGTCAGCTTTCTCATTGTCTCTTGCTTCCACATGATGATTCATGTGAATTGGTTCTATGAAGCTCAGTGATGTTCATTCAGGACACTGATTATAAGAGATTGTAAACCTTGTTGATGATGTGACTAACCTCATTCAACACCTATTACTAGAAAAAAACTAGTATGAGTAGGGTTAATATTGATTTTTTAAAGACTTGTATATTGACTTTAAAAGTCAGCTGTGACTCTGGCAGTAAACTCTGGCAGTAAAGCACACAGCACTGCTCTCTTTTATTCCTCTGTTGAATTTTTTTCATCTTTCTGTGTTACTGCACGTCTGACGTTCTTTCAAACGATCCTGTTTTCTGTTCTAATACTTACTCCAGTTCTATGGCTACAGACGTGTGCTGTCAAAAAGAGCTAATGGGCTCCTGGCTAGTCAAAAAGTTCGCTTGCCAGATTGCTTGTGAGATGCGAGTTACCTTGACAACTACGAGTTGAGGTCAAAACACAAGCTAAAAGCTGCGGATGAAATTGCCCACTCTTTGCATCCCATTAAGAGAGGTGGGTTTTCATTGTGTGGGCTTGTCAAGAGTTGATTAGCTGTAACAGTACATGCTCTTTTGTAGGGGTCCAAGCATTTAATGCTATGATGCAAAACCTTAACCTTTAACTGGTCTTTGTGCATAATTACTAAATAGCTAGTTGCAAGGTCAGAGTGTTGCTCCTGATTTTTGGTTGGATTGTTCAGCAAACCATATGAATATTTTTTTTTTTTAATCATGTAAAATTTCTGCAGAAACAGAAACAATATAACTGCCTCATACACTGATTAATTGTTTTTTCTCTGAACCAGCTGTAATCTTTATTCAACCTAAAGGCAGATGAACATCTTATTCAATTAATACTTTATATCCATTTCTTCAGTCTTGAAGCCTGCTTATATCTGCAAGATTTATCACTGCAGCTTCAGAAATACAGCAAATTAAGCACACAATACTTTGCCAAGACTTTGCTTAACTTGTCGTCTTGATGTCATAACAAGCATCGGGAAAAGTCTGCATTTATCACATTATCGAAGTGTTCAAATATAATAGTCCAAACATACTGTGGTTTTTATACATGCTGTAGTTTCTAATGCAAGTGTGAACGTGCATATTTAAAAAAAAACAACAGTTACAGTTTTAAAACGGTAATAAACTTTTTTTTCTCTTTCTACTTGACTAATGACTAATTCCACAACGGAAACACGATGCAGAAATAGCCTCGGTCTTATGCAGCGTAATGGAGAGCGCATGTACTTGCAGAGTGAAGCCAAAATCCAGGCGACAGAAGCAAATCAAAGAGAGGAAGGAAGAAAAAGTGGTGCAGTTCCACACAAGCCTGGTGTCAGCACAGGACTGTAGAGATACAGATGTGACCATGTCCCAAATGCAGTGCTGACGAATAGAGAAGAGTTGCCTTTGAGATGGAAATCACGGGGTGGGAGAGAGGGTGTCAGAGACAGCATGAAAAATTCAAAAGAACCTTTTGAGTATTGATGGGCCATCGCTGTCAGTGAGAGGATGGACAAGCCTAGAACTAGAGTGCACAGAAATGAGATTCGCAGGCTGGAAATATTATTTGGGGGAAGAAAAGACGAACTGGCTTATCCAGAATAGGTGTAAGAGACAGACAGAAATGTATAATATGATGAGAAACAGATTCAGCCCGGGTTGTTTCAGAGGTAATGACCGCCTGGGGCATGTTTTATGCACACAAAGTTAGCATTTACAAATTGAATTTCAGTTCACTGTATTTACAAATTTAGGTCCGCAGTAGTACATTTTTATTTTCTTACTAGTAAAAGTGACCTAGAAAATATTTAGAAACATGATCTTTTTTAAAGCCATGGGCTCAGTACAGTTAGATACTTTTGCTGAGAAAACCCATTTGGAGTGATTATCTGTGTTTATATGGACATCACATTTGGTCAGTTTTAAAATACCATGTTTCACTCTGCTGAAAAATAGTCTGTTGTAAAATTTCCTGGAAACCTATCCAGTACAGACAGATTACACTCTGAAAAAATTACAAGAAATACAGTAAAACTAAAGAAATCATTAGCAGTGCTATGACAGGATGAAGCAGTTTATTTCTGGTGAAGGAGTTTAAGCTATACACTGAATAAGGATGCTTTCACAATGACCGTTAAGTCTGAAACAGAGGATGGTTTGCATGAAAGATTAGTAATGTGAAGGCTGTGATGTGGACCAGGAATCTCACTGTAGCAATGAACCTGAGGCTACCTGTAGGAGGTGGTGTTAGTTCAATTGCCCTGGAACTGTGCTGTGATTCCTGGGTGGGATTCCTGAACATGAACTCATACTCGGGTCTGCACTTGTTCAGGAGGTAAAGTCACCTGCACATGTGTTTTAGCCGATGATGACAAGAATAGTTTCCTCAACATACAGAAGCACATAATAACATAACCAAAATTTTATACTGAGTCATGTTGCGTTCTCCGTGTACATTTGTGATGACATAAGATGAGCACAAATGCACTGCAGTTTGATAGAATCTAGTGAGTGTTACACCAGACCAATGCTGTAGGAGGTGCTCGGAACAATCACACTCAGATTCACAGCAAATGTACCCAGTGTGAAAACCACCTTAGTGACATTCCTCTTTGGCAGGTATATAAATGGAACCTGTATAGCTTTGAATTGTTTGAATGGATGGCTTTACATAGGAAGTTATATTTTTATCACTGAGAGAGCCAGTTAAGGCAGCGCTTTGGATGAACCAGCTTGATAGAAATGTCTGGCATAACTGCATCAACCTCTCATGCAACTAACGATACTAAAGAGCTTGTATTGATAATGGCAGTCAGCTTAGAAAGTCATTACAAATAAGGAAAAAAAACAAAGCATTATGAGATTATGGTGGTGGAGCTTTGTGTACATAGGGTGAAATGTGGGTGGGGTTTTTGTGTACATGGGGTGGAAAGGAGCAGGGCTTTATCCACATGGGATGGAAAGGGGTGGAACTTTGTCTACATGGGATGGAAAGTGGAGGGGCTGTCTCTGCATGAGGTGGAAAGGGGAGGAGCTTTGTCTACTTTGAGCGAAAATGGGCGGAGATTTGTCTACATGAGACAGAAAGGTACATCTACATGTGGTGTAAAGTGGCGAAGCTTTGTCTACATGGGGTGTAAAGGGGTGGAGATTGCCTATTTGTGGTGGAAAGGTTTGTCTATATGGGGTGGAATGGCTTGGAGCTTTGTCTACATGGAGTGGAAAGGGGTGGAGATTGTCTATATGGGCTGGAAATTTTCTACATGGGATGGAAAGGGGTGGAGATTGTTTACATTTGGTGGAAAGGGGTGGAGATTGTCAACATGGGGTGGAAAGGGGTTGGAGCTTTGTCTACATGGGGTGGAAAGGGGTGGAGCTTTGTCTACATGGGATGGAATATAGAGCAGGCTGAAGGAGCACAAATATCATTTCACTGAACTTTATTTTAGTCAAAATTTGACTAATTCATTTGTGATATGAATGTAATGAATTTGTGTTTGATGAAATATATGCTGAATCAAAATGTGTTTTTTTTTTCATGTTTATATTAAAACAAAAACCAGAACTGAGTATATTAGCACTATTTATAACGGAGCACAAGCCTGTTCCATTTATAAAGTCATTAGTTCATTAGTATCACATCAATGAGTCTAACAGTGAACATAATAGCGATATGTAGGGAAGCCTGGATAATGTAGCGGGAATTATGCTCACAGTAATAAACTAATAGCTTTGGGTCACTTGGAGGCACACAGCTGTTTATAGCCAGGCTGGGAACAGCATGTAAAGATGCAGTTTTCCTCAGTAGTCTGGATAATTAACCATTTTGTTAAATAATAAACCAACAAGCTGCACAGCTGGTGTGTGCTATTTCACCAAGCATATTCAAGCTCTCGATATGTGGTTGTATAAATTATTATTAATTAGGTCATCTCCCTGTTCTGTTGATATGACAGCAGAACAGGGAGGTTACTTAATGAATTCTGATGAAACCCTTGCTTCTCTCAAGTTAAAGCCTGTTAGCTTGCAGCATGACGGAGCAGTTTTCCTGGAGCCTGGGTTGGCTCTTTGTTTTGGCTAAATGAATGAGCTCCTGTGCTTTCAGAATCAGATTGATCGGTTTCTTTGAATTCAGCCTTTTATATAATGCCATACCTGGCGTTTCTGATCTCTGTGCACTCTCGATGTAATTAAACCCTTGGCACTTGCATGTTATAAATGAGGTATCGCAAATTTTATCTTTATCCCAAATGTTAAGTCACAGGTTGGACAAATCATTAGGCCACTTGCCCCGTACAAGCAGATTACATGCCCAGGCTATTAGCCTTTTATTCATAGTTGTAGACAAGTAGGTTCAGAAGGCGTATCATATTAAAGTATGACATGTAGTGTATGAATATTAATAAGAAACCTTTATTTTGTCTCATTTACATTACAGTGCAATGAAATTCTTGTCTTCACATATCCCAGATTGTTATGATTCTGGGGTCAGAAACCAGGGTCAGAAATGATACAGCATCAGCAGTGGCAGGTTGGGGATGCTGGGGCTTGAATCCCTGGCTTTCTGATCAGTAACCCAAAGCCTTAACCCTTTATATACTGTATACATTTAAGATATACAGTGGAACGTCGGCATACGAATTTAATTGGTTCTGGAGGCGAGTTCTTAAGGTGAAAATTTGTGTTGCGAAATGAATTTTCCCATAAGGTAATGATGTAAATGCAGATAATCCATTCCAGCCACCCAAAAATATTACCAATACGAAGCGTATGTAAACTGTATGGCTGCTTACAAAAAACTGACCCAAGCCAAGCATTCCATGTCAAGGGTCCTCACAGGAAGTCATGCCACCAAGCTTGGGCTAAAAAAGACCACCCACGCCACCAATCTGTCAACAAAAATGTGCAAAAAATCACGTAGCTTTTGACCGCATGCCGAAGGCAACATTGGTATCGTTTGTTGACTCAAAACAGCTTTCGCTAACTAAAAAAAAAACAACTAAAATTCGTAAACTTGCTTCGCTTGGCTTTCCACTGATGCAAACAAGTTTTGAACGGTTCCTGGACATATGCGCAACTTAGTCGGCATTCGGTTCACTCCGTTCGTATGCTGAAAATACTTCGTATGTCGATGCAAATTTCTTGCAATATTTCAATTCTTAAGTTGAAAATTTGTAAGGGAGGGCATTCATATGCCGAGGTTCCACTGTATACACAAAAGCCTGCTTTAAAGAGTTTCCAAGGTTTTGGAAAGTGTTTGTGTAAATCAGTGATAATTTATTCAGTTGTATAGGGCTTTTTCCTCCCCTCTTTTTTCCCTCTTTTTGTCCCAGTTTGGTTATTTCCCAAATCCCACCCACTAGCTTGTTTTCCCCATTACACATCTACCAGACGGTCAGGACGAAGTCACTCTTTTCGAATGCTTCTATCAAATTCCAGCGGAACGGACTTGCAGGAAATCGCTATCTACCCTCTTACTCATACCTGAGCTTACAAATCCCCACAGAGTTGCTTGTGTCACTCTGACTGACAGGAGAGAAAGTAACATCATCCCTCCTGCCCAAACAGCATGGCCTATTTTGCTCTCTTAGACTTCGGTCATGGTGGAGTGTGGCATCATCAGGATTTGGAGCTGAAGGTCTCCTGACAATAACGCGAATGTTTTTCTGGTTCGTCACCTGGGAGCTCATTGTGAGGTGTACTAGAATGGTTAGAATGTGATTTTGAAATGTAAACCGGATCTAGCACCATAACTGTGTTCATATTTTAGATGGTTTTCATGATGTATCGTCAGACTGCTGTACTGTAACACCCACAACATAATAGCCTTCTTTCATCAATGTGTACTTTAGTGTTTTCTTTGAATTTGTGTCCTATTCATGTGTTTTGTGTCTGTGCTGCTGATATTGCATCAATATTGTTGACTGGGTTATATTTCATATCTCTCTTTCTCCCATTACAGCAGAATGCTGGGTTGCTGTAGTTTTTTCTTACTGTCTTGGGGCCAGACTGCTTCACCTGCGTTTCCCAGAGAGTCAATGAGATTAGGGATTATTCCTTCCAGGCCTTCAATTCGAGCAGTGTCAACATATCACTGACGTTTGGCTAATTTAATAGAAAATAAGTGGGCTTTCCTGCTTGCAGACCTGGGTAATTTCACACTCTCACCAATCCTGTTATTGTCGGATATTTTTGGATATATTCCTTCCTCCTGAAATGCATTTATCTAGGAGGAAAAATATATTAAAAACTATTTAACTGTTTTCAGTCTCTTTAGTGTAGCTTCAGTGTTTGTTTCTGTCTGATATGAAATGGCCTTATTATATTTCTAGCTGGTTGAACCCGTTGACGTGCGTCTAGGCTCTGAATGCTCGGAGAAGGAATGAGAGTGATTAAAAGCAGATGAAACAAAAGAGGTCATACAGAACAGGTACGAGATAACGGTGTCAATTAATCCAAGGCTCGTGTACTATTAACAGTGTCGCACTGGATTGTGTTTGGTTAGATCAGCCAGGTCAGTGATGAGACATCTGGACAGATGTGGAGCCGGTGTGGCTGTTGAATAACACGCGCACACTACATTTCCTGTGACACTTCGAGGACTCGGGCTGATCTGACCATCTGGCTGTCAGGGATCATATTGATCAAGAGTTTTCAGACAGGTTTCTACATTTCGATGCACAGCTGATGTTATGAATATTTAAAAGGAAAGATTTTGAAAGCTGAGTAGAATTCAGGCAGTAAACATTGGGTAGTGTGTGCGGGGCTTGACGAGTGTAACAAGCACAGCTGAGTTTCACTGCTGGGTTGATGACAGTCCATCAACCAAATATAGCGTGCCAGCAGCAGTCCTGAGGATTTTTTACTGTTATTTTGACATGTCTGAAAGAAACTACTATTAATTTAAAAAATAGTTTTTAAGAAAGATTTTAGTGCTTCGTTAGCGTAAAGAAGAACTGAGGGCAAGAAGCCTTTATTATCGCCACACATACATTACAGAACAGTGGAATTCTTTTCTTTGCGTATCCCAGCTTAGGAGGATTGGGTCAGAGTGCAGGGGCAGCTATGACACAGCACCTCTGGAGCAGGGAGGATTAAGGGCCTTGCTCAGGGGCCCAACAGTGGAGCTTGGTGGTGCTAGGGTTCGAACCCCGATTCTCTGATCAACAACCCAATGCCTTAAACACTTGAGCCACCACTGCGATAGGAGGTTTTGTTGTGATTGTTGCAGCCAAAATTGCTTGAGTTTGTTTTTTTCCCCCCCCCCGGAAATCTACTTGAATTAGTGAAATTCAAATTAAAAGCACAGGATTCCTTTTTAATATGCTATCAGTGAAAACACATATGTAATTACTTTCTATGACCGCTATATTCATGTGTGACACACGTGAATCGAAGAGGGCTTTGGCTGAAATGTATGTTGTGGTGATGTCACACGACGCAGCTTGGCTTAAATCTGCGGAAAATCGGCGGTAATTTTGATTGAATTTCAAGCTCCTCTGAATATTGGGAATTTTACATGATTTTGAGTTCAATTCTGTGATCATGAATCCCAGAGGGACTGTTAGAGAGGAGTAATTTTTGTTTGAGGGAATATTTAAGCATTTTGTAAGAGTGCGATTGAATTGAATATCAGCACAGCTGTGATTCGGCCGTTTGCACTAACCCACAGGTTAAACGATGTAGCTAATCACAGCCCTGCTGATATTCAGTATAACCACACAATTGCACGTACCATATTGTTTTATACAACAGTTCACTAGCTTAGAAAATAATAGATTAAGCAGCATTTTGGACTCAGTATGGCCAAATGTTCTGTGTTATTTTTTCGAGTGGAAAAACATCCCTGTGAGGCTATACTCACTTTATAGCACGTTGGCCAACACTTGTTGATTTGTACTTTCCCTTTAAAGGTGCATCAGGGTAAACTTGTCATCTCTTCTTCCTTTTCATCTTCATCTGATGAGCTTTCATGTTAAAAATCAAAAGTTTGACTTCCTGAAAAGTATCGCTTGCCATATCTGCTGATGACTGCTGGTCGCAGTCTTTACTGTAGTACGGCTTTCGACTAGGGAGTGGAATTTAAGGTGCTGAACCCAGGCGAGTGGAGTGATAGGGAATACAGGCACGCTTGGAACGCCACACGACCAATCAAATTAGTGGACTGGACCTAACTGCTCCTTAATGAATATTACATTTACACAGTGAAGCTACATTTTATACAGCAGCTTCTGACTTCAGGTTTGCTGCCTGATGCAGTAACTTTTATTGTAATATGTTTCATTACAATGATGCGATTACTAAAAAGTGCTATTACATTGTAACAACATTGTTATTAATATGTTATAAACAAGTTACTTTTGCCAGATGACTGATTTAAGAGAAAAAAATAACAGAGGTGTGCTTCAGAAGGGAATTATTAATTGCATGATTTCCTACTGTGTTTTGAAGTAGCTTTTTTTTGTTTTGCAGATGGGATGCTGAAAAATGTGGAGTCTGCTAAACCCACATATGGCTGTCAGGTGACCATTCAGTCTGAGCAGGAGAGGCAGATGATGAAACTCTACCGTCGGGAGGAGAAAAAGGAGAGGAAGCGGGAGAAGCGAGGAGACGAGGGAGAACCGTCAGAAGCGTTTTTTTATTTTGACCCTAAGGAACTGAGACTGCAGAGGTAACCGTATGATCTCTCTCTCTCTCTCTCTCTCTCTCTCTCTCTCTCTCTCTCTCTCTCTCTCTCCCTCTCTCTCTCTTTCTCTGCATCCTCTGATCCTCCTCCTTCTATTAATGAAACGGACGCCTCTGTATATATTTAATCAGAGTGTGCTTATTGAAGAAGAGGAAATCAGTACACATTGCCGTGTTAGCAGTATTCGTGTATCATCTTCAATTGGGTTTACATGCTATCATGCCGTCTTTAACTCATTTCACTGTGCTATCTGAAAAGAATCACAAGGCCTTGAAGGTGTTAGGGAAAACTGAAAGGAAGGAAAAAAACTCTTGTCTTCCTGTACCAGGTCTCTTAAAGAGATTCACTTAAACCAAAGTGGCCTTGTTAAAGTAAATCTTATAGCAGCTGCAGAGATGAGAAGATAAACCACAGGGTTCAGAGGCTGTGCTGCATGTTAATGCTTGTGTCACTGCACAACTCTGAGGTCAGTACTATAATCCAACAGAGTGTGTGTGTGTGTGTGTGTGTGTGTGCGTGTGTGTTGCGTATGTGTGGGAGAGAGGGTGTGTGTGTTTGTGAGCCAGTGTGTGGGTGTCTGTGTATGTATGTGTGTGTAAATAAATAAATAAATAAATAAATATATATATATACAGTGGGGCAAAAAAGTATTTAGTCAGCCACCAATTGTGCAAGTTCTCCCACTTAAAAAGATGAGAGAGGCCTGTAATTTTCATCATAGGTACACTTCAACTATGGGAGACAGAATGAGAAAAAAAAAATCCAGAAAATCACATTGTCTGATTTTTAAAGAATTTATTTGCAAGTTATGGTGGAAAATAAGTATTTGGTCAATAACAAAAAAGCAAGATTTCTGGCTCTCACAGACCTGTAACTTCTTCTTTAAGAGGCTCCTCTGTCCTCCACTCGTTACCTGTATTAATGGCACCTGTTTGAACTCGTTATCAGTATAAAAGACACCTGTCCACAACCTCAAACAGTCAGACTACAAACTCCACTATGGCCAAGACCAAAGAGCTGTCAAAGGACACCAGAAACAAAATTGTAGACCTGCACCAGGCTGGGAAGACTGAATATGCAATAGGTAAGCAGCTTGGTGTGAAGAAATCAACTGTGGGAGCAATTATTAGAAAATGGAAGACATACAAGACCACTGATAATCTCCCTCGATCTGGGGCTCCATGCAAGATCTCTCCCCGTGGGGTCAAAATGATCACAAGAACGGTGAGCAAAAATCCCAGAACCACACGGGGGGACCTAGTGAATGACCTGCAGAGAGCTGGGACCAAAGTAACAAAGGCTACCATCAGTAACACACTACGCCGCCAGGGACTCAAATCCTGCAGTGCCAGACGTGTCCCCCTGCTTAAGCCAGTACATGTCCGGGCCCGTCTAAAAGTTTGCTAGAGAGCATTTGGATGATCCAGAAGAGGATTGGGAGAATGTCATATGGTCAGATGAAACCAAAATAGAACTTTTCGGTAAAAACTCAACTTGTCGTGTTTGGAGGAGAAAGAATGCTGAGTTGCATCCAAAGAACACCATACCTACTGTGAAGCATGGGGGTGGAAACATCATGCTTTGGGGCTGTTTTTCTGCAAAGGGACCAGGACGACTGATCCGTGGAAAGGAAAGAATGAATGGGGCCATGTATCGTGAGATTTTGAGTAAAAACCTCCTTCCATCAGCAAGGGCATTGAAGACGAAACGTGGCTGGGTCTTTCAGCATGACAATGATCCCAAACACACCACCCGGGCAACGAAGGAGTGGCTTCGTAAGAACCATTTCAAGGTCCTGGGGTGGCCCAATTGGTGGCTGACTAAATACTTTTTTGCCCCACTTTTGTGTTTTTTTTTTTTTTTTATATATATATATATATATATATATATATATATATATATATATATAAAATATGGGAGAGTCTGTGTTTGTTTTTGAGCTGCTGTGTGTATGTGTGTGCAAAAAGTTAAAATATAGTGATGCATCTAACACACACACACAGAGTATAGTGCAGTCTGTCTTCTACATTGATGAAACCTCAGACTTCTGTGATTGACAGGAGGGAGATTGTACTAACGGTTGAATTGTACTAACTGATTGTTTTAATGGATATCTGTGATATTATTGGGATTTGATCTCGTGGACTCCACACACTGCTTTTCTATTTTCCAAATGAATATATAGCTTTGGATATGGATATGAAAATACTGTGAACATCCGAAATAGCAGCAGTGTAAAGTCGGGTTGTTTGTTGTGTTGATTATCAGGCTGGTAAAAAAAAAAGGTGATCAGGAGTGATTAGCATCAGTGGTCAAGAACAGTAGAGCCTCGGCATACGAATTTAATTCGTTCTGGAAGTGAGTTCCTAAGGTGAAATTTTGTATTGCGAAATTAATTTGCCCATATGGAAATCATGTAAATTCAGATAATCCATTCCAGCCACCCAAAAATATTACCAATACGAAGCGTATGTAAACTGTATGGCTGCTTACAAAAAACTGACCCAAGCCAAGCATTCCATGTCTCACAGGAAGTCGTGCCACCAAGCTTGGGCTAAAAATAAAACAAACCACCCATGCCACCATTCTGTCAACAAAAAAACGTCCAAAAAATCACATAGCTTTTGACCACATGCCGAAGGCAACGTTGGTATCATGGGTTGACTTTGAAACAGCTTTCGCTTACTGAAAAAAAAAAGTTATAAAATTCGTAAACTCGGTTTGGTTGAATGCTGAAAATAGTTCATATGCCAATGCAAATTTCTTGCAAAATTTAAAGGCGAAAATTCATAAGGGAGGGCAGGTTCCACTGTATTATCAACATGAATATCTGTTTTTTAGTTTAGATTATAAAATAACAAGCAAATATATCAGCAAATGTCAAAACATAGCTGTTTTATTTCAGGTTAAGGAAATATGATTTGACACATATTCATTAATATTAAGAGTTGAGAGTTAAATCTCTTTATTTAGTGCAGAAATTAGCTGCATAGTAACATGAACATCTCAATGTAGCTTAGATTTGCTTCTGCTTTTACTTGGTTGCATGTAGTATAGCTACCTTCATATAGAAATGTTAGCCTTGTCCCAAATGATGTACTACACACTATGCACTTACACTGTGCACTGTCTAGTGTATGAATTCTAGAAGGATAGTATCATCTCTAACAGGCTTTTACTAACCAGAAGCTGCTTTCCAGTTGATGCCGAAACACACATAATATGGTGAATTTTTACATTGTGGGCTCATGAGCATGTGCATGTCCATGCACCAGGCTCAGCTATGTAAGCAAAGCTGAAACTATTAAGTGCATGAAGTATCCAGCATGTTTGGTTGAATAAGTGCATCATCCAGGTACCTGAAGTGCACTTCTTACTCCTGCACTATTACTTCTGGTTGGAGTCTCGTCGCTTGGCTCCCTGTGGACAACCTGGAGACCCATGGGACTGCAGTTGATAGAACCATTTGGAGACAATGGCGTCGGCTTTGAACTGCTGTTTCTGTGGTTGGTTTTGCGCTCAGATCTCCATCGTTGAACATTTGATGACCTCAGCAGGAAGGAATTTATGTTAAATCTATAGCAAACTTAAAAATTACACTCATTTAAAATGACATTATTTATAATCACACTCTCCAGTGTCACCCAGATGAGGATGAGTTCCCTTCTTCATCATATCATCTCAGGGAGTTTTTCCTGTTAAATAGGGATAAATATAATTTTGATTTAAGCTTCATTTCTATTCTATATGTTTATATTTCTGTAAAGCTGCTCTGAGACAATGTCCATTGTTATAAAGCTTTTTATACAAATATAACTTCTTCATCTTGTTGGAATTTTCACTGTGAACACACTACTCACACTATTAATGCTGCAGAATGGAGCAGAAGTATGCGATAGTTATAGGACTGTAGCTTAGCTCTTTTAAGTCATGAGAGCTTGTTGCTTGACAGCTTACAGTGTATCAAGAATGACATTATCATTATCAGTTTAAACTCTTTTTGGAGAGAATGAATTCTGTAGTTTTTAACCAGGAGCTATCAGTTAATTGTAATGTCAGCTCTGTGACAGTCACATCCATTTCATTATAATATCTTTTCCCTTCACTATGCACCAGGTTTGGCCCCTTGATGATGATGATTGTGTGTGTGTGTGTGTGTGTGTGTGTGTGTGTCTCTCTCTCTCTCCAGAGAGCAGGCCTTGCTGACCGCACGTCGTTCCCCTGTGCTAGGACGTCAGAGAGAATATGAGCGCATTCACTACCCTCATGTCTACGATGCTTATGCTGAAGCCATCAAGACCTCTGCCTTCATCGGAGGCTCCAAGGTAATCTGCAGCTCTAATTGTCTAAGAGGCTGTGAGAATTGAAACTTTAAATCCTCTATAAAGCTCTTGAATCTTCCCTGAGTAGATTATCCAGGACCTGGTTTTATTAGCCTGTGTCATGATATCTTTATTTTAATTCTTAAATGGTTTGCTTAAACACTCTTTTTGTGGTTGGGACAGTATGTGGTATATAGAGTAAACAGCACTGAGGATATAGATGTGTGTGTGTGTGTGTGTGTGTGTGTGTGTGTGTGTGTGTGTGTGTGTGTGTGTGTGTGTGTTTTTTTAAAATCTCTTTCCACAGCAGCCATCAGGCTTATTTGCAGTGGAAAGCTAGAGGAATTGTTCTAGCCAGTCAGACACATGCAGCTGCAGTGTGTTTGGAGGTTTAGAGGCTGATGCCTGGCCTTGGCTACAGTTAGGAGTGTTTGAGTTTGTCAGGGTTGTGGGGAGCTAATGGATGCTAATGGTTCTGTCTCTTTGCCCGGTGCTAAATTGCAACTGGTTTTGGCTAATGCAGCCTGCTGTTGTACTTGTTTGTTGATTTTTGTTTTTTGCTGCAGATGCTGCTGCCTGAGAATATCCGGAGAGAGAATAATAAGATGTTCGAGCAGGTTGAGATCCCGCCCAATGATCCCATGCCTATCGGCTTCCAGGAAAAGCCTGTCTACATCACGGAGTTGGATGAGGTCTGTCTGTTTTTTTTTGTTTTTTGTTTTTTTTTTAGCACCCTTCATCTCCCTTTACACAAGTCCATCTCTTTACTTCTCTCAGATTTTTAAGATTTCATATATAAAAAAAAAAACATTTTTATAGCAGATTCCAGGTGAAATAATATGCACCTTAAAACTGGCACTCTGTTGAAAATCTCTGTTTCGTTGTAACGTTCATGTCAAGAGTCATGACTGCTGTTAGTTTTGGAAGTTTTCAGATGCTGTGGGTTTTTATTTTTTGGACAAAATTAAATAATGTCTGTTTGAGACACTAGAGTGCATGTTGTAAGTGCGTAATTCATAGTACATCATTTAGGATGGACAAAAAGTGTTTAACGTTTGCTGCATAATCTCCATTTTGCTTAACATACGCCATCCAGCGTCAGCAAACATCTGGATTTCTCAAAAAAAAAAAATTGATTCAATTCTAGTGTATGTCACACTTTTTAGCTTTTCAGTTGTCTCATCTTCTGTGTAAGATATTTGTATCGTTTGTTAAATAATAACACATTTTTTGTAATCTGTGGAGCTTCCACTGTACATGTCCCTGTCATTGAGCTGGTATTACAGGAACAACAACCTGTTAGAACGAGCGTATTAATATAAGCGTGTGATGGGCTGAGGCACTGGCACTACTGTCAGAGGCTTGCTGTTAAAGAAATTAGTACCTGCAATCTGACCAATCAGATTAGAGAATTGACAGCACGGTGGTGTGAGTTGTCTTTATTAAACAGACTTTTTATATTTGCCCAACATTCTGGTATAGAAAATTTCCATTCCACACTTCCATCCATTAAAGCTGATTTGCTGCTTTTATTCTAAACCTTAATATGTACGGCCTAGGAATAAATGCATAAGAAATAGATGTCCTCATTTTATGTATCTTTATTTTAATCTTTTATGTGTTCAGGGAACTATACAATTCGCTGTGGTTTTCAGACTGGGCATATTTGGATAAGGGCATCTGCTAAATGACAAATATAAATATAGAAATATACATTAGAAAGCTGCATTGAAATGTTTGTCAGATTCAGTCTTCTACATATTAGTATCTTACTCTGTTTCCTCTTGCCTCATGCTGTGTGTAGTGGTGTAACATGATGCTGCTCTCTCTATTTGTTTAGTGCTCCACATATCCATATCTCTGTATGAATTTGAACCAGCAATGGGAGTGGGCTAGAAGGCTATTATGATGTACCTGGATATAGTTGATTAAAAACAAAAAAAATTAAAAAAACAGGGCTGCAGGGAAGACACACATTTATACAAGTTTCACACAGTGCAAAAATGTTGTATATGCAGCCTGTGTGACATAGTGAGGACATTCAATACTCGAAATTATTAACATAAGGATATACGTAAGCCGTGTAAACATTGTATGCAGTCCAAATTGTCAAAGTGTGGTGTATTGCACATACAGAAGTACAGTGTGATATTAGTACTGTCCATCACTCAGACTCCAGTGTACATGTTTGTGATGGATTATGAAGTGCAGTGCATGGAAGATAGAGTGGTTTGTGCTAGCGGTGCTGTTATTGGTTGGACTTCTTCATTGGCCTGCAAAAAGAAGTTGTCTGAAGATGAGCCTATTTAGAGAATAATAATCATTTTCATTTGCAGAACATAAGTTTATTTGTCTCCAGCTACAACATTCAAGTTTATAATTGGGCTCAACCAGAGACCCTGTGGAGCTTTCTGGCAAGTTTTCTATCTACTGTGCCTGAGTAAGCTAGGGAAATGTCTTTCAAATCAGTGATGTCTTTGCAAAATCAGGGAAATGACAGCGATAACTGCCTAATAGAAAAGAACTGGGAACTGAGCTAAAGAACTGAGGTTCTTTAAGCATCATTTTATTATAACGCTTGTATGATGTTCACGAAAAATGCTGCAAACGTACATGTTAATATACACTGATCAGGCGTAACATTATGAGCAGTGACAGGTGAAGTAAATAACATGGATTATCTCCTCATCATGTTAGTGAGTGGGATATATTAGGCAGCAAGTGAACATTTTGTCCTCAATGTTGATGTGTTAGAAACAGGAAAAATGGGCAAGTGTAAGGATTTGAGTGAGTTTGACAAGGGCCAAATTGTGATGGCTAGATGACTGGATTAGAGCATCTCCAAAACTGCAGCTCTTGTGGGCTGTTCCCGGTCTTAGGGGTTTATTTTGGTGCTCAGTGAGGCAGTGGTTAGATCAGGCTACTGAAGCAAACAAACAAAAAAAAAATCTGCATCTCTTGTTTGTATTTGTTTATTCAGAATAATGTATTTTTATTCAGCTACATCCCTAAACAGTGAGTAAATGAATGGTATGAATGTATCGTATTTGGATTAAGCAATGTGGTCATTATTTATCCTGCAATCTTTATATCTTCATGAAAGTTAAAAACCTCCAGGCTATTGTTTTTTTTTTTTTTTGGTGCTGCTGCATCCTGCAGGATCTCTACTCATAAACAGATGCTATGTGAACCTTTCTGGTGAGCATCCTTAGAGGAAAAAAAAAGAAGAGAGTGCATTTCTTATTCATATCTGAATTTATCAGTTTAGGACACATTATCTGTTTAATCTTAATAATGTCTTTGTGTTTGGTTACGTCCCTATTTTGCAGTCCTGTTTACTTTTTGCACTGGCACAGTAAATGAGTCTTTAAGTCACTGGAAAATTGTGTGAAAATAAGATATCTAAGGCTAAGCGATGTGATTCCTGCACACGATAGCGTTTAGAGATAATGCTGGAATGGGATGCTGGGAGCAGAATGTTTAATTGAAGTGGTGCTAGTGAAAAATCTTTGCTCTAAATGGAACATTTCTTGCACCATATTTGGTCATCCTGAGCTTTACATCCATTATCATTCATTCATTGTCTATCGCTTATCCGATCTATTCTCGGGTCACGGGGATCTCAGGTGTCATCGGGCATCAAGGCAGGATACACCATGGATGGAGTGCCAACCCATCACAGGGCACTCACACTCTCTCATTCACTCACACAATCACACACTACGGACAATTTAGAGATTGTCCTGGAGGTGTGAGGCAAATGTGCTAGCCACCATGCCCCCCACATACATTATCAGGTTCTTTAAAAAAGCCTCAAGAATCCTTAGACTATAGGAAGTCAATGTGTACCAAATCACATACTTAATCAATACACATACGCAGTATTCTGTGCATAAGTATATACAGTCAAGCCCGAAATTATTCATACCCCTGGCAAATTCTGACTTAAAGTTACTTTTATTCAACCAGCAAGTTTTTTCTTGATTTTTTCTTGTACAAGAGGCATCATTGTGGAAAGAATTATTACTCATCTTTTATTTACATTTGAACAAAAAGTGGCATGTCCAAAATTATTCATACCCTTCTCAATAATCAATAGAAAATCCTTTATTGGCTATTACAGCAATCAAACTCTTCCTATAATTGCTGACCAGCTTTTTTCAGGTCTCCACTGGTATTTTTGCCCATTCATCTTTAGCGATGAGCTCCAACTCTTTCAGGTTGGAGGGCCTCCTTGCCATCACCCTGGTCTTTAGCTCCCTCCACAGATTCTCAATTAGATTTAAGTCAGGACTCTGGCTGGGCCACTGCAAAATGTTAATGTTTTTGTCTGCTAACCATTTCTTCACCACTTGTGCTGTGTGTTTTGGGTTGTTGTCGTGCTGAAATGTCCACTGGTGCCCAAGGCCAAGTTTCTCTGAAGACTGCCTGATGTTGTTGTTGTTGTTGTTGTTGTTGTTGTTGAGAATTTTGATGTATTGCTCCTTTTTCATGGTGCCGTTTACTGTGATTAGGTTCCCTGGTCCACTGGCTGAAAAACATCCCCAAAACATTAGGTTCCCACCACCATGTTTGACAGTGGGGATGGTGTTCTTAGGGTTGAAGGCTTCTCTTTTTTTACGCCAAATGAAGGCTACATCATTGTGGCCAAACAATTCAATTTTTGTTTCATCTGACCATAAAACAGAAGACCAGAAGTCTTCTTCTTTGTCCAGATGAGCATTTGCAAAGGCCAAGCGTGCTTTTGTGTTTTGGAGAAGTGGTGTCCTCCTTGGTCTGTGTCCGTGGAACCCAGCGGTGTGCAGTGTCCATTGGGCTGTCTGCCTTGAGATGTTGCCACCAGCAGAGCCCAGATTCATCAGGATGGCCTTGGTGGTGATCCTTGGTTTCTTTTTTACCTCTCTCACTATCCTCCTGGCCAGCACAGGTGTCACTTTTGGCTTCCGACCACGTCCTCTGAGATTTTTCACAGTGTGGAACGTCTTGTATTTTTTAATAATACTTTGCACTGTAGCCACTGGAACTTCAAAACATTTAGATATGGTCCTATAGCCCTTTCCTGACTTGTGAGCAGCCACAATGTGCAGCCGCAGGTCCTCAGTGAGCTCCTTTGTCTTAGCCGTGACTGTCCACAAACCAACAGCAGAGAGCTTCTGTTTTTCACCTGTTGAGTTGATTAAAACAGCTGTTCCCAATGAATCAGGGTAATTAGGATGCTTTAGAACAGCTTGGACTATTTGGAGTGGTATAAAACTTTGGATTTTCCCATAGACTGTGACAGTGTGCAAAGGGTATGAATAATTTTGGACATGCCAGTTTTTGTTCAAATGTAAATAAAAGCTGAGAAATATTTTTTTCCACAATGATGCCTCTTGTACATCGTCTTATTATCTTCTGGGAGAAGCCTGTGTCATTTCCGGTCAAAAAAAAAACTTGCTGGTTGAATAAAAGTAACCTTAAGTCAGAATTTGCCAGGGTATGAATAATTTCGGGCTTGACTGTAAGTAACTGTTTATTCATTTAGTTAGATAGTGTGAGTAGCTGAAAAATTCCAACAAGAAGATGTGCATCTCAAATACAAGGATGATGCACTTATTCAACCAAAAAAACCAGCACTCAACACATAGCAGAGGGGGTGGGGCTACCAGGCACAGATGCTGGACAAAAAAAAAAATCAAGATTTCTAATGACATTTCAGTGAACAAGACATCTTATAGATGATTTTTAAACTAGCCCATGTTGTGTGGTTTTAAATATTCATCATATTCTGCTAAAGCTAGAGGTGACATTGTTTGTTTGTCTTTGACGTCATTTACCATTAACTGGGAAATGGCTTATACTTCCTTCCAGTTAGTAAAAACCCATTTGAGATGATACTATCCTTTTAAAATTCATACATTAGGCTGTAGAGCACATAGTGCGCAGTGTGTAGGATGTCATTTCGGACACAGCTAGAGTCTCAGCCTTCTTTGTGTCTGAGTGGGTGATGACCACATGGATCCTTTTCTTCCTCTGCTCCCTGCTGCCCTTTTTTTTTTGTATTCTTAATGACAGGCTTTTGTCTGTGGGTTTGTTTCAGGGTCCAGTTCTCAGGATCACAGAGTGTGACGCAACGATCTGTGAATTTTAGGCTTTGAGTGGACTAATTAGTCATGCCTTTTCCATGCTTGTTGTATCCGTGCTGTTTGTTGGTTGAGACTCAGGTGCATATGTTTATATGAGAGGGAGGAAAGACACAGGTCACCACACAGGCTGTCACATGCAATCTGCATTCAAAACAGTGCCTCAGCCATGAAATCCAGCAATTCCCTGTATGAGCATTAGACGCTCACCTGTATGAGCAGACAAAAGCTTCTAGCAGTGGCATTATGGGGGTGGTGGGTTGGGGTGGGGGGATATGGGAGACTCCTCAAAACTGTATTTTCTGCCTTTTCAGCTAAAGCAGCAGTCAGACCTAACATGAATACAATTCTTTCAGAAAAACACCAACACACTAAAAGGAAAAGGATGCAGTGGCGGGAAAAGCCACATTTGTTTTCATTAAATGTTACTCTTTCTTTTTGCTGACTTCTGTATGCTGTCAGTCCATCTGTGTATCCATGCTTCCAGCATAGATTTTCATTACTGTGATATCACAAGAGTGAGTGGGTGAATAACTGCAGGAAGTGTGTGGAGTCATTACTGTAATTAGCATATGACCTGATTAGATTTTGGATCCAAACAACATAGTCAAGGTTACATCAAGGTCAAGCATTTGAATTTGTTTTACTTCAGTAGATTCCTTCATTTTTGGAGTGTGTGTGTGTCACATAATAAAGTCATGTGAAAAAATTAGGACACCCCATTGAATATTCAGTTCTTTATTAAGAAACGTCAACATGTCAATTTCTTTTAATTTGTACCTGCAGATGAAAGTAGTGTAATTGCATGTAAACAACAAAATATCACTTTGTTTTACTTATTAAACAAAAGAAATCAACAAAAATCAGTATTTCACCTGAGGAAATAGTTAGGACACTCTAACACTGGGAGTGTTTCCCCTATTGGCTGAAATAATGAGACATTTCTTGTAGCCATCTACCAGTTTCTGACATGGACTGGAAGAAAGTTTCCCCCACTTCTCAATGCAGAATTCTTTCAGCTGTGTGATGTTTGTGAGGTTTATTGCATGCACAGTGCGTTTCAAATCACCCCACAGGATCTCAATAGGATTTAGATCTGGGCTTTGACTTGGCCATTCCAGAATTCTCCATTTTCTTTATTTTTCAGCCAGTCCTTGGTGGATTTACTGGTATGTTTTGGGTTATTGTCATGTTGCAAGGTTCAGTTCCGCTTTAGCTTCAATTTTTTGACAGAGGGTCTTACATGTTCCTCAAGCACCTTCTGATACACTGTAGAATTCACAGTAGATTCTATGATGGTGAGCTGGCCAGGTCCTGCTGCAGCAAAGCATCCCCAAACCATAACACTTCCACCTCCATGTTTCATAGTTGGGATGAGGTTCATTTGCTGAAATGCCCTGTTATAGTGTCCAGATAATTCCATTTTAGACTCATCTGTCTGAAGCGCATTATTCCAGAAGTCTTGGCCTTTGTCTCTGTGTTCTTTGGGAAACTTTAGTCTTACCCTCACATTTTTTTAGACAGCAAAGTTTTCCTTCTTGCACACCTCCCATAATTATTAAAGTTGTGTAGTCTCTTTCTGATTGTAGATTCATGCATTTTGGCATAAACTGTAGCAAAAGCTTTCTGTAGGTCCCGTGATGATATTTTAGGGTTTTTGGAGACGTCTTTAAGCATCTTGAGGTCTGCTCTTGGGGTGAATTTGCTTGGATGGCCTGACATGGCCATGATGGCAGTTGTTTTCAATGTTCTCCATTTGTAAATGATTTTCTGGACAGTGGAATGGCTGATTACAAATTATTTTGAGATCTTTTTATATCCCTTACCAGACTCATAAGCATCAACAATCTTCTCTCTGAAGGCCTCAGAGAGCTCTTTGGATCTCACCATGGTGATACCTCTCACTTCAACAATTAAGAGCAAACCAAGCTAAATGTCTGGGGTTTAAATAAGGCAGGTCTCCTTCAAAATGCTCTGGAACAATGTTCTAATAATTTACACCTGATGTGATGCACCTGTAGGTCATTTTATCCATATAAATGTGGGCGTGTCCTTTTTCCTCACAAGAAACTGGATTTTTTTAAAATGACATTTTACAGATCATTAAAAAAATACTTTTCTTTGGTTTTATTTGTTTAGTTCTATTACTTGAATCTTTCAATATTATTAAAATGAAGATCAACTGCCCATACGTTTAACTATGTTAAAAAAAACAACACAAGCTTTCATGGGTTGTCCTAAATTTTTCCCATGACTGTATATAATTGTGCCATATAATTACATTAGTTACAAGACTACACTTGTTGATGGTAGAGGCAGCCCCCAGTGATGCTGTTGGTTTGTAATTTTTTTTTATTATTAATTAATTAATTCATTCATTAATTGTCCATTTTCTGGACACATCTGGATAGTGAGTATTTTGTCTTCTGTTTGTGAAGGCAAGTTGTTTAATTTATTTAAAACGTTTTTCAGAAATGTTTCTACTGTACTGATGCTCAGGTCTATGAAAAAGTTGAACAGTTAATGGCTGTTTGCCTAAAGCTGAGTGAGATTGTGTGCAGTATAACCATCATCATGTCATACGCCCCTTAACTGTTACTGACTGATTGATAGTAGTATAGATTTATATGGGTGAAGGCTTCAACCAGCATGTGTGAGCAGGGTTCTGCAGCAGTGATGCTGATTCAGGGGAAGAAGAAGGGAGGTGGTGGCCAGATGTACAAAATGTGTTTCATGTACGTTATCTCATTACAGCAAAAAAAACAAACAAAAACAAACTAGAAGCTGGTCACAAGTTGGCTGTAGAAGCTAGTTGCTTGCATCAGTATTTAGTTAGGGTTTATTTGTCTTTTAAAAGATTAGTAATGCTTGCAAAACTGTAGCACTGAATTATATAAATAAACCTAGTCACAATATTCAGTAAATTATATAAACTGTGCATGCACATGTTCTGTATTGAACAGCAGCATTGACACTTACTGTATTTTTGTATAGAAATGTAGCCCTGATAACCATTTTCTTAATTAAAGCACCATTATTTTGCAAGTGAGGACATCCCATGAAGGCTAGCTCTATTTGTTTGGCAGCAGCTCAGCTTTACTACAACAGGCTATTACTGTTTGTATAGGAAATAAAATGGGAGAAAAGGAAATGCGTGTTAGGGGATACTACATAATTTATTTTTTCAGTCTTAAAGCTGCAGGCAGCACATATTCCTAACAGATATTTCAATCTAAAGTCAACAGCATTGTGAAATCTGTCGGCGATTCACAAACCTCTTGTCTCAAGCATAACACTGACATGGACTGTAGAGCTTTTATTAATTAATTATAAATTAATTATATGCACAGATCAGTTATAATAAGTAATTGATTTTGGTAATTGTTTGTATTAGTATTAAATATCCCTTATTGATTATAATAATTAAGTAATTGTATTAGTTATTATTAGTGTATAGCAAAACAGACTGCTGGTTATTTATCACTTCAAACATTTCAGCAGAATGCAGTTAAGGATCAGTTCAACAGCTACATGTTTTGTCATTCATGCTTCTTTTTTTTCTTTTTTAGCACAGAGCCGTCAACTCCACTAACACATGCTAGGGGTTTTGTGGTTAGATGCTGGGTATTATCTCTGGTTTTTTCCTCTCGTCTTGTCTCTCCAATATTGCTTGTCAAATTTCTGCCCATTCTTCTTGACGTGTTATAAATGATATCATACATCGCCTTGTACAAATCCCGCCTGGAGACCACGACGAATGTTTTTTACCCCCTTTGGGCTCTTTTAATGTTGTTTATTTATTTATTTGTTTATTCATTTATTTATTTATTTTTTGTTAATCTTGCTGTATGTCATAAATTGATGTTTTGTTTCAAGATATAATTTAATTTCAAGAAATTTGATGCAGGCCATATTGAACTGTCTGTCAATAAAGAAGCAGACACTGCAGATAAGAAAGCACTTAAATTGACAATCATGTATTGCCAAATCCCACCATCAGATCTCAGACCAATAGTAAACTCCTACATCTCAAAAAAGTGGCAAACAGAACAGTGTGTTCATAACATACTACACAGAATCAACCTTGTTATAAACAAAAGACCTTCATTTCTCCTTCGAATGCAGACACAATCCGACCGTATACACAAGATGCCGTATTCAGCACTCGACACTTACACATGCATTCTGAACGGTAAAGAACCTCCAGTGTGTGACTCCAGTAAAACAGGAATAACTGTTCAGCTAATACACACCAATGCACCATCCTGCTCTTAACAATTCTAAACAGAGCTTTAACACAGAAAAATCCTAGAATTCTCATTAAATATCAAAGTGAAGGACTTTATATAGCTGTTGATGACACTGGAAAAGTTGTAAGATCTTCTTGCTGTAATACTGTAAGAATCCACAGAATATCCTGGTGTAGCTGCCTTGATCTCACCACGAAAATAACCAAGTTATGCTGACATGGCATTCAGAGAACAGTAACAGTAACACAGCTTTAGTACTCTTTAAGTTTACTCTTCTCTCGGAAAGAAGGATAGATGAAGTGTGAGCCAACATGAATATTCAGCTTTTCTGAACACATTGAGAATGTTCTGTTCCGCTACAGTGCCGTCTAAAACACGCCTTCAGCCCTGAACTTGGTGATACGGAAGTCATTTCCAGCAGAGTGGCAAAAAGACAAATCACGCCTGAAACTAGATTCTTGCTTAGGTTTCAGCACTATATACTTATGCTTTTGAGAAGCTTTATCTTAGTGCTGATGTATTCGCCTGCAGCTTAAGCTGATTTGCTCTCCTCTTTGGGCCTGATGAAGATTGATATGGAGGCCCTGAAGCTGAGTTCTGCAAATTAACAGAAGAGGAGCAGTAGCTCCGTTCATTTAGTAAAGCTCCTGCAACTCTGAAACAAAGTGCCTTGTTCTTCTAAAGTGTCACTGCGGAGCAACTAATAAGTCTTTACATGCTATTAGAGGCTTTTCGAAAGACAGACCAGAGAAGCCTCTCTGTTGTTCTTTTTAAGCGCAGCGTGATTGTCATTTATTGAAAGCTGTAATGGGCAACAGGGGCATGGTGGCTAGGCGTGCCTTTAATAGATAGCTCTGTGGAACATTAAAAGTGGAGAATTTATTAGAGATCCTTTTTAACTAATGAATCACATGGACTACCATCCCCTCATCACACCACTAAAAGCTTTCTTAATTTTTGTGAATAAATATGTGGAGGAGCTCCTTCAGGAACTGATGGAGAATTCTACATCCTTTTTTATTATTATTATTATTTATTTTATTTTATTATTTTTTTTTTTTTATAAATAAATACAGATTCTCATGCATGCATGTAGGCAAAAGTTATGAATGTCGTTCATTTGGTGATAGCTTTTTTTATATTAACATATTTTTTTCAGTCTGCTAGTCTGTTCCCAGTAAATATGTCATTTCCTAACCTGGAAATAGATGACAGAATGTGGAATAACACTGTCTCACTATGCTCATTTTACATAGCTGTCTGGATGTGAATACATGTAACACCGTATGTGACATTTGTGGGATATAAATGATCATTTCTTTCAGCAGCTTGGACAGAGGCAGTCTGCTCCGCTCCGGGCTGCACGGCCTCTGCCTGCCCTAATGAAGTTTAATGACCTTAATGCATTTCCAGAAGCGCATATAAATGTTGTAAACGAGTGGATGTTATTTAAAACCTTGTGCATCAGGAGCGTTCACTGCCTCTCCTTTGTGTCAGTAACAAGAGTCATTAACTCAAACTATGTGCTAATTTTAGTGTAAAAGCTGCAGACAAAGAGCTCGCAGAGTCCACTGGTACACGGAGAACCCGTAAAAAAATATCTACCTGCTTAAGAGGTTTGTAGTCCTTTGAGGATTCTGAAGCAGTCACAGAAGTTAGAATGAACTGTACATAACCAAGGGACAACACACCTACATACTTCTACTTGTGTGTAGTGTGTGTAGGCTGCTGTTGGCACGATGCACTGAAGCAAAAACACATCTATAATTAATCTTGCATGATTGCCTTTTCTAATCCTTTTTTTTTTTAATTTACTCCCTCTGTGTATGTGTGTGCGTGTGTGTGTTATTTATTCTGATATGCCAGCCAGGTGCATGGTAATCTGGTACAGAAATGCACAAACGTTCATAGTATATATAAATATAATACTGAATGTAGTGCTTTATTTTACACCTTTCAGTTTTCTGTCTTTGAGACGTTAAACACACTTAAAAGAAAACTCTGAATCAAAAATAAAAAACATCCACATTTGTACATCTGTTAAAAATTCGTATGCTTCGTTCACACAGACAGCGACTCGCAGCAACAAAGCGACCGGAGATCATTCATTTCCAGCGACACAACAAAGTTGAGGAAGGTTTAACTTTTTGCAAATATGTAGCGACTTGATGCAGCGACTGTGGAATGGGAATGAATACAGTAGAGCGAGCGTAAGCGATCCGCAGCCCAGAGCACACGCTGCTTCTCCTTCATCTTGCATGATGATGCACGTATACACTGCTGAATTTTATATACAAACACCAAATCTCCCTCCAGCATATTTTATTTTAACAGCAAGAACAATGATTTGTTGACAAGTGGAATGCTAGCAGCACAACCCATTGATAAACAATGTTACTATGGCAACCGGTAGTAGGAATGACTACTTCATATAGCAACCGGTGATTTGCAGTGATAAAATCCTGTATGTGTGAACGCAGCATTACAGTGATGACCTCTACAGTGAGATTTTTCCACTCTGAATACTGGGAAATCTTCACCCTGATGATCCTGGTGACTTGGATGTAAATTTGAAAAAAGCTTTTTTGAGGTTGAGGCTTTTTAAAAGAATAGAGTCATAATGCTCTATTTAACAGAGACCTGTAACAATCTTGTACCCACGAGTGCCTGATACTTATACAATATATATATATTTTAATATTAACGTTTCAAATGAAGTCTTTCTCACTATAGCGGTTCACCTAAGTTAGCTATTTAAAATAACTGAAATTGTCCAGCTGCTTAAGCACTCATTTAACTCTACAGGAAATACATAGCCATCAACCTGACATGCACAAATATAACAAACATCACAGTGCAAACTGGAGTAAAATTTCTGTCATATTAACAGAGTTAGCTACTAAAGGACTCCAGACACTTTTCCAGTACTACAGTACAAGTTCTTGTACTACACCGACAGCTGCCACCTCTAACACAGCCAGATTCTTTTTTTTTTTTGGCTTGACTATATATTGTAGTCATATTTGTGTTATATAATTTAAAGCATTACAAAAATGGATTCAGAGGGCCTCCTTCTGGTCCAGCGACAGGATCCTGCGCTCTCATTGCCGTGGCCCGGGTTTGATTTCCGGGCAGGAATCTAACCCATCCACTGAAGAGTTAACTCTCAGTGCTGGTCCCAAGCTGGGATAAAATTGGAGGGTCGTGTTAGGAAGGGCATCCGGCGTAAAACCTGTGCCAAATCAAAACATGCGGACCAAATGATCCGCTGTGGCGACCCCGAACAGTGAGCAGCTGAAAGAACAACAATGGATTCAGAAAGTATTTAGGCCCTTTTTTTACACATTGTACTGTGTAGAAGCAGATTTCTACAATCTTTTCACATCTGGATTTGGACACTTTCTCCCATTCTTCCTAACCGATCCTCTCAGACTCGATCAGATTAAATGAAGATCATCTATGAACTGGCCTCTTCAGATCTCACTATAGATCTTGCCAACACTTCTGTGAAGTTTCAGTCTCTGGGCTTTGGCTTGGCCAGTCATGGACATTCAGAGACTTGTCCCCAAGGCACACCAATATTGCCTCAGTCTGGGGTTGTGTGCACTCTGGAGCAAGTTTTTTTTTTGAAGAACCTCTGTATAACCTCTTTCTTCCCTCATTACTAGCCAGACACCAAGGCCTTCCCACTGAGAAGCACAGCTATAACATGATGTTGGCACTACCCTGCTTCACCATAGGGATGGTTTTAGTCAGTAAATGAGCAGTACCTGGATTTGCCAGATGTAGCACTTGGAGTTCTGCCCAAAGAGGTAATTTTTTGTCTCATCAGATCTGAGAATCCAATTTCTCATGCTCCTAGAGTCCTTTAAGTGCCTGACATATGACTTTTTACTCAGGAGTGGCTACCTTATAGTGGCTACGCCACTTTATCATAATGGGCTGATTGATGGAGTATTTCTGAAATGAATATCCTTCTGGCAGGTTCTCCCATCTCTGCACAGGACTTCTGAAGCTCCATTAGAGTGGTCATTGGGTTCTTGTATAACTTCCTGACCAAGACCCTTTTAACCTGGTTGCTGAGTTTGATCAGACGGCCTGTTGTAGGAGGAGCTCTGGTGGGTCCAAATGTCCTGTTCACAATGATGGAGGCTACTGTGCCTCTGGATCCATTCAAAGCTTTACAAATACTTTTATACCTTTGCCTAGATCTGTATCTCAACACAATTTGATCACAGAGGTTGAGGGTGAGTTCCTTGCACTTCATGGCCTGGTTTTTGGTCTGATGTGCACTGTGAATTGTGGGAAATCATACAAACAGGTGTGTGACTTTCTAAATCATGCCTAATCAGTTGAATTTGCCTCAGCTGGACTCCGGGCCAAATCTAGAGCCATCTCAGGATAATCAAAGCAAACAGAAGGCACCTGTGCTCAATTTGGAGTGCCTTAGCCAAGAGTCTGAATACTTATTTACATGAGAATTAGCCAAAAAAACAAACAGATTGATTGATTGATTTTTGCGTAGATTATTTGTGTAGAATAAAAGAAAAAAGTCTATTTAATTCATTTTTTATATGGACTCTATAAGAGAATAAAATGTGCATAAGCTGAAGGGCACTAAATACTCTCCAGACTCACTGATCTTTCTATAGATAACACGCCAGTATTAAGGCATTATTGGCATCATGCCGTCCTGATGTGTATTATTTCCGTCTGTTTCTGAGTGAAATCATTTCTATTTTCCACATCTTCCAGCCTGCACATTGTGGGACACATGGCTAAACCAATGTGTTTTTATAGCTATTATATGGTGTCTTGAATGGTCCACCATGAGCAAAGTAGCCAGCTATTTTCTCTCCACTTAGAGTTCACTGTTGCTGCTGTGTATTAGGTGCATAGTGACATTTTACATGTGGTAGTCTAACCATGTGTTTTTTCTTTAATTATATTCCCCATTTTCTCTTCTCAGTTTGCTCACCAATTACAGCCTTCATACAACAGCTACTGTGGAGGGTGAAAGCGAACATGTGCTTCCATCAAGACACGTGACACCTTTTCGAACTGCCGCATCACAGTATCGTGTAACACACCTGGAGAAAACCCACATGCATGAGTTCACAGCTGTATACCTTTCACAGTGTCGCTGTGATTGACAGGGAGGAGAGCTTGAGTCACGTTGAGTAACATTATTTACCTTATATATTTCTCAGAGATTAAGTGTCATTGTCCTAAAAGCATTCCAAAATGGGTTTGACATCCTCCCTTCCACTATTATTATCTTCCCCAGGACACCATTAGTCTGAAGCCTTGGCTGCTATTTCCCTGTGATTCACTTTGTGATGCTTTATGTTGCATTGCGCTACAAGCAATTTGTGATATTTCAGGTAGATTTGTTTCAGAATGAAAGTAGATTTGGTCTTTTTTCCCCCCTCATATCCGATCCACCATTTTCTGCTGATATCTGCCTGATACCATTACTGGATATCAGACTGGTGTCATCTCTAACAGTTTGATATTTTTTTCCACCTCTCTGACTCACTAGCTAATGCAGAAGCAAGCCAGAGATTAATGATACAGAAAGCTACAGCTAGTAAGCTGCATATCTGCAAAATTGACCGGCTCAGCATTACAGTTGGGAGAATGAATTACTCCAGGAACAGAAATAACTTGTCAGATGTGAGGTATTTTGATTTACTGTTGCTCAGCGGTATCCAGCTGTGCATTGTTTGACTGAGAGTAAACTGTAGAAGAGCTACAGCATAGAGAAGTGCTTAAACTCAGATCTCATTAGACTTTAAAAGGAGTAGGAAGCCACTTAATAATAAGCAGCATTTCTTAGATTATCCAAGCTGAGTAACAGCATGTTTGTTACTGGAAACTTTTACGATGCTTTGGCAGTTTGAATCAAACTGAAATAAAATGTCAAGCAAGAAAAAAACAATGTTTTATATTGCTTGCATTTCATTAAGCATTTGAAAGGTGCAGATTTGAGTATCATAAGACCTCAGTGTATGCATGACAACATGACAAAATTTGATTTGAATTAGTTAGTTAGCTACCTAGTTAGTTGGATAGTCAGTCAGTCAGTCAGCTAGTAACCAGGATGAAAATGAATTGAATTGACCAGGCCATGAAGGCAGAAGCCACAGAATTAACAAAGCAAACAACAAAAAAAAAACATGGAGTTAGACAATCAAATATCTTCCAACATGGCTTTAGCCAAAATGATATTATAAGTGCCATAAATTCAACCAGCAAAGGAAGCAGAATAAGCTTTAAGTGTTCCTGTAAGTTGTTCCACGTCTATAGTCTGCATGTAATGTAGATAGATAAAGATGAACAGAAAACAAATGATCATAAAGCTAGCAGGTTGATATGTATGATGAGAACACTAGCTGTCTTAGTACAGTTCTAAAAACACATTTCAGGCCAAATTCATCTCAAGGAATTGATAAAAAAACGATCAGATTCAAATCCTGGGATATCTTGTTTCACATTTCACATTGCTTATACTTTACTCTGGGTTTACAATTAATCCTGGATATTCATAATCTGCCGTTGCACACTGTCCATTCCTGGGTTAACATTCTTATTTGCATATTCGTGAAATTAACAGTAATGATTGGATAAAACTGGCGTTGGACAGCTTTAAATAACAGCTTCTCTCACACTTTTGCATCAGTGAGTAAAAACAAGGACAGGTCTGCTGTTTTTGTCGAGTAGGTATTATCTTTCACAGCTTGCTAATATTTTTTGGCACTTCTGTGATGTTCAGTGGTTAAGGCGTTTGGACTATTGATCAGAAGGTTGTTAGTTTGAATCCCAGGACCACCAACCTGCCACTGAAAAAAAGCCCTTAACTGTCAATTGCTCAGTTGTATGAGGTAAATGTAAAGTCACTCTGGATAAGGCCTTCTGCCAAATGCCATAAATGTAATGATTGCTGAAATTAATTCTGTTGCTAAGCATTTACTTATAACATTCTAACACCACATTGTAAACATTGATTAGCACTGCAATGTGAGGTTAACTCTGCAAAAGCATTGCTAACTCTGCTTCAAAGCAGGGCTTCATAACCCCGCGTAAAATGCGGTGCGAACTCTGCTTCTGTTGACCAATGTGAAACATTCCTTTACCCAGGGTTAAATGTGGGCTTTAGGACTAGGATAACCTGGGGTTAAGTGCAGTATTTAAAACACTATAATGCGTGCCATAACATTCCAGATTTATCCATTCTCAAGGTTTCCTCAAGACATTGAGTTAACTTACGGAATATTTACCTAAGGTTAACTGTCTCCTTTATCGCACCTCCACGCGACGAGAGCAAAATTCTTCCCAATACACTGCATGAGACAAGGAAATGAGAGAGTAGTACATTTTGCAGCACCACAAAATTTATACGCTTGCCATCACATGAGTACTTCAGAGCAACTTGTTAGCAAATGCAATATCATATGCTGACTCCAAAGCAATCCTGTATTAAATAACCCTACACCAACAGCTTCCTTTCTTTCCCACTACTGTTAAGTATGAAACCTGTTGTGATTCTAGCTCATGTGCTATTCTAATTTACTACGAGTACTAATTTACTACTCCTGAGTAATCTAATACGGACTCATTACTAGTGCTTTTACTCCATTGTGTTTACACCATCTCGAGTCTTCTCTGGGTCACACTGTGATAATTGCTCTCCTTGGCTGAAGTCACACATGAATGCCTCAGCTTTGAAACTGCGGCCCTTCTGCCTACTTTCACGGGTTGCTTGAGTGCACTGTGAATTTTTCCCCCTAATTGTTTCACTTCTAGCTTTAGTTTAGTTTTAGATATTCAACCCCACTATTTTCTCTCTCTCTCTCTCTCTCTCTCTCTCTCTCTCTCTCTCTCTCTCTCTCTCCCCTCTCTCTCTCTCTCTCTCTCTCTCTCCTCTGTGCCATTCTTGTGTGGCTGGTGTGAAGCAGCTACATGCCATCAACTTTCATGCATATTTAAATATCAAGGAACACCAAAGTGCCCTGCTGTTTTGGCAGGTTTCATTTTGAGGGGAAAAAGGTGACAGTCTTCACATTTGAGCTAAATTTTCTTCTGTTTTTCTGCCATTTCCAAAAGTCAAGCTTGACAGCCAGGGTGTTAATTAATAATCGTGATACATGGCTGTTTTTGTAGCTTTTTGTTGAGCGGGAAGATGAGCAGTGTGGATTTCAGGCTAATAGACAATAATGCTTAATTCGTGGGTGGTTTCAGGCTGCTGCACTGTTCTTGTTCGGATTTGGGTTCTGCTTGGACAATTGCCTGACGATGGCGTGATAAATTACTCTTCTCTTCCCCCTGCTTTTTACCTCTCTCCCTCGCTTCCTGCAGTTCTGCTGAAGGGAAATGAATGGACCTCCTGTTTGCTGCATCTGCATCTCCCAGCTTGTCAGATATGGCGCATCTGCTGTGTAGGTCTATGTTTCTCTCCTCGTGTGTCTCTCTGTGCGTTTGTGTGTGTGTGCGCGCACTTGCATTTCAATAAAAAGAAAGTCAGTTTAAATTATGCACAAGTGTGCATTCGTTTTGTGGGTTTGTTTGTGTGTGTATCACTCAAGCAGGTCATTTTGTGCTGTGTGGGCTTGAGGCAAGCAGATAAGCTGTTTGCTAAAACTTGCAATTAAAACTTGATCAAGTCGTCAATTCAAATGGAATGAAATGGAACCAAAAAGTAATTAAAAGGATAGCATGCAAACGACAACAATTATATCTCTTAGTTTTCTATTACCAAATTTAATTATTTAGCAACCGCTTCTACATGAAAGTGCACTCTCTGTTTTATACACTAATTCACGCAAACCTTTGCACCATATACACACTGTTCAGATAAGTATCCAAGTTACTTGTTGTGTGCGTGTGTGTGTGTGTGTGTGTGTGTGTGTGTGTGTGTGTGTGTGTGTGTGTGTGTGTGTGTGGTATTTCCTTCTTGTTCACAGTTCTAAAACCAGGGTAATTAGAGTAAAAAGACTGAGGAGATTGGGGTATTTGAGAATTCTTGTAAAATCTCTGCTAGGCTCTATGAGGGTCCAATTAGTGTGTTTAAAGTCACTGGTGAATTGATGGTGTATTCCCACTTCCCCCAGTAAGCACATATGGCCCGATGGCTGAGCATCCACACTGTTAATTAGACTGTCAGGTTGTGTTGGACTCACAGAAGACCAGAAGGAACCTCAAGTTCTCCTTGTAACACTTTCTCTCTCTCTCTCTCTCTCTCTCTCTCTCTCTCTCTCTCTCTCTCTCTCTCTCTCTCTCTCACACTCACACACACAAACACACACAGACACAGGTGAGCATTATATGGGTCACCAAATGATAACAGCACAATGCCATTGCTAGCAAAGTGTGGTCATTTGTTAGGTCAGGATTTAGCACAGAGGGTTAATTTGTGTTGAGGTTTATTGTGTGTTTTTGCTTTCATTGAGAAGGATAAATGATTAAAAATAGGAAGTTGTTCCACATGAATGTGCCTCAAGTAAATACGTGAATGTTACTAGCTTACTTCAGTGCTTGTTACAGGTCTGATACATATACTTAGGGGATGGATGGATGGAAAGATGGATGGATGGCAGGTGGAGATCTAATGTATGCACATTTTCACAGATATTTTAAGTGCCATGGATATTACTAATAACTGTGTGATTTAAGTCCCTTGGTTCAGCTGTTCTGGGGTTTGTTACCTGACCTTCACCATCATCCTCTCGCATCTCTTTTACATCTCTCACATCTGTCTCACTGACTGATTTCTGGAACTGACTCAGCAGTGACTTCAAATGTAAACTCACACAGAATATTTATGTAATAATTAATGGAGCTACTGATATTAGGGGTGTAACAAAAAACCCGTTTGAACTGGAAAAACAATCCAGCACTCTCCAATAACGGTTACATCGGTTTACAAGCTTAGATCCAGTTCAAATCGAAAAGGAAACTGATTAAATACAGATACCACCATCAAAAATCAATGCACACTGCCCTGTGTGCACTTAAGCAAGTGAACACGACTGATATCACAAAGCTGAAAGCACATAATTGTCTGGAATGTTTTTATATACTGTAGCTTTACGATTTCCCTTTCCTGAGACTCTGGGGCCCAAAGCTGTTTCATCATTGCAATGCCTGTGAGCGCAAAGCAAGATCCATATAGACATGCTTTGCCAAGGCTAATGTGGGAGAACGTGAGTGGCCTGTACACTTGCTGTCCAATTTAATAGGAACCCCTGTTCATATATGCAGTCGCTACGGTTGTAAAGAGTGCTGATTTGAGTGAATAATGACTTCCTGTCAGCTCAGAATGGTCTGCTCATTCTACACTTGAGACTGTTGTATGTGAAATTCCCAGGAGATCAACAGTTTCTGAAATACTCAAACCAGCCCATCTGCCACTAACACAACACAAGAGATCACAGCTTTTCCCATATTCTGATTGATGTGAGCATGCACTGAATCTCCTGACCTGTATCTGTATGATTTTTTGCATTGTGCTGCTGAAGCACGATTGATTAGTTAACTGCATGACAGTGAGCCTAAGTATATTCTTTTTCTTTCTTTCTTTATATATATATATATATATATATATATATATATATATATATATATATATATATATATATATATATAAAATTGTGATTAGATTAGATTTCATGTTTCTTCTGCCCACTGCAATGAAACATGTAACAAAAACATCATTTTAAGATGTATAGTCTTTTCTGTGAGGTGTTTCATTACTAGTATATTTAACAAAAAATGTTGCCCTTTACACATTGCACATGGTCATGGACAAAAATCCCGCTCATCAATCGCACACACAAGTGAGAGATCATCACAAATCAGTCTGGAAATGGAGATTTAGAGGCCAGGAACTGATTAGATGTTTACAGTCAGTCAAAAACACAGGGATTATTCATTTCTTCTGCAGTACTGATTTGTCTTTATATATTACTTGCTGCAAAACTGCTGTTTGACCTTGGTTTCTGAAAGCTTTTTTTTGTGAGTTTATGTGCTAGCATTGAGAGTCAAGAAAATCTTCTGCAAACATATATAATCATTCCCTATGAATTTGAACACATTTAAAAGCAAATGTTGTTGTTGTTCTTTTGGCTGCTCCCTGTTCGGGGTTGCCACAGCGGATCATTTAGTGCGCATGCTTCAATTGGCACAGGTTTTACGCCGGATGCCCTTCCTGACACAACCCTCCCATTTAATCCGTTAACTCTTAAATCCAGTTAACTCTTCAGTGGCTGGGTTAGCTCCCTGCCCAGGAATCGAACCCGGGCCGCAGCAATGAGAGCACAGGATCCTACCGCTAAGGCATAAACTCATTTAAAAGCAAATAAAACATAATACAAACATGGAGCATCTTTCTGTAAGTGACACCTAACCACAGTGATTATATCAAGGTGTGTAGTGGCTGCTGATGTAGAAAGTGTCTGAACACAGGTGCAAGATGACAGGAAAAATGCTGCTGGAGTTGCTTTTTAAATAATAATTTTGAATTTTTTATTTTTATTTTCAGTGGATTATCAGTGTATAATCAATTGTTTGATTATTTCGGACACCTCTACCTCTATTTTCTAATTAGTCATCTGTATGGCTACATGTTGGTGACCATCAGACCCAAGATATTAGAAGCACACAGCTGTATAGAATGTCTGTGTGTTGTATCAGTAAATTTTCCCTTCACTAGAACTAAGGGACACATGCATGGGTATGGAAAAATGATATCTGTGGGCAGTGGTGTCTCAAGTGGTTAAGGCTCTGTTTTGTTGATTGGCGGATCAGGGTTCAAGCCCCAGCACCACCAAGCTTCACTGTTGACCCCTGAGCAAGGCCCTTAACCCTCTCTGCTCCAGGGGTGCTATATCATATTATACTCTTGTAGCTGAATGTTCACATAAATTGTCATGTGGAAATCCTTCTCAGAAAAGTGGATTAATAAAGTAGTAACAGCAAAAGGAGACAAAATCTGGACCCGGATGTTAAACAATCACATTATATGATTGGTCATATACTTTTGGCCAAAAAGTGTAGTTCTGTGTTGCTACATTTCATTTGTGTTATTGCTTTAATTAAATTCCTTGTCATATAATTTACTTTTTAATTTAAGGGCAAATAAATGTTATCAGGCACAACAGCACGCTTTATCCCCCCCAGGGGATCTGATCAGATGCTTGGTGAGCACTGTGTTTACCTCCATGCCACCAGTCAGTGCAAGGCTACTGTGGGTCAAGCAGTGAAAAGCTGCTTTAGGCATGTGTGTCACTGAGGACAGAGTTCACATGCATTAGATTTTTCAGGTACAGTATACGTTTGAGGAAAAGGATTATCTGTACGTTAGAGATCATTACTCCTGCATCAGTTTGTCTTTATTATCTAAGGGATAGATGCATATATTAGCATGATAATACAGATGTGTTTTAGAAGAACAGAAAACAGAGGGAGGGGAAAGCAGAAACTGAAACATTTTTTGAGAACCTGACATAATACCAGGCTGAAGTCCCTCTATGGAAATACTTCACCAGTGGCAAGTCAGTATTTACAATATGCTTGGATTACCTCAAGGTGAACATTTGGGGCATGCATGCATTTGCATGCATTTGCATGTGTAAGGAGTGCGAGGACCTCGACGCTTTTGTTTCGAACAGACGAAGTCGATAAATCAAAACGAAGTGGGCTGTTAAAATGAGTGCAGCTGTTTGGTCGGCACGGTGACACAATGCTGTGCAGGAAGTGAAAGCATGTGAACGACAGCGCCATATTCACGGATGAATATTTATAAGTCAGTGCTTTGAGCACCTCCCTGTTAAGGAAAATAATTGGTGGGACTACAAAGGCTGGTAGCTCCAGGCTGTTAGGAGAGGTGCACAGGTTCACACTTGTCACTTGTTTACTGAGATGGACAATGAAAATGTCTGCTGTTAATATCATTAATTTCAAGAGCAGTTTTGGAAATGCAGACACGCTCGCTGCCAATCTGCTAAAAATGGGCCGTTTTTATTCGATTTTTATTAAAGTTGTAAATGTTTTTGTAGGCTAAGACAAAATTTGTGCCAGTTTTCTAAAAGTTTCAGTAACTCTTTTGCTTAAGTTTGCTTCATTTTTTTCATAGGTTGTTAAATGCCAGCTTGTAATGTCCAAAAAAAAGTCCATGGGGTGAAGTCAGACCTGATCCAGCACCTCCCACCTGGGTGGAGCTTGTCAGTATCAGTCCAGGGGGTGGAGTTAGTTTCTAGAGGATTAGTGTGTATAAGTAATTGTTTTGTTTTGGACAGAATTGTGTGGGTTCTGGATAGGTTAATAGGAGGAGTTGGATCTATCGCTTGAATCCTCCAATAATGCAGCTCAGCCACTATAGCTACCACATGCACATATATTACTAACTTCCTCTGTTTATTTGCAGCAGTACTTATTTGGTCATAAATGATTAGCTAGTTATATATGGATTTATCTGTCTATCTATAAGAATTTTCAAAAAATTGAGAATATTTGCATTTGAATTAAAGAAGAGATAGAAACCTGCAGATGCAGTGTAAAAATCCGCAGTGCTGCCAATTATATGATTTTAAAGCCTATAACTAGTGAACCATTAGTGAGTCTCTTTATGTAAACCCAAGAGATCTGCAAACGATTTTCCCAGCTAGCAGGATTTTCAGGAATACCACAATTCTGTGTAAAATGCTCCTGCAAATTATTTACAAATTGCTTTGTTCATATCCAGATGAATAATCCAGGCCCGATGTCTGTCTTTTTAAAAAAAATAATTATTCTTATCATGCTGCTGCAGGTGATTATGAGTACTTGACAGCAGGCTTATCTAGATGAAAATGCTTCCCTCATTAATGTTAAAGCAGACCACATTAGGGCTTCCCCACAGACTCAACCTCAGCGGCCCAGCTTGTCTCCCTTACTCCCTCATTTTCTCACCTCACAAGTGTCTTCAGCTTTTCTGAAATAAGTGGACACTAATAACGTTGCTCTTTGATGCATTAATAACCTTTTTTTTGCCTTTCAGTGTCTATTTCTGCCAGCTCAGAAGAGAGAGAGAGGGAGAGGGGGGTATTTCTTGCTTTTTATGAGCGTTGGACTGAAACGAAGGAAAGACATATTTTTAATGAATTCTTAAATAAATGACAGTGCCTTCTGAGCTGTAGGCATTCCTGACCAGCTGTGTGAAAGAGGAATAGAGAGAGGGAGGGAGAGAGAGAATGCTCAGTAGACATTTGCATCGTTGTTTTTATATATGGAGCAATGAACAAACTGTGAAATTCAGTATCCTTCCATTCCGACTCGATCTCTTCACACAAAATATGTTCATCTTATCTTGCAGGTTCCTCTCTATAGTTTTGCTAGGAAACAGCGCAGACAGGTCCCGATGGTTTCGCCTGTGGAATGATGAGTTATTAATTACAAATTTTATTGCTCTGGGTCACTGTTGGCCTCAGTCTACTCCTAGACTCTAAGGAGCAGAGCATAGTGAAAAATATTTCCTCTCAGCAGCAGCTTAAATGTACCTCCTTGAAGGGCTTTTCTTTCTTTTTTTTTAATATCATACTACTTGTGAGATTAAAGGCTGTAATCTTTTGTGCGTTGTCATGGTGAAGCCAGTCAGTATAGGAGGTTTGATTGACAGGTCCTGACAACACTCAGAGCTGACCCCTCCTCCACAAACTTGATGACTTTTTGACCCTCAGCCATTTACTGCACCACTGAATGTTTCCAAGAGATGCACAGGGAAACACCAGCTGGAGCTTAATTGGTCTGACACGAGACGTGGACATATTGCAGTGTACACCAGTGTTGCTTTGGCTTGTACTTGACTTGGACTGAGAGTCTAGGTTGTTTTCTTGTTTGGAAGATTTGTTTGCTAGTCAAGACTGGAGACGATGTTTGTGGTGAATAGGAGTGCAGAGTAGATGGACTTGGCCAATACTATCCAGATAGAAGTCTAATTAGCTTTGGACTCATGGTGCGGTACTTGTGTTTTGGCTGCTGCAGATCTTGGCCTGTTGCTTTCTCCCTCCCACCATATGTGTGTCGCACATGTAGCTGCCCTCCAGCTGGTGTAGTGTGGAATAAATAAGTTTAAGATTTGGAAAAGTTGTAGCCTAAACAGACCCTACAGAATTTCTGTTTTTGCCTGACTGTCAGAGTAATTGGTTGAACCATGCTGTCTATTATGGATGGTCAATATGGCCTTCAGATAATATCAAAATAACTAATTGAGCGTTTACTTTTCTAGTAGCATTGTGACAGGGCCCCGTTTTGTCGACGTACAGCTTCGGGGTCCTTAGGACTGACCTTGTGTGTGTAGTTTTACATGTTCCCCCCGTGTCCACGTGGGTTTCCTCCTGCGATGAATGAATATTTATGTAGTGCAGCCATCTGTAACTGATTTGTCCTCAGTGTCAGAAATCAGCCTACTCTCTGCCCTCTTGGCCATGTTTACTTCTTGGTATGCGTCATGAATATACAGTATGCGACTGGTTACGTGCTTGAGGTTTAATTACTCAACTGTTATTTTTTCTGCCTTGTTGTGTTAGTGCTCATTTGTAAATTCCTGTAATTGTAATGATCTAACTCTCAGTCATCATCTCGATCACCAGAAGTGCAAAAGTCTGCCGGCTGGGAAGAATTTCACAACAGATTTATAAAGCCTGAAAGTTTGAGGCAGTTTGATGTGGTGGTTGGCTGTTCTTCCTTCGCTCTACACGTCATGTTGAAATGTGATGTGATGGTGGACGTCTTTGTCACGTTAGTAGAACTGAATGCAGACGGAATTTTAACGGAGATTCTCACACCGAAGGCAACAACTGCTTCTCACATATTCTCTTTCACTAAGTGGCTGCAGGCAGGCAACGAAAAACATGAAACCTTTTGAGATCTTGACATGAATATCGTGTCGGCTTTGGTCAGCGTTTCTTCGGTTAACAAACTTGATTGCTAAAGAAGCTGGTGTGAGACTAGTGATTTTTCTTCTGTGAAATAAATTTAATTAGCAGAGACATTTTTTGACCAAATAAATAATGTTAAACGTAAAAATATAAGCACTGTCAAGCCATGTTTACATCAGTATGGCAGTATGATTAAATCATCTTTAAATTTCTACTGGAATTATCATAATATTTTATTGCACGTCTCTACTGTCTGTTTGTTGCCTGCTTTACCTGTTCGTTTTATGTATACATCCTTCAGTCTGTCGTTCTCTCTTCCTTCCTGTTTTAGATCGGACAGCTGGTGTTTAAAGGTATGAAACGGCTAAACAGGATCCAGTCCATTGTTTTTGAGACGGCGTACAACACCAATGAGAACATGCTCATATGCGCTCCAACCGGGGCAGGCAAGACCAACATCGCCATGCTCACGGTTCTGCACGAGATCCGACAGCACCTGCAGCCGGGAGGCGTCATCCGCAAAGACCAGTTTAAGGTATATTAGTGTTCCTGCAAACAGCTCGAACATCATTCTCTTCTCTCCAAAGGAGAATTGTGTTGAGTAGCACATCCCTGCTCTCATCCTCCTTCTCTTCAACCTTACGGCATCATGGGAAATCCTGATTAGTTTTTTTTGTGTGTGTGTGTGTGTGTGTGTGTGTGTGTGTGTGTGTGTGTGTGTGTGTGAATTTTGAGAGCACTTAATCATGTTGAGACTAGGGTTGTTATGGTTTCACAATAAGACAAGGTGTATGATTGTACAGTTCAGCTCAGTGCACCACTTCTACCTTAGCCACTCTCAGTTTCATCATGTAATAACAAAAGGAAAAATACAGACAATGTAATGGATTTTTCTAAAAATGTCATTCTCAAAAATATCTCTAGGTCTAGTTTCACAATGAGAGGTTTAAAAGTTATAGATTATGATATTTGCTGTTGGAAAAAAAGTTTTGTGCTTTTTATTTTGATAGTGACATTCCAGGAATATTTTCGGTTTGCTGCCAAAACCAAAATGAAACCATGTTTAGTTCTGGATTTAAAACACAAAACAATGCTGATGGGGTTTAAAACGACTTAAATGCAATACTTTATTATACTCTTTGTACATTTAGACTGCAGATACACTATAGTCAAATGTTTGTGGACACCTGATGACACCACTTATGGAGGTGGTCACAAATGTGGAGGCACACAATTATGTCAGATGTATTTGTGTTGTGTAGCATTATGTCTTTGTATTGCTTATTATTTCATCTCACTGGCACTAAAATCTGAGGGGCCTGAAACTCAATGGGATGAACTGGAACACTTACTGCACATCAGGCCTCCTCACCTGATATCACAGCCTGATCTCACTAATGCTCTCATAGCTAAATGATCACAAATCCCTACAGCCAGGCCCCAACATCTACTAGAAAGCTTTCCCAAAAGAGTGGAGGTTATTATAACCAAAAGCGGCACCAAGTCTGAATTATGGACTGAGGTTTTAAATAGGACGTCAGCAAGCATATGTGGGTGTGCACAGACTGTTGCATGTTGTGGTCATGTGAACTGCTAATTATAAGCTTCATAACAATATTACTCAATTATTATAACAAGCATTTAGAATAAACATCAAATATTGTATTATATGATGTGAACTTTGTGACCTCTATGTATACATGGTGACATGTCTGTCACTTATACTTATTGTGTGCACATGTGTATATATATATATATATATATATAATAATATATATAATATTATATATATATATATATATATATAAAATGTATGTATGTATGTATGTATATGTGTGTGTGTGTGTGTGTATATAATCTTATCCTGGAGAAAGAACAACAATTAGGCATTTGATGTTTTTGTTTTCTTTTCATTTTTGTTATATATTGTATACAAGGATGTGCAAAGAGACCTTTGAACAAGGAATACCTAAAAATTACCTTTCATTTTTACAACTGGGAAAATTGTTAATTAATATAGTAGTAAAGTAAAACCATGATTATCATATTGTGAAAATTTCAAACTATAACTCCCCTAGTAAAGACCCTAAACCCGTGCATAACACAAACTTTTCCATGAGGAGGAGGAGGAGGAGAACCATCTTCATACATCACCATTAAACTTTCCCTGCCTTGTTGCTCTACTTCATATTACACTAAATGTTTTGTGCTGGTTGCCAAGGAACAAATGATACCATGATGTTCATTCATTTATCATGCTGTCCTTTTTTCTCCCTCTTGTCTCCATCTATAGATAGTATATGTAGCTCCGATGAAGGCTTTAGCTGCTGAGATGACTAATTACTTCAGTAAGCGCTTGGAGCCACTGGGCATCACTGTCAAAGAGTTGACAGGCGACATGCAGCTGACCAAAGGGGAAATTCTCCGCACACAGGTAACAGACAGGAAGCTACTGTACAGAAAGAAAAGGAAATATTTTAATATTTGTATTTAACTGCTAGTGATTTGTGCTTTTTATAGTTTTATAATGTTTTAGAATAGCTGAAGTTTCAGACGGCTAACATCTACTGCTTTATTGACATGTTATCAAATGAGAGACTCCAGTCAAAGTACTTCCACGCCAGAACTGTTTAGTGTTTCACCTAGGATTTCAGGATTTTTTCCTATTTTATACTCTTTGTGTAAGGAATAAATCACAATAGAACATACTGTCGTAGGAAAATAATCAAAGTCAGAGTGGTGTGACTGGAAGTGGATGGCCATTACCACTCCACAGTTGATTATATAAGCAATATCGCATGAGCAAGAATGCGGTTATACTGAATATTGGCACACCTTTAATTCATCGCAGGCACGAACCTGCAGGGGAAGTGGCATAGCTAATTACAGCTGAGCCGATATTCAGTATAACTACACACTTACTCATGCTTTTATACAGCTCTATAAACAAGAGATTAATATCATGAAAGTGACATTTCAGACTAAATATGGCCGTATAGTCTGTTTACTTTTGCTCCGCCAGAGGAAACGGGTCCCGAAGATGCCACAATCCCTTTATAGCATGTTGTCTAGCTCGCTAATTAGCTCACGTTGATTTGTACGTCCCGTGCTTCCAGTAAAATTAGCATCCTGACTTCATTTTCATCTTCAGCTGACGAGCTTTTATATTCAAAGCCAAAAGTTTAAAAATATTTATTTATATTTAAAAATATTGGTCGCCATGTCAGCTGCTGATGATGCACTACTGTAGTAACACTTTCAAACTAGGAAGTGGAATTGTACCTGAACTCAGACGAGCAGAGTGATAACTGGTGACCCGGCACAAACTATTATATAATATCCTGTAACAGGACATCCTGAAGTGTTTTATTCTTTTTATACCACAGCAATCCGCCAATAATTGCATTTTTGTAGTTATTTAAGAATGAAAGTAGCTCAACTTTGTCCACATCATCCAGCAACCCTGAGAAGTTTGTTCCTGCTACTGTACAACAGATATAAACATCCAGATTCTCTGTGCTGAAGACTTTTTCATTGCAGAAAACTTAAAGAAACTGGCATTTACCTAGCACTCACACCTCAGACCCCTTACATTCTAAATAAAGGTGTCCTTACAGACGACCTCAGCATATCAAGAATTATCCATTTTCTTTGTTAAATAATATTTTTTATTCCATTTGTTATTAGCCTTAGATTATGTGAAGTAAGTAGGCTATAGTCACTGTATGTCCGTAAGGTAGTGGGCACCACTGATCATCACATTCATCTCATCTCATCATGTCCATCTTCCCCAAACTGTTGCCATAAAGTTAAAAGCACATAATTGTCTAGAATATTTTTTATATTCTGTAGATTTAAGAATTTCCCTTTACTGGACCTAAAAGGCTCAGACTTGTTTCAGCATGGCAATACCCCTGTGCATTAAGTGACCTTCATTAAGTCATACAGCCCTGACCTCAGCCCCACTGAACACCTCTGGGATGAAACGAATCTGACTTCACCCCAGAACTCCTCATCTGACACAGTGCCTGACCTCACTAATCTTGAGAATGGACACAAATCAATGCACACAAATGCCATGTTCCAAAATCTAGTGAAAATCCTCCTCAGAAGAGTAGACGCTAACATATCGGCAAAAAGGGGACTAAATCTGTGGTGCGATGTTCACTCTGGTCTAAAATATAATCACAAATTAGAATTTAACAATTACGGACATCATGCTGTCGTTTACAGAGGATGTTGTAATAAAGCTTACTTCTTAATTCTGAAAGGCATGCAGCAAACCTGATTTTTACAGCATGGTTTTAGAAGCCAGTGAAACAGATGCCTCACTGCCACCTGCTGATGTTTTCTACAGGGGAGATGTGGAAAGAGATCTGCATCATCAGTAGAGGCTTTTACACTTGACTGTCTCCTTTTCTTATTAGATTTCACCTGAGTGATTACTGATTATTTTCTTAATGTTTACTTTATACTTTTTTTTTTTTCCAAAAAAGAAATTGGCTTCCAGTCTGTTTAGGGAATTGTTAACCCCAAAATAAACAATCAATTCCCAGAACTAGTTTGACTAAATGAGAGTCAGAGAAAGATGATGGGTGTAGGTGTGTATGGGAGTTGTGTGTGTATGTGTGCACACCATAATGTATGCAGGTCATCAGGCTGAGTTTTCAGTGCTGAGTAGCTGAGGGTATGGATGCTTTCATCAGCATGAAGCTTCACAGAGAAGAGAAGACAGAAGCGCCAGACTGGTAAAGAGATCAGTTTGGCTTCAGATGCTCTCATGATCAAGAGCCTGATAAATAGGGCTCTTTAAACTCGCATCCAGAGAATCACGTTCTTTACAGACATGCTGGGCCTCAACCAAATATTGCCTCTCCATCTTTCTCTGTTCTATCTAAGCTACAGAATACAAAGACATTCTAGACAGACTTTTTGCTTTCAAGAACTATATAAGTGTGATGGTCAGATGGCCAACAGCTTTTAGCTATATAATGTGTATCTCCTACATGTGACTCCTCCCATAATTTAAGGCTATGAGACTTCTATAAGGACACGTCTATTTAACCTGTGAGGTGTGTATAATCGGCTAATCATGTGGTAGCAGTACAATGCAAAAAATCATGCAGATGCAGGTCAAGAGCTTCAGTTAATGTAAATAAAGAAAAAGTTAGATCTCTGAGTTTGACCACATTGGCACCAGAAGGACTGGTGCAAGTTTTGGGATTTTCAAAGACTCTAATAAAAATTTTCTGTGTGGGTGTGTAAAGAATAATTGTGTATAAGGCTTAAGAAGAAGGCAGAAAGTAACTACAGAGTACAAGTAATGGATGTTTTAAGAGTTTTCAGAGAAACAAGGCTTTTCAGAAAAACGTCCTTCATCACTTCATCAGCTGTGCAAGTGAAGTGCTTCTGAGGCTAAAGGATGTTAAAACTGTTGTTATATAAACATTCAGTTTCAGATTCATGCTGTTGACACGTAATTCTCACCCTGCTGTCTGCGTTCTCCAGCAGAAATCCTACATTTGGCAAACCATGCTGTTTTTCACTCTCTGAGAGAATTGAAACCCGAGCTGATCTTCTGCTGTTGTAGCTCTTGCACATGAAAGTTCAGTGTGTGCTATGTTCTCTTTGCCATATGGTCATAAAGAGTGATTAGTGACTGAGAGAGGTATAGCCATATAGATCTAGCATGCTTTCTTGTGAAATTTGCAGTGTTTGCACTCTGGGTGTATTTAGGTGGGTATCTCCCCCCTGTGTTGCATCAGAAACATCTTAATGTTATCCTGCTTTTTCCTTGAAGGCATTTCTGATTTGCAACAGATTTATGTTTTAATGCTCTTGTCTTTTTGAAATCAGCAGCTTGGGCCTGACTGGAGCATTGGACCATAGTGCCTGATGAATGTGCTTGTAGTTGCCTTCTTTCTATTTAGCTTTAATCCAGCCTGTGCTGCTTAGAAAACTGCAGGTGGGCTTTCAGTATGAAATGAAGAAGCTTCTTCTCTCGTACTAATCTGCCGTGCCCCATGTTATTAATCTGTACATTTCATAACCTGGGATGTTTTATTCTTTTTTCATGTAGTAATGACAGAAAAAGGCTTACCTGATAGCATTTTAATTCTCATTGCGTCTTGTCAGACTTGGTTTGAAAGCCAGGACAGGAAAGTATTAAAAATAAAGCCTCACTTATTATGTCCCTAATAACGTTATAGTTACACATACACTTTACATGAATTTTTAATCTTTAAAATAAATAATTTAATAGTTTGTTTGTTTATTTATTTATTTATTTATTTGTACATCTGGTATGAAATAGTCTTTCAGACTGAATTGTAATTACATCAGAATTGTCAACTTATTTTAAACTGTAATTCTATGTCAAAGTTACACCTTTAAATAAGTTGTCAGTCTGTGTGTAATTAGTATGTAGGTACGTTTTTTGTGAAAGTTGAGCAGCTTATTTACTATTTGGGTGTAACTAAAATTACACCCAAATAGTAAAGAGTTAAAGAACCAAGAACCGGTATTAAAGAACCAAAAACTGTTGGGACAGATAATAAAATAAAATGATGAGCAGATATCAGGGGTATCAGATACAGTGCAGGTTTGTAGATGTAAATATTAAAAGATGTAAATATTCTTGGTATAATGGTTGAATTATCCACTAACAATATACCAAATGTGTCCTATATAATGTAATATAATTTAATGTCATTTAACAAAATGTAGTGTATATTTTTGTTTGTTTATTTGTTCTTTTTTAAATACACAGCATCCTGCATATGTTTAAACAGATAAGATGATGTATTGTCAGCACATGATGTCAGCACAGTTTTGTGTTTGGGTGTGTGCATGTGTTTACTTTTTGTTTATCCATCCAGCCATCCATGCATCCATCCATCTATTTATCTATTTATTTATTTATTTATTTATTATTTATACACTGCATGCTGCATGTATATAATACACCCACACGCACACACATATATACATTCCATCTTAGCAAGTTTTCCAAGCAAGCAGATGAAAACTGATGAGACTCTCAGGCTTTTGATTGCTCGCTCGCTCAGGCATTCTCACACACTGAACTGATATATCACGGATGGCAGTGAAGAGTCTGAAACGAGCCCTTATCTTTGTTCGCGAGCTGCATAGCTGAGTGGTGACAGGCCCAGTGAAAGGCCATGTAAAGGATGAGGGTGGCTCCTCTGCAATGAGCAGCCGGGAGAATACAGAGCAATTGGCAGCTGTGCTCTGTGTGTGCCGTACCCTGGAGAGCGCTCACAGGAGCCCTGTGGAAGCAGATCAGGAAAGAGGCAGGCGTGAGCTCCTCACTTACACACACGCGCACACACACACACATACATGTGACTATGCAAAGCCCCCACACACTGTGACAATATTTAAAACAGTGTTTGGTAAAACCCAAGGGGGCGCTAGAGGGGAAAATGCATAAGAGAAGGTCTGTGTTTGTGCAGCTCGCTAGCCGATTTAGTGAAAATTCACTTTCCACTAAACTATACTCGTTTCTAAGAGTCGGCAAAAGCAGTTATGATAAAAGGCATTAGTGCTACTCTAACTGATCGATTATTTAATGGGCAGGATGAAAAGGTTTGAGTCACTTCTCACATGAGTGTTTCAAACACTGTCGGCAGACCTGACAACCTTCCTCTCTGTATTTTAACATCAGAGCACATTTGAACAAATTATCACTCAAAAAGACTCCTTTTTTCCTAATAAAAAATGTGATCAGCCAGTTGACATATGAATCTGATATGACTGACAGTTGTACAGGTGTTTTTAAACTCCGATATTAACTGACACTCTTAGGAAGCCATGTCTTTTGGCTGATGTTTGCGCCGATACAGCATCCTTTCTGTCCGTCATGGTAAATGGAGGTAACTGTGTTGTATTTCATGACTGAGAAATACAATCAATCTGTGTGTTTTAACTTGACTTACATTAGACACACATAGGTATTGGCTAAGATCGGACACATTTATACTTGAAATGAATTCTTACGTTGATTAGAGAAGCCACTGAAGTGAATTTTGGCTGAAGACAAGACGTGTCAAAATACAAGCAACTTTACACATGATATTAATTAGAATTAGACAGCGATTAAAAAGCTGCTTGTTCTTGCTCTCCTGCACCGGTCAGCGCTCAGACATGCTCAAACGGTTTGAGGATCATTTCAGGGTTTCTGCAAGAGAGGTTGGACAACCTATTTGTAAAAATGTTTACTACGTTTAAGCCGCTTTGCTCCCTTTCCATAGAGAGTAGGGCTACTCATTTATCTTCTTTGGGGTTGTCAGGGCTGCATCAGTCTCTGTGTGTGTGTGCATGTGTGTACTCACACATGTAGGAGTGTGTGTGTGTGTGTGTGTGTGTGTGTGTGTGTGTGTGTGTGTGTGTGTGTGTGCATGCACTTTACTTTGCCTGCAAGAATATTTCTTATTTCACTACAAGTGTGTTGTGGTCTTGTCTGTTCTGTCACACACTGTGCATTTTGTTATGTGTGTGTCTTAACTGCTAATTTGGGTGTCTTATTTTAAAAGGCTTGTACTGAATATGATCCTTGCACTTGTGTTGAATATGATGGCATATTTTTTCAATAGTACTCTGAGTGCCTTTTTTTGGAGAGAAAAACTAGTGGTGGACTAACAGAACCCTCATGTTTTGCTCAGTTAATCAGAAGGGCATCGGAAACATCAGGCATGAGTCATGCCTTATTGAGCTGATGAAGGTGATCATTAGATATTGATCAGTGGAGATCATCGTCCAGCTTCACTGAGGACAGGTAGCCGGTTACAGCCTCACAGCACTTCCATCGACTGTGTCCTTTCTTTCACTTCTGCTGCTCTTTTTTTTTTTAAAAATATATATCTGTCCTTGTCTCTGTTTCCCCATCTCTGTCTCTCTCTCAAGCTCACCCCCACCTCTCTCTCTCTCTCACTCTCTCTCTCTCTCTCTCACTCTCTCTCTCTCTCACACACTCTCTCTCACTCTCTCTCTCTCTCTCTCTCTCTCTCTCTCTCTCTACACACTCTCTCCTCTCTCTCTCTCTCTCTCTCTCTCTCTCTCTCTCTCTCTCTCTCTCTCTCTCTCTCTTTTCCTCCCTGAGAGCTTGTCAGTCTCCAGCACTTGGATTTCAGCACATTGCCTTTTCTCTCATTTTCTTGTTACCATAGAAACTGTTCTACTGTAAAATGCCTCATACAGTGGACACATGGTGATACAAATGTCTTGCTTATTTGATGACTGAGTTTGTGCTGTCAATGAGGCAGGCTTGCATTTAGATTGAAATACAATCAAGTCTTAAAAAAAATAGAGTGTAGAGGGAAAAGGGTTTTCTTCTAAGCAATCGAATTACAGTATGTTGCACAAATACAAATTAATGTGGAAGTGGTTTATAAGATTCCCAATGAATCTTTAAAAAATAATATCATCAGTGTATCTGCAACAATGTAATGGATGACAGAAAGAGAGAAAGCAGAAATAGATGTCAGTCTCAAGCGTTCATCTCAAATCCCTTAAAACGAGATTATATCTGAGATGGAAAAGGTTACGTCCCAATCACCAAGGTTATGTCCCAAGCCAGTGCAGTGTCAAAGCATCAAAATGCAGAGAAATGGTCTCTAGTCTCTTATACTATAGGAGGAAATCTCTTGTACTTCATAGCAAACAAACAAAAAAAGCGATATATTACTTTCTTCCCTTATTCTGTGAGTGAAGTAAAGATATGAGTCAGTGTAGGCTGACCTTGCCCTGCATGCCTCGTCTTCTTCTTCTTCTTTTTTTGCTGCTGTATTCATACACTCTGTCTGTAATGAGACTCCGAGTTAGGGCATGAACAGTAACCTACTGTCTCCTTTGCTCACTGTTTTGCTCTTGAGCCCTCCTCCCTCCCCCACCTGCTCTGTGGAGCTAGTAAACAATGCTTCTCTGTGTAGAAGGAGGACACATGCAGCATGCAGAGCTGTGCTCTTTGCAGCAGCCCTTTCCAGCAGCCCTTTCCAGCGGAGGAAATTGGACATGGATTTCACATCAAATTTGTTGTGATGGAGAAACAGTGAAAATACTCTGCCTCACACCTGCCACCAGTGTTGCTGTGTGTGTGTGTGTGTGTGTGTGTGTGTGTGTGTGTGTGTGTGTTGGGTGCGCATGTGGTGTGTCTATATATATATATATATATATATATATATATATATATATATTTGACCTGCAGGCTCTGGAAGTAACACGTTCGTGTAGAGGTTCAGCTCAGAGAGCAGCTCTCTCCAGGACTGAAGCTGCTCTCTGGATCGAACGTGTTTTGAACAGCTGCCAGACTGACTTTCCAAAGCCCTGTGCCACATTCCCTTCAGTGAAGTTGAGACAGAGGTGAAACACTTCTGAGCTGAACTGCACTTGACTCCTGTGTTTTGTTTTGTTTTGCTTTGTGTGTTTTTTTTTTTTTAAATGCATTGATTCGTCTTTCTTCCCCATTTCATCTGAACTCATGGGAGCTGTTTGGTTCTTTAATGCTTTGTGTGTGAACAAAATATAACAAACCATAAGCTGACTGAAAGAAGAGACCACAATCTTTCAAATAGTAAGGGGCTGACTGTCAGGGTGCAAGGATGAGGAAGATGAAGTAAGTGAGTTAGGGAAAGGAAATGGTCCCAGAATGGCTGGAGAAGAAGTCATGAAAAAGATGGCTCGTGCCAGTGAAGGAATGAATGCCTGCCATCTGTGATGTGGAAGATTCATTGTATATCTGATAGCTTGATTAGTACCATGAGTGTTCAATTGAGTGAAAGGGTTGAATCGTGGCCTGCTCGGAATGACAAAGGGCTTTCGGTGATGAAGCAAGCGTTACCATGCAGCTCTTGTTAGAGAACACTATGTGAATGCCATGGATACTCCCAAAGAAAAACTAGATTACAAGATAGCGATGTGCAATTCAGCTTTCAGCTGTTGGCTTTTCTTGCCTCTCTTTTCTCCTCTCTTCTGCAATCTATCTCTCTGATGTTGTAGCCTTTTTTTTCCCTGCAAAGACAGTTAATCTGTCATTTGAATGGGTTTTTCCTTTTTGCTTATGCATTGTCTTTACAAAGCATCAGTGCATTGCTACCAGCAAAACAACTCCCTGTCTCTCTCTCTCTCTCTCTCTCTCTCTCTCTCTCTCTCTCCCTGCCCACTCTAAAAGGCTGATTATGGTTGCCATGGAAACAGTGGGCAGGCTGGGCAAGCATTTGGCAGCCGTGTCAGGTGCGTGTATGTGTGTGTGTGTATGCAGGCGCACATGTCTTCCCCGGCCCAGGATAAATATTTGGCATTTGCGTGATAACAGAGTGGCAGGTTTCTTGTGGTGGTGGCAGCTTCATAGAGGAATGAATTAAGTAAGAGATGTAATGTTGTTGTTGTTGTTGTTGTTGTTGTTGTTGTGTTGGGGAAAACCTGACCACACTGAGCTGTACACATACCTGCGTTTGTCTGCCTCTGATGACGATCACACGTCCTCTACATGCCCTGTAGTGGACATACCTCCAGATCTGCTGACCTTCAAGCCAATCAGCATATGAATCTGGAATGACTGACCGCTGTTTCGGTCTTCACGTTCAGAAAGTCTGTTGTTGGAGAAACTGTAGTGTAAATATGTCCAGGGTTTTCCAGAAAGTGCCAGGCACTTGGGGAAGCACGTGTCACTCATTAGCAGATGTCGCCTAATAAATTCACACATTCTTTAATTTTAATCTTTGAATAGGAAGATAGACAGTAAACTTTTTTTTCCTGGAGTCTCTCCACCTCTCCCCCAAACTCCTACAGTTTCTACCATAGACAAGTGATTTGTGAGTGAACTATATCAAAAACGTACTGCCTGCACCCCCGTGCAGCTCCCCTCAGTGGGACTACACATCCTTCCTCCTCAGGCTAGTCCCCAGAAAACATGCCAGAAACCCAGAAAACCTCCTTGCTGTAATGTTTGGCGATTACTTTCGGATTAAAGCAGAGCGTCTGCCTCATTGTTCTCTGTGTGTTTTTGCCTTATGCCAAAAAACTTGCACTCCATCAAACAAAGTGCTTCAATGCCAGCTTGCTGGATAAAAACAATGCTTAGCCTTTATGAAGTCCTATACATTCTCTTTCTTTGGCTTTGTACTGTAATTAAAGTGAGCACTTTGGCACGGCTACCTGGGTGCCAAGGCTTCCATTTAGATTAGCGGTAGTCTAATTAACGGCAGAGGCGCACTTTCTGTTCCGGCGCCAGTCTCTAATGGCCAGGCAGATTGATTTAAATGCAAACTAGAGAGGATTTAATGAACTGCTTTTAGTGAAAGTGTTTAACAGGGATTTCCACACTCTCTGACATGTTGGCAGACTCGTGGGTTATAAATTAGGAATTGTTGTGCTTTTCTGCCTAAAATGTTGTTTAATAGCCTTGCAATAACTATAGGAGATGGGTATTAAATACTTATGCTTTCCTAAGATGTGTGACATAAGTGTGAAACCTCTGTAGATAAAATTCTTGAGATAAAACTCGATTGTATTTCATTCACTTCCGACATGTCTGGGAAAGGTTGCCTCGTATGATATGAGGTTTTTGTGTTTGTCCCTCATTCAGAAGCCATTTCCGGCAACATTGCAGGAATTATTCAACATTGCATGCAACATTCAGATTTATTTGTAGCAGTCCTCAAGGAGTGTCTCAGAAGCCCTATTGAAAGCCGACATCCGGCTGATAATCGTAGAATGAAACGATAGCATGAAGGTTCCTCTGGACAGGATCCAGCATGCTCCCCAAATCGTGGTCAGCATCGTTGATTGACATTCTGCTTATCTCTTGCAGATGTTGGTGACAACACCGGAGAAGTGGGATGTGGTGACGAGGAAAAGTGTGGGAGACGTGGCTCTGTCCCAGATTGTTCGCTTGCTTATCTTGGATGAGGTGCACCTGCTGCATGAGGACAGAGGACCTGTCTTGGAGAGTCTGGTGGCCAGGACGCTGCGGCAGGTGAGCATTCGGAATGGCATCTATGTAATGCTGCACTCACACTGCCAGCAGTTTCATTTTGCCAAGCGCGTTGGCTTGCTTTGAGTTGTGTGACAATACACAAAAATTTTCATTTTCATTTTGCTACAAGGTTTCAACTTTTAATTTATTCAAACATTCAGTCTTAAATTAATAATGATTATGTGCGTGATCCATGAAGCACTTAAGAAAGTAAGAACGAACGAATGAAAGAAAGGAAGGAGGAAAGGACGAAGGAAAGAAAGAAAGAAGGAAGAAAGAAAGAAAGAAAGAAAGAAAGAAAAGGGAAAAAAAGAAGGAAAGAAATAAGGAAGAATGAAAGAAATAAAGAAAGAAAGACGGAAAGGAATGAAAGACAAAAAGGAAGGAAAGACAGAAAGGAAGGAAAGACAGAAAGGAAGGAAGGTTTGAACTTTGAATTAATTCATACATTCAGTCTTAAATTAATAATGATTATTTGTGTGATCCATCAAGAGTCTTAGAAGCACAGAAAGTAAGAACGAACGAATGAAAGAAAGGAAGGAAAAAGGGAAGGAAGGAAAGAAAGGATAAAGGAAGGAAAGAAGGGAAGAAAAAAACAAAAGAAGGGAAGGAAAGAATGAAAGAAGGAAAGAACAGAATGAAGTAGGAAAGGACGAAGGAAGGAAGAACAGAACAAAGAAGGAAAGGATGAAGGAAGGAAGGAAAGAAAGAAAGAAGGAAAGCTGGAAAGGAAGGAAGGATGAAAGAAATAAAGAAGGACAGAAAGGAATGAAAGACAAAAAGGAAGGAAAGACAGAAAGGAAGGAAGGTTTGAACTTTTAATTAATTCATACATTCAGTCTTAAATTAATAATGATTATTTGTGTGATCCATCAAGAGTCTTAGAAGCACAGAAAGTAACAACGAACGAATGAAAGAAAGGAAAAGAACAAAGGGAAGGAAGGAAGGAAAGAAAGAAAAGGAAGAAGGAAGGAAGGAAGGAAGAGAGAAAGAAATGAAGGAAAGACAGGACAGGAAGCATGGATGGCAGGACAGAAGGAAGGAAGGAAAGAAGGGAAGGAAAGAATGGAAGAAGGGAAGAAAAAATGAAAGAAAGGAAGGAAAGAACAGAACAAAGAAGGAAGGAAGGAAGAAGGAAAGAACAGAACAAAGAAGGAAGAAAGAAGGAAGGAATGAAAGGGAAGGAAGGAAGGAAGGAAGGAAGGAAAGGAAGAAAGCTGGAAAGGAAGGAAGGATGAAAGAAAGAAATAAAGAAGGACAGAAAGGAATGAAAGACAAAAAGGAAAGAAAGACGGAAAGGAAGGAAGGTTTGAACTTTTAATTAATTCATACATTCAGTCTTAAATTAATAATGATTATTTGTGTGATCCATCAAGAGTCTTAGAAGCACAGAAAGTAACAACGAACGAATGAAAGACAGGAAGGAAAGAAAGGATAAAGGAAGAAGGAAGGAAGGAAAGGAAGGAAGGAAAGAAGGGAAGGAAAGAATGGAAGAAGGGAAGAAATGAATGAAAGAAAGGAAGGAAAGAACAGAACGAAGAAGGAAAGGACAAAGAAAGGAAGAAGGAAAGAACAGAACGAAGAAGGAAAGGAGGAAGGAAGGAAGGTAGGAAGGGAAGGAAGGAAGAAAGAAAGAAGGAAAGAAAGAAAGCTGGAAAGGAAGTAAGGATGAAATAAATAAATAAAGAAGGACAGAAAGGAATGAAAGACAAAAAGGAAGGAAAGACGGAAAGGAAGGAAGGTTTGAACTTTTAATTAATTCATACATTCAGTCTTAAATTAATAATGATTATTTGTGTGATCCATCAAGAGTCTTAGAAGCACAGAAAGTAACAACGAACGAATGAAAGAAAGGAAAAGAACAAAGGAAAGGAAGGAAGGAAAGAAAGAAAGGAAGGAAAGGAAGGAAGAGAGAAAGAAATGAAGGAAAGACAGGACAGGAAGGATGGATGGCAGGACAGAAGGAAGGAATGAAAGAAGGGAAGGAAAGAATGGAAGAAGGGAAGAAAAAAATGAAAGAAAGGAAGGAAAGAACAGAACAAAGAAGGAAAGCTGTAATGGAAGGAAGGAAGGGAAAGGAAAGGGGAAGAAGGAAGAAAGACAAAGAAATGAAGGAAAGACAGGACAGGAAAGATGGATGGACAGAAAGAAATGAAGGAAAGACAGGACAGGAAGGATGGATGGACAGAAAGAAATGAAGGAAAGACAGGACAGGAAGGATGGATGGACAGAAAGAAGGAAGGAAAGAATGGAAGAAGGGAAAACAAAAATGAAAGAAAGAAGGAAAGAACAGAATGAATAAGGAAGGGATGAAGGAAGGAAAGAGAAAAAAGCTGATAAAAATGGATGAAAGGAAGGAAGGGACGGGAAGAAGGAAGGAATGGAAGAAGGGAAGTAAAAAAACGAAAGAAGGAAAGGACGAAGGAAGGAAGGAGGAAAGAACAGAACAAGGAAGGAAGGAAGGAAGAAAGAAATTAAGGAAAGAATGGAAGAAGGAAAGAACAGAACGAAGAAGGAAAGGACGAAGGAAGGAAAGAATGAAAGAAGGGAAGGAAAGAATGAAAGAAGGGAGGAAAGAATGAAAGAAGGGAGGTTAAGAATGAACGAAAGGAAGTTAAGAATGAAGGAAGGGAAGGGAAGAATGAAAGAAGGGAAGAAAAGAATGAAAGAAGGGAAGAAAAGAATGAAGGAAGGGAAGTTAAGAATGAAGGAAGGGAAGGAAAGAATGAAAGAAGGGAAGAAGAGAAGGAAAGGATGGAGGATGGAAGAAGGAAAGGATGAAGGAAGGAAAGAAGGGAAGAAAAGAATGAAAGAAGGGAAGGAAAGAATGAAGGAAGGGAAGAAAAGAATGAAGGAAGAGAAGGAAAGAATGAAGGGAGGGAGGAAGTTAAGAATGAAGAAAGGGAAGGAAAGAATGAAAGAAAGGAAGAAAATAATGAAAGAAGGGAAGAAAAGAAGGAAAGGATGGAGGATGGAAGAAGGAAAGGATGCACCTGAAATTGTTCAGGCAAAAGAATTCAGGCTTTAGGAAAGAGTGCTGCAGTTTTGTCTTCTCTTTTTCAGTGTTTGAAGTTAATGGACTTAATTGTACCACCCACGCCCTCATTTCAAAACCATTCAGCTTTAAATCCATGACTTTGGCAACCCTGCTGGTGTGACTTCCAAGTAGACATGGCTTAAGTGACACACAGATCTCTGGAGCGCAGAAGTCTCTTTAAATACTGCACTTTCCATTATATTGTATAGTCCAACCTAGACTGTAACTGGGAGATGCTGTCTTAGACTGTGTGTGTGTGTGTGTGTGTGTGTGTGTGTGTGTGTGTGTGTGTGTGTGTGTGTGTGTTTGTGTCTTAGTGTTCTCTTTGTGTGTTATTTTTTTTAATGCCTATATATTTTCCTGATTTGAGATAAAGGAGAAGTTACTTTGCAGAGGAGGGGGCATGTGGGGTTGAATTGTTTATTGCAGTCTGGGGAATGTATTGATCAATATGCAGATGGACTGAATCGAGCCTTGTATCGATTTATACGATGTAATAGAAAACGCCCATTCATTACACCTTTGTTATTTGTAGTTATCTGTTTGGTTAATTATATAATAATATATAAATGATATTATTTGTCCGTGAAATTTTATTGTGATCCTGATATGACTCAGATCAAAAGTTTGAGATTCTATTATACACCATGTTTACTGAATAGTTCTTTAGAGTGTGTGTGTGTGTGTGTGTGTGTGTGTGTGTGCATGGATGTTTGTGCACTCTCTGCTGCATGATTATGCTGTGTGAGTGACAGAGCTGCGCTGATGATGATTGGCAGGCCCCCTTACAGGAATCAGTCTGGCCGTTTGGGATATTAGTATGATTATGCAAATCCTGACAGGCAGAGAGATGTGAGCCTGCGTTCCTGACTATCCGATATCCGTGTTCCGTTCTGCCGAGCTGCAGTCAGGTGTCAGTCTCAAGGAGGAAATTAATAAAAGAGCTAAAGAGGTATTGTGGAAGGAGACAGCCCTCTTGGCAACAGAGTTCCTCAGCAGAGCCGTGTCCTTCCTTTTTCTCCGTTCAAAGTACAAAACAATTCTTTTGTAATTCCAGAGGGTTTTTATGAGAGCGAAGGAGAGATAAACAGGTGAGGACAATGGGAATGAAAGAGACTAACATGAATGAACAGACAAGAGCAAAAGCTCTTGATGGAGGTGCCAAAACACTGTTGTACGCGATCAGTTGAGCTTACAAGTGTGTTTCATGCGTTCCATTTTGTTTGAGATTGTGCAGTTAGCTTTGTCCCTGAATTACATTTTTATCAAAATAAAAGTAACCAAAACAGTATACCGTCTCCTCCGAAAGTATTGGAACCAGGCCCATTCTTTTATTTTTGCTACAGACTGAAGACATTTCAAATGTTAAATATGAGAATTGCAGCTTTCATTTCCTGATATTTACATCCAAGTGTGTCAAACAACTCAGATCATGGCAGCTTCGATGGCAGATCACCCAATTTCTTGATGAGCAAATCTCCCTTCAGGAGGTGAAAAGTATGATCAGTTGAGTCTGGTGATTGACTTGGCCAATCTGAAAACCTTCACTCCTCTGTTGTGTTGGAAGTGTGTTTTGGAGCCATGTCTTACTAAATGATGAAGTTCCTCACAATTAGATTGGATGCGTTTCTCTGTAAATTGGAAGACAGAATGTTTCTGTAGATGTCTGAATTCATTCTGTTGCTACCATCCTGAATTACATCAATAAAGATGAGTGATCCTGTTCCAGAGGCAGCCATGCACACCCAAGCCATGACACTACCTCCAGCAAGCGTGACTGATGAGCTCACATGTTTTGGATCGAGAGCAGATCCTTTCTTTATCCACACTTTGACCTTACCATCACTTTGGTCGAGGTTAATTTTGGTTCCAGGACTTTTGCGGTTCATCTCTGCAGTCCTTTGTGAATTCCAGTCTGCACTTATGATTCTTACTGCTGTTTGGATCTTGTGGTATGGACACTGTATTTCTGGTCTTTGAATGGTGGATCGTGATACCTTCACCCCTGCTCTGTGGTGGTTGTTGGTGATGTCACTGACTGGTGTTTTGGTTGTTTTCTTCACTGCTTTTGCTATATTTCTGTCCCCAGTTGCTGTGTTTTCCTTTCCTGTCCAATATCATCTCTGGCTGTTAGTAGACCATTGATTGTATTCTTATTCAGGACTTTCTAAATAGCTGTATTGGCTATGACTAGTGCTTGTGCAGAGACTCTGATATATTTCCCCTCTTTCCAAGCTTTAAAACAACTGGCTTTTTTTCTATAGACAGCTCACTGGTCTTTATGTTGGTTTATCCTTTTTAAACAACAAATACAGTCTTCCCAGGTGAAACCAAGCGCTTATATCAAGAGTAGATATTCAGAGCTGTTTTTTCTTTAAATAGTCAATTTAACAGAGCATACCTGGACAGTAAGAAACTGCCACATTTTGGTCACTGGTTCAACCAAAAGGTTCCATTTTCTAATTTAATCATCTAGATGTAAGTAAGTGGAAATGAAAGCTGAAATTCTGATCAGTCATTCCATAGTTTTTATATTATTTTGATCTCAAACCAGTAGTATATCATTGTATATCAGAAACAAAAGGAATTGGTCATTTCGTTCATTACTTTTGGAGGGCAAGTGATATTCGGCTTGTAGCCTTCACAAGAGATTAGTCTATCAATTTGTACAGGAGTGGATTGTGACCAGATTTTGGTTGGGTAAGAAGATGTAAAAATGAATTCTATAAAAAAAAAAAAAAAAAAAAAAAAAAAGACTATTACACGTAACCGTGTAACAGGCAAAAGTTCATCACATCAGTTTGTGGGCTCATACTTTGTGCCACAAAGTATGAAATATGCAGTTGTCTAGAATGTCTTTGTGTGCTGTAGAATTTAGATTTTCCTTCATTGGAATTAAGGGACCAAACATGCTCCAGTATGTCAATGCCACAATGCATAAATTGAGGTCCAGAAAGACACGTTTTGCCTGTGATCTGTTGCCTGTTGACTTGAGTGATCTGTGCAAAGCCCTGACCTCAACCCCACTGAACACCTTTGGAATGAACTGGGATGCTGAGTTTCCCTAATGCTATAGTGGATGAATGAGAAAATTCCCACACCCATGTTCCAAAATCTAGTGGAAAGCCTTCCCAGAAGAGTGGAGGTTATTATATCAGTGGAGGATTAAATCTGGAATGGGATGTTCAGCACGTACGTATGGGTGTGATGGTCAGATGTCTACAAACTTTTGGCTATACAGTGTATGCTTTAAGCCAACATCTGTTAAAATTTTAGAGTAACCGTGTAATAGGCAGTTGACGGTACAACAACATTCAATTACCCAGTAAACTGTTGAGCTAATTTAGAGCTAATATTGTAAGATCTGAATCTAGCCGAACAAACTGTTCATTGGAAAAAGAAGACATGTTTTTCCCTTCAGCCTTTGTGTGAGGAAACATGGTCACTATGGTGACAGTGATGTACAGGTATTATCTACTCCATAATCCCCCTTTCCCTCTCCAAATCTTTGCAGAAAGTCTAGGTGGGTTTAGAAAGTTAATAAAAGCATTTCTTTGCTGGATTGATGAAAGATATATTTTTTTTTCTTAAAGTGAAGTTGTCAACATCTATTCTATGTGGCAAAATCAATTTTGGTTAAAACTCAACTTTTCGCATGTTTGACTATTTTCCAGACTATGTTCCATACATACATCTAGTTGTTGTTGCAGGTCTGGAAACACTGCAGAAATCAGCCCTTCGATGTTTTACACTGTGTTTGGGCTCAAAATCAAATCCAAAACCTCAATACCCTTTTTTCTTATCTTTGAATTATGGAGATCATGCTTAGTAAGCAAGACTTTGCCTGCAGAAGTAGAAAGATGTGGCCTTATCAATAAAAGATGGATTAGAGGGGAAACTACGCTAAGTGATGAGCGCCTTTTTACCTTTGAGGACAGAAAACAAACCTGATGTACAATGCGTGTAGTATCTCTTAAAATCTAGATGATTCTCTGTGCTGGAATTCATTTAGATCAGTGTGGCACCTCAGTCTTCTTGTGGATCTCTATCTGTTTTAGAGTCAGTGAAGCATGGCACTTATTTTGGCTGGGCTAGCTGAAGCTGCTAGATTCTGTCATTCATAGTGCCCACTCTTGCTTTATGATATTTGCCACTTTCTCAGACTCACCTACCTTCTTGTTCCTCTAGTAGGCCATGTAGAAAGTGCTTGTTGTTGTACAACTACTGGTCTAATGATATGTTCTAGTTCTTTCCAAACACAAAATTCAGCTTTGTCTGTGTGGGCAGTAGCTGGTTGGAGTGGTTTGCATTTCATAGCTCAGGCAGGTAATGTCAAACTTTTCAGACTTTTCTCAATTTTTTTTTTTTTTTTGCATCACTTTAGCGATGTTCCCCAATGATTCAGTGACACAGAAAAACATACTCAGAGTATATCTAGAATTTTTTTTTTTCCCCAACTTGATTATACAGAAGCCATTTTATTCTTCTTGAGATGTTACATTTACAGAGTCTGTAGTCTTGACATGCAGCTTGTGTGCTGTTTACCACAAAGTGTCTGAATAAAAAACCTTTACTTAGCCCACACAGCACGCTGTACTATACATAGATTTATGAACAGTCTGCCATATGGCCCTTTGAACAAAAGCCTCAGTAAAACTAGACTAAATGAAACCATTAAAATAAAATACAAGGATAGGTCTTTACCTTTTAGAGCTTATGCTATCAGGATGGATTTTTTTTTTTACCCCAAGTCCTTGATCGGGTCATCTTATAAAGTTTTTTTTTGTGCTCGACTAATAATGTTTTGTCAAACTGCGATTGGCAATTAGCTAGCTCACATGACTGCACCACTGTCAAAAAACAATAAAGATGACAACATGCAAAATAAATGTTTATTAATATTATTAAAATGAATTATAAATATTTCATTTTGGGTAATTTGGGTTTGGCTCGTGCAACAACAGCTGCTACGGTCAATAATTATTTTGTGCAAAATTCACCTAGGTGGTTGGTTTTACAGAGAAAACAGCCCATGTGTGTAGATAAGTGGTAGGTGTAGTTTATAAACATTGACATTGAGCACAAATTTTCAGGCAATTTTCAGATTTCTGCATCAGTAAATCAGATTAATATTTATGCTTAATGTTCTGCATTCTTATCATTATTTCTTGAGAAAAGTCATTCACTGTGTCTCCCCTCTCAGCATGCAGTGTAGAACTACACTGTGGTCAGTCTGCTTTCCAGGGCTACCTTCTTGTCTTCCATTTCAACTCGTTGCAGATATAATATCTACTGCTACTTGCCAGTCTTTTGTCTAATGGCTAGATCTATTCCATTCACATTGCTGTTTACAGCTCAGGAGGAAATGATATACAGCAGATAGTGACATTTTGCTTTCTAATTAGGGATATTACTAATAGTCCTTGAATATGTACTGCCCATATATAATCATCAGATCCATAAGAAGGGGCAGTGAAAAATCTTTCTCAGCAAGTTTAGAGCACCAAAGTTACAAAGTCCTGTTTTAAAGTGAACTTGAACGTTCAGCATCTAGGTTTGGCAGAAGTTGATCATGCCAGATTGGGACGAATAATTAATATGTAAATTAGTGGTTATCAAGCGATTAGTGTTAATCGGCAATAAGCATATTTTATTTTATACCCTGCCCTTTTTTCAAATCCTCAGCATGGGGCAAGATTTCCTCTGAGGATCATTAATGCTTCCTTTCAGACATAAAAATGCTTTCAGCAAAGCTGTTTATGAAGACAAGCCACACTTTTTTTTTTAAATAGAGGACACACTGTAAAAGTCTCCTTCATTTTGTGCCAAGGTAAAGTACATTAAATAGTATTGGAATGATGGTTTGTGCTTTCTGGTAATATTCTAAATATGAAAATATCATCAAGGGACAGTTTTTATTATTATTATTATTATTTATTTTTATTTTTTTTAGTTATTATTAAGTGCTAGTGAATTGGCTTGAATAGAATAAAAAACGTGACCAAGCTGCAGCCCTTACTCAGTGCAGCTGTCTTAATAAGGATTTCGACGGTCACTGATGAACAAGCTTTTCACCTTAAATCCGTTCGGAAACACATCTGATGCTTAAAAACGGATCAAGAGCGTAGGAATTTTCGTTTGAGGTGATAAAGGTGAACGTTGCTTTCAGCTGATGGGTAGAGCTTGATCAGCTGATCAGTAGTGATAAGATGAATCTTGTGGAAATGGTCTATGCTGTATTGTTACAGTGGCTTGTTTTATTGTGATATTTCTCATCCTCAGTGCCAGATAGGCAGAACTTCAGAGAGTGCTTTAGCTTTGCTTTGTACCTGCAGGCAGTGAGATATCTAGATTACTAAGACAGCTAGTGCATCATATTAAAAGTCTAACCAATCTCCTCTGTCAAGTACACAACAGGAGGGACAGAGTGCTCTCTGTCATACGCACACCACACACACTGTCTCTTTCTCTTCGTTCCCTCTTCTATATCTGCATGTCCATTTTTTCTTTCTCTCATTCATTACTGGCCATTTGAAGTGCAGAATGCTGTACTTGATATCACACTGTGAATAAAACCCATCTGTTGATAAGTGAGTGGCTCAATAAATTCTGACTATTGTCAGCCTAGCTGGTATTCATATTCCTAATTAGATCTGTAATGATGGAGTAGGATATTTTAATAAAATGTAAAGCATGTAATGAGCTACTCAACAGTCAAAATAAAGCTATGGGCTATTTCATCATTCTTGGGCTATACTGAGTAACAGCTTGTTCCTTGCTTCACCTGTCTGTATTTGAATGCAGTGTAAATTCCAGTGTTTTCAAAAAATCTGTCTTTCCATCGGAAGACTGGTGCTGCATTGTTTATTTGTGCAGGTGGAGTCAACTCAGAGCATGATTCGCATCTTGGGCCTGTCTGCTACGCTGCCTAATTACTTGGACGTGGCATCATTCCTGCATGTGAACCCATACATCGGCCTGTTCTTCTTCGACAGCCGCTTTCGTCCTGTTCCCCTCGGACAAACCTTCGTTGGAATTAAGACTACAAACAAGGTAAACAGTGGATTGTGTTTTTTACACACCATCCTAATGAAACACAATGTCATGACAGCAGACCTGCCAGCCTTCACACACTTTGCATAGGTGCTCTGCATTTTAACTCCAACTCTGCATTATCACTCAAATATATAACAAAAAAACTTTTTCCTCCCTAAAAAAATAGCAAATGAACCACTCAATGTAGGATTCTGCAATGACTGACAATTGCATAAGTGTTTTGAACTCTCTGGTATTAGCGAATACACTATGGAGGCACTGCCACATTCCCCTCACCTAACAGCCTTGTTGTTTTGGCCTGTTCTCTTGTCTTGACTCAGTTTTCTAGCTTGAATAATACATAGAAGTGCCAAATAATGTGTGGAGTTCATTATTCAATACTTAGCTGACATTGGTCAAAAATATTGTAGTTGTGTGTGGAAAATGGCTGACAATTAAAAAAAATAAATTATTGGAAAAGTCAGTTAGACCTGTACGTGGATGGATGGATGGATTTTAAGATATATGACATGAGTTATGAAATGTATGATGTATGATATGAGAAACTTAATGTATGAGAGAGATGAGATGTATGATATTTGAGTGATTTGAGAGATGAGATGTATGATATTCGAGTGATATGAGAGAGATGAGATGTATGATATATGAGTGATATGAAAGTGATGAGATGTATGAGTGACATGAGAGAGATGAGATGTATGATATGTGAGTGATATGAAAGTGATGAGATGTATGAGTGACATGAGAGAGATGAGATGTATGATATGTGAGTGATATGAGAGAGATGAGATGTATGAGTGATATGAGAGAGATGAGATGTATGATATGTGAGTGATATGAGCTGTATGAGTGATATGAGAGAGATGAGATGTATGAGTGACATGAGAGAGATGAGATGTATGATATGTGAGTGATATGAGCAAGATGAGATGTATGATATATGAGTGATATGAGAGAGATGAGATGTATGATATATGAGTGATATGAAAGTGATGAGATGTATGAGTGACATGAGAGAGATGAGATGTATGATATGTGAGTGATATGAGAGAGATGAGATGTATGATATGTGAGTGATATGAGCTGTATGAGTGATATGAGAGAGATGAGATGTATGAGTGACATGAGAGAGATGAGATGTATGATATGTGAGTGATATGAGAGAGATGAGGTGATATGAGAGAGATGAGATGTATGATATGTGAGTGATATGAGCTGTATGAGTGATATGAGAGAGGTGAGATGTATGAGTGATATGAGAGAGATGAGATGTATGATATATGAGTGATATGAGAGAGATGAGATGTATATGTGAGTGATATGAGCAAGATGAGCTGTATGAGTGATATGAAAGAGATTAGATATATGAGTGATTTGAGCAAGATGAGCTGTATGAGTGATATGAAAGAGATTAGATATATGAGTGATATGAGAGAGATGAGATGCATGAGTGATATGAGAGAGATGAGATGTATGATATATGAGAGAGATGAGATGTATGATATGTGAGTGATATGAGAGAGATGAAATGTATGATGTATGATATGAGAGACTTAATGTATGAGAGAGATGAGATGTATGATATTTGAGTGATTTGAGAGATGAGATGTATGATATTCGAGTGATATGAGAGAGATGAGATGTATGATATATGAGTGATATGAGAGAGATGAGATGTATGATATATGAGAGAGATGAGATGTATGATATGTGAGTGATATGAGAGAGATGAGATGTATATGTGAGTGATATGAGCAAGATGAGCTGTATGAGTGATATGAAAGAGATTAGATATATGAGTGATTTGAGCAAGATGAGCTGTATGATATATGAGAGAGATGAGATGTATGATATATGAGTGATATGAGAGAGATGAGATGTAGGAGTGATATGAGAGAAATGAGATGTATGAGTGATATGAGAGAGATGAGATGTATGATATGTGAGTGATATGAGCAAGATGAGATGTATGAGTGATATGAGAGAGATGAGATGTATGATATATGAGAGAGATGAGATGTATGAGCTATAAAAGAGAGATGAGATGTATGATATGTGAGTGATATGAGCAAGATGAGCTGTATGAGTGATATGAGAGAGATGAGATGTATGATATATGAGTGATATGAGAGAGATGAGATGCATGATATATGAGAGAGATGAGAAAGATGAGATGTAGGAGTGATATGAGAGAGATGAGATGTATGAATGATATGAGAGAGATGAGATGTATATGTGAGTGATATGAGCAAGATGAGCTGTATGAGTGATATGAGAAAGATGAGATGTATGAGTGATATGAGAGAGATGAGATGTAGGAGTGATATGAGAAAGATGAGATGTATGAGTGATATGAGAGAGATGAGATGTATGATATATGAGTGATATGAGAGAGATGAGATGTATGATATGTGAGTGACATGTGAGAGATGATATGTATATGTGAGTGATATGAGCAAGATGAGCTGTATGAGTGATATGAAAGAGATTAGATATATGAGTGATTTGAGCAAGATGAGCTGTATGAGTGATATGAAAGAGATGAGATGTATGAGTGATATGAGCAAGATGAGATGTATGATATGTGAGTGATATGAAAGAGATTAGATATATGAGTGATATGAGAGAGATGAGATGTATAATATATGAGAGAGATGAGATATATGATATGTGAGTGATATGAGCAAGATGAGATGTATGAGTGATATGAAAGATGAGATATATGAGTGATATGAGAGCAATGAGATGTATGATATATGAGAGAGATGAGATGTATGATATGTGAGTGATATGAGCAAGATGAGCTGTATGAGTGATATGAGAAAGATGAGATGTATGATATTTGAGTGATATGAGCAAGATGAGCTGTATGAGTGATGTGAGAGAGATGAGATGTATGAGTGATATGAGAGAGATGAGATGTAGGAGTGATATGAGAGAGATGAGATGTAGGAGTGATATGAGAGAGATGAGATGTATGAGTGATATGAGAGAGATGAGATGTATGATATATGAGAGAGATGAGATGTATGAGTGATATGAGCAAGATGAGATGTATGAGTGATATGAGAGAGATGGGATGTATGATATGAGTGATATGAGAGAGATGAGATGAGTGACATGTGAGAGATGAGATGTATATGTGAGTGATATGAGCAAGATGAGCTGTATGAGTGATATGAAAGAGATTAGATATATGAGTGATTTGAGCAAGATGAGCTGTATGAGTGATATGAAAGAGATGAGCTGTATGAGTGATATGAGAAAGATGAGATGTATGAGTGATATGAGAGAGATGAGATGTAGGAGTGATATGAGAGAGATGAGATGTATGAGTGATATGAGAGAGATGGGATGTATGATATGTGAGTGACATGAGAGAGATGAGATGTATATGTGAGTGATATGAGCAAGATGAGCTGTATGAGTGATATGAAAGAGATTAGATATATGAGTGATATGAGCAAGATGAGATGTATGAGTGATAAAGAGATTAGATATATGAGTGATATGAGCAAGATGAGATGTATGATATATGAGAGAGATGAGATGTATGATATGTGAGTGATATGAGCAAGATGAGATGTAGGAGTGATATGAGAGAGATGAGATGTATGGTATATGAGAGAGATGAGATGTATGATATGTGAGTGATATGAGCAAGATGAGATGTATGAGTGATATGAGAGAGATGATATGTATGATATATGAGTGACATGAGAGAGATGAGATGTATATGTGAGTGATATGAGCAAGATGAGATGTATGAGTGATGTGAGAGAGATGAGATGTATGAGTGATATGAGAGAGACGAGATGTATAATATGTGACTGATATGAGAAAGATGGGATGTATGATATGTGAGTGATATGAAAGAGATTAGATATAAGTGATATGAGAGAGATGAGATGTATGATATATGAGAGAGATGAGATGTATGATATGTGAGTGATATGAGCAAGATGAGATGTATGAGTGATATGAAAGATGAGATATATGATATGTGAGTGATATGAGCAAGATGAGCTGTATGAGTGATATGAGCAAGATGAGATGTATGAGTGATATGAAAGATGAGATATATGATATTTGAGTGATATGAGCAAGATGAGCTGTATGAGTGATATGAGCAAGATGAGATGTATGAGTGATATGAGAGAGATGGGATGTATGATATGTGAGTGACATGAGAGAGATGAGATGTATATGTGAGTGATATGAGCAAGATGAGCTGTATGAGTGATATGAAAGAGATTAGATATATGAGTGATATGAGAGAGATGAGCTGTATGAGTGATATGAAAGATGAGATATATGAGTGATATGAGAGAGATGAGATGTATGATATATGAGAGAGATGAGATGTATGATATGTGAGTGATATGAGCAAGATGAGATGTATGAGTGATATGAAAGATGAGCTATATGAGAGAGATGAGATGTATGAGTTATAGGAAAGAGATGAGATGTATGAGTGATATGAAAGCTGAGATATGAGTGATATGAGAGAGATGAGCTGTATGATATATGAGTGACATGAAAGAGATGAGCTGTCTGATATATGAGTGGTATGACAGAGATGAGATGTATGATATATGAGTGATATGACAGAGATGAGATGTATGATATATGAGACGAGAGAGATGAATTATGTGATGTATATGATATATATATAGATATTATATGAGGCATGGGTTATGTGAGATTTATGATATGAGATACAATATATATAATATTGTATATAGTGTGATGTATAAAATCATCCTCTTTAAGGTTGTCAGGTCTGTGAAAGATTTTACATTACAGTGCAAAGCTACATCTGTGTATTCTGTATATGTTCAGATCCAGCAGCTGCATGACATGGAAGAGGTTTGCTACAACAAAGTACTGGAGCAGATTAAAGCTGGACATCAGGTATTTTGTGTGTGTGTGTGTGTGTGTGTGTGTGTGTGTGTGTGTGTGTGTGTGTGTGTGTGTGTGTTTGTTTGTGTCTGTTTCCCCTAATGCCATCATTAACCACAGCTTGAAAGTCAACGTGTTCTAAGGACTGTTTATTCATGCAGGTTTCCCTGATGAGAATAGGAAAAAGAAACTCTACACAAAGTCCATTACTTGGCAGCTTAATATAGTTTCATTTGAAAAGAATAAAAAGCCCTGGAGTCTGGATATGTCCATTGCAAGAGTCCAAAATTTTGATAATGACTTATTAAATCAGATCCAGAGTGGCTCATCCTGTTCCTTTAGCATCTCACAGACTTCTCCACTCCGGGGCAGTTTGTGACTCATGCCTCTTACTCAGTTTCAGAGCCACACAAATCACTAAACTGAAAGACGCTTAAACACCACATCCATGCCCAGAGAATTATAATTGCTGCTCACTCACTTATTCCTCCTGCTTGATCCAAGATTGTTGTTCTCTGTTTTCTCAGATTTCTCTCCAGTGTCAGTCATTGCCAATTCTCTTTCACCCAAACTATAATCATGAAGTTGATTGTTGTCAAATGAATTGTGGGCTGCAATAAAGCTGTGCTTTTTAGCTTATAGTTTGAAAGCAGGTGACCTGTGAAGAACATAACAATTCAGTGCGCACATACATTTATGTCAGTGAATGGCGGGATGACTTAAAACGTAGTGCGTATCTCTCTAGAACAGAAGTACACAGTAAGCGTGTTTGTTGTGGTCATTCTGACAGCATGAGAACTCAGCAGATAACATAAATAATGACTCCATTTCCAAGGTGCATGCTCGATCCTATTTTGTCTAGCATGCTTGTGCACAATATAGATTTGAATAAAAATAAAGAACTTGACCAGCCTTGGGAAAATCCTTCTATTTCATAATATGTCCTACTGTATAGTCCTGAAGGCTACAGGCATTCCTGAACTGAAATATTTCTCTTCCGACTCACACTCAGTATTTAATTGCAAACAGAGCTGATTAGGTTTAGGACCAGTACGCGGTATCTCAGGGTTGAAAGACACTGGGTTACTGATCAGAAGGTCATGAGTTCAAAGCAGCACCAAGCTGCCACTGCTGGGCTCATGAGCAAGGCCCTTAACTCTCAACTACTCAGCTGAATAAATTGGATCCATTTAAAATGTAATGTTCTTTCATTTCTATAATTCGCTCTGGATAAAGGCATCTCCCAAACGCCATAAATGTGACCGAGACTCATCTTCATATTGCTATTGCACATAACTATCAAAGCATGACATTCACTTTGTGAGGAAATCACACTTAGCTAGCAAGGTTTAAGACAGATTTAGGCAGAACACTGATGACTATTTTTACCACTGTGCTTGTTAAACTAGCTTCTTCCCCAGTATCATCATTACAGAAAGGCAACAACAAAATTTTAATAAATTTATTTTATTTATTTATTTTTTTTTAAATTATAATTATGCCAGTAATAATTAGATTTAATTGTTTTTTACAATGGCAAACAACATAACAGGCAGAAAAACACAAGTTTGGCCCATTCCTAATTTTTTTTTTTTTTTTTTTTTGAGTTTTGTTTTTTTTTATTTTTATTATTGTTCTTTATTTATTTATTTGGGGCTGTTTGACATTCAGTAGGTTTTCCTGAACCACCACACACACCCACAAGTGTTGAACCGATGTTATCTGACTGGCTTGGGTCTTTGGTTCAGCTTGGCATTTTGTGTTTAATTGAGAGAGGAGGCTGTGTTGTTATTATTATAGTAGCAGTAGAATTATAAAACAGTTTTCTACAAAGCAGAATAAAGGGCTCTGGTGTCTGACATGGAAATAATTGTCTTTTATCTTTTGTAGTCTCTCTAGACCAATATAATCATCCTCAGTCCAGTGCCTCATATAACTCTGTCATAATGTGGTTTTAAACTTTTTTTGTCACGTCATGTGCAATTCTACCTCATTTATAAAGAAGCTTTTCATATTTTTAATAGTTTTAATTAAGTAGTTAAATATATAATTAAAAAGTGGTCCCGTTCCTTTTAGTAGACATTGTCCCAAAGCACATTTCTAGAAATCTGGATGTAGATTTAGATTCATAAAAAGCAAACCAGAGGCGACAGAGGGGGGAAAAACTGTGGCACGACTTGAGATAGAAATCTTGAGAGGAACCAGACTCGAAAGGGAACTCATCCTCTTCTGGGTGACACTGGAGAGTGGTATTATAAATCATTACTCTCCTACAGCTGTATAGTACAAAGATAAACTGTACTAAGCGTGTTGAAAGGACGGGCTGTATGAGCATCACAGTCGTTAGGAAGAATGACTAGGAAGGTTTTCTGTTTTTGAGAAGTGCAGAGCTTTAGGGGAATCCATGTGAGAGCATGCCTAGAAGCAGAAACTGAGTGACATGTCATTAGTTAACCTCCAGCTGGTATTACCTGCATCACACTTCTCTGAGACTGAATCTCAATAAGTGTCCTTACAGGCAAATTGTACACTGTGTAAATTCTGCAACAGTTTTGTTTTGTACATCATTTGTGCAGCATCAGTCAGGGATTATTTGCAATGAGTTAAAGAATCTATTCTTTGCTCCCTATTTAATAATTATGATCAAAACTTGCTGTCACTTGACAGTACTTGTGTTAATCACTAGAAACCCTCTTCATGCACTTCAACAGACATAACAACGGCTAACATACCATACTGCTAATCCTTATTAACTGTGGAATACAAAAAAATGAACTTAAAAATACTAAATCACACTGTGTGTGTGCGTGTGTTATTTGTCTGCTTGTGTGTACATGCATGTCTGCTTGCCCCTTATGTCTTTTTATCTCCCACACTCACAAACTCAAAAGGGACAGGAAAAGCTGTGAATTCAGCCCTCTCTTATTCTGCCCATCTGCTCACAGTAATGAGCTTCCTGTGTCCCCCTCCACACACACACACACATACACACAAGAGCTTAGCACATTAGCCGCTTGCATGACAGTCAATACTCAATCATTTTTCAATTTTAAAAATGCTCAATAGTCCGTAGTGATGAAAACTTGTGATAACACAGCCTCCACAATCGACCTGTGAGCGTTTCACATGATCAATGTTTTAAATCTCACTTCATTTTTATGCACGGACTCACGAAAAAAGAAAGTCTAGTCCTTTAGGTTATAGGATTAAAGTACTTTTTGAATTACAGTTTTCTGGCCACAGAGCATGCATCAGCACATCATCACGTAAATCCTTAATAACTCTGAAACTGCATATTGCATCCTTGACTCTTGGCCTGTAGCTATTAAAAGGGAATGATTGCCAATATGAAGTAATGAACATTTGCTTTCAGCACTATGGCTACACAACAGAGTGATCACTGTTGCAGTTAATTCATTTAATTAGCATTAATGCTACCTGAATACCATTGTCTAAAAAAATCAGTGAAGGGAAAAGATGAAGGTGGTAAAGTGAGCCATATAGCTAGAGAGGCTAAGCTGAGACAGGGCAGGAGATCATAAACTATGAATTTCTCAGCATCAAACAAACTCTGCACTATATTTACAGCCTGCTTATTTACACCATCTGTTTGGTGGAACAGTTCATACTTTTCACTACACAGCCAGCGCGTTATGCCCAACAACACGCAATACATACAATGCTGGCAATGAAGAATTAGTTTAAAGGTTTAATATGAATTTTTCTTTTTTATGTTAAGGTAATTTGGGGGGCACGGTGGCTTAGTGGTTAGCACGTTTGCCTCACACCTCCAGGGTTGGGGGTTCGATTCCCGCCTCCGCCATGTGTGTATGGAGTTTGCATGTTCTCTCTCAGGTTTCCTCCGGGTACTCCTCCCCCAGTCCAAAGACATGCATTGTAGGTTGATTGGCATCTCTAAATTGTCTGTAGTGTGTGATTGTGTGAGTGAATGAGAGTGTGTGTGTGCCCTGCGATGGGTTGGCACTCTGTCCAGGGTGTATCCTGCCTTGATGCCCAATGATGCCTGAGATAGGCACAGGCTCCCCGTGACCCGAGAATAGTTCGGATAAGCGGTAGACAATGAATGAATGAATGTTAAGGTAATTTATGTAATTACAGCAGTGTCCAACACAAATTCTGCCCAGGTCTTGAAAAGACCATACACTAGCTATTAAATAGTTCAGCTTATTATTTCTGCTCTTAGTTAACACTAATAACCTCAAAACTGGACAGAAACTCTTCAGCTGTATAAGCTATAAAGTGAAATCATTTAAAGTTTAATAATATACAGTCAGGGTTACCTCACTGTGAGGATGTGGACCAGTCAGGGAGATGGTAAAAGCAGCGAGACAGACGGTAAAGGAATGCAGACAGATGGTTAAAAGGCAGTCTTAATCTAATATTTTACACAAGATGAAACATTCTGAAATCAGCTTCATGTACTGTAAGAGTAGACTGGGAAATGCGGGATTTTGGTTTAATACCGCGATTATTGTGAAGTATACCTTTAGCACTGAATCCACTATGGAAAAAGTGGTCAAGTAGTCCACTATTTTATTTCATTTCATTTTTTGTTTTATTATTTATTTATTTATTTATATGTTTGTTCATTCATTTGTTTAGTTTAGTTTTTTGTTTAGTTTGTTTGTGTTTTGTTTTGTTTTGTGTTTTGATTTGTTTTATTTGATTTTATTTATGTGTCCTGTTAGTTTACTACTGAAAACAAATAATTGTGCAACGTCTTATATGAGCTATAATTGTTTTACACATATTGCAAATGGATACTGGTAAGAACGAGAATTAAAAACTCACACAGAATTGTATCATATATTCAAAGAACATACATGTCCCACATCTCCCATATGAATTGTCTTGGCTTTCGTTAGCGTTTGTTTTCTCAACCCTACACTGGGCGATACATTCATGATTTGGATGTGAGACTGATTGTACCAGATGTGTTGATGTATTTCAGACCGTATGATATGTGAGTCCACCCACACTGTACAGTGGCGTGAGTGGGAATGAGGGCAGAAACTATGCTATGGATCTGCTGTAAGTTCAGTCTAGTATGAAAATGTTAAGCAGTAGTGCACTATGCATCGTTTCAATATTATTCTCAAATTTCTGCAGACCAAATGAAACAAGGCAGCGGGCCACATTTTGCTCGTAAACCTTGAGTTTGACACAAATGTGCCATAAATCTGCAGTATGTAAGCTTTAGGAATTTATCTCTGTTGCCCAAACTAATATTGTGAGCTTCTCATTAAGGATTAATCTCATGACTCAGAGAGTACTAGATAAATGAACTCGTTCTTTCCTTTAGCAAGAGCTTGTTTTTTTTTTATCTCGCATGCTATGGTTAGCTTGGGCTGTGTTGTGCTTTATTGTGATTTCAGAGCTCTGTGATTATGAACTGACTGATGCCTCGACCTAACATTTGTTAATCAGGGATGGGAGGGGATGTGTTAGCTTATTGGTGAAGGCATTGGACTATTAATCGGATGTTTGTGAGTTTGAATCCCAGTTCCACCAAGCTCTCCACTACTGGCCCTGAGCAAGGCCCTTAACCCTCAATTGCTCAGTTGTATAAATGAGATAAAATGTAAGTCGATCTGGATTAGGGCGTCTGCTAAGTGCCGTAAATGTAAATCAGGATCAGAACACAGAGATGTTCAGCAAGCTGATGCTTAAGCCATGCTGGAAATTTAACTGCAAATGGGTCCTTGGCTATAATTCTTTTGGGTAAAATGATGTAAAATATACTTGAGCTGTTGTGTAACCTGTGCTTCAAAAATCCCCACCCAGCATCCCTGTCTCTCTCCATAATACAGAATTACCTTGGCAACTCGAAACCTTTTTTTTTTATTCAACAAAAATCCAAAACCCTGTACCTTTTAAAAATACACCCGATTTGCTAAACTGATTTTTGTCACTATTTAAAATTCTGTAAATTTCACTAATCACCCTATATATCATGCTACATTATACCTGTAACATAAAGCAAACATTTCAGCCTCTTGCTGATCTAAACCTGGGTCAAGTGAGCTTTTAAAAAGTATCTGCATTTTCACTACATGTACAACTGAACTGCTTTTTCATACGTATTCTGATTAGGACACTCATGACCATGTGTGAAGTGGGAAAATCTATTAGAATTTCACTGAATTCAGTATCCAGCCATGTACACCATGCCACCATAAACAGGTATATATATTCTGTATTAAGAAGACACTGATTGAGTTCTGCTTTAAGCAGCTGGGGCTGTTATGTGGATCTGCAGTATATTTGTGATTTCTAGGCATGCTGCCATAGCGCCATAGAGAGAAGCTACTCTCTCAGCTTGATATTAAATTGTCAGAACTGTTGGTGACATATATTAATTTCATCTGGGCATATGATGGATGGAATTTTCTTTATGAAATACCCCCTTTAGCTCCTCTGTTGAGACTTGGACCGGCAGACAGAGCATTAATAAGCTTCAGGAAGATTTCAGTAACAGCTTGAGCCTTTAGTCCCTAAAGGCTTCGACATGATAAAAACAAACCACTAAATAACATTTGTTGCAAAGGTTCCTGGACCTTTTTCTAGCTATTTTTTAAAATCGAAAAGAAGACAAAAATAAGAGAGGTAAGAAGAGTGCAATAAGCAGTACATATTTATGTTTTTTGAAAGAGCTTAGGTATTAGCTGGAAAGCAAGTTAGGTGTTTTTGTCAGATTTTCATTTCTAACCCACTTTTTTTCACTCATTCAGTGTGTTTTGCTAGTCTATAGTAACTCATATAAGCACTCTACAACCATGGCAAGCAGAAAAGCATCTCAGAATGCACAACAATTTGAACCTTGAGGTGGATGAGCAGCAATAGCAAAGGACCACATGGGATTCCACTTTTGTCAGCCAAGAACATGAATCTTTGGCTACAGTGGGCACAGACTCACCCAAACTCCACAGTGGAAGAATAAATCTTGATTTCTGCTGCGACATGCAGGAGTATTTGGCTTCAGCAGCATGAATCCACTGACCCAGCATGCCTTGTATCAACAGTTCAGGCTGGTTGTGCTGCTGTAATTAGATTGATGCCAGTGAAGTATCGTTTGAATGACGTGGTTTATCTGCATCCATGTTCGTTCCCTTTAATACAACAAATTACCCATTTTATCTATCCCACAAAGAACTGGATGTTCTGAGAGAAAGGGGGTATCAGTGTTCCTGATAGATTTAGGTTTATCAGATTCATGTGTTCAAGGCCACATTTAACTTTTAGCACAGATAAACTCTGCACAGTGGAAGTCTTCTCATAAGCAGTTAAAGGAGATAATACAGTGTCTCTGCATGGTTGACTTAGAACCCAAGCTTTTTTATTTTATCCATAGACAAATACCATAAATAAATTGCTCATTACTCTAGATTTTTAGTACGTATCTGCTTGATTTGCTTCTCAGAACATGTGAGTGACTCAGTCTGGTATTATGTTGTGTTTCAGGGCACTGAGTGTCCTTGAGTAGACTGTGCTAGTCCAATATTTCCCTGTGACTTAGGCTTTTTCATCAAGGTAAAGACACAGTTCATTATATCAGCCTGCAGCACTCAGGCTTTTTGGGAATTGCTAAAACCAGGGTGATCTGACCTTATTCTGCTGCAGTTGTATACTGCTGACTGCATACTGGTGCAGCTGTACAGAGCTGCTCTCCAGCTGTTTTAATTCTCAGAAACAAACCCAGGGAGTACTGGATATGTACTCTGTGTTGAATCAGACATTATTTTTAAGATCTCTATATTGTGACACACTGCTAGAGTGCTGTAGAAACAAGTTTAGAAAAAAAAGAGTGAGAGAGAGTCTGCTATAGACTGACATCCTGCCCAGGGTGTACCATGCCTTGTGCCCTGAGCCTCCTGGGATAAACTCCAGGTTCCCCACGACCCAGTAGGATGACCGGTGTAGAGAATGGATGGATGGGATGAAGAAAAAATATATATAGAGATAGAGGGATTGCTCTGGATAAGGCTGTCTGCCAAAGCCCTACATGTAAATAATTACACTTATCTATCTTCACTTCAGTCATAGTTCAACTTAATTATTCAGTTACTCAGGACATTACTATAAATATGACTAGATAGATATTATAGATATTAGAATAACTATAGATATTATTTTCTACTAAACATAATTATACTCAGTGTTATATAGAATTGTTAATTCAAGCTAGTAACTAAATGTTTTTGATTTTACCTCCTTGTTTAGTCACAGCTGTCCATCTGCACTCTCAGATTCTGTGAATTACACAGGGTAGAAAGCATTTCCTTCTAGAACATACTGTAAGCAGTTCACAATATGAACAATGAGGAGCAATTTGACATCCAGACTCATCATTCTCTTCAAGGCTTAGCGACTATGCAGCTATTCTCCACGGAAGCGTCAGTGCAATATCACAAATAAAAGAAACCAAATAATACACATTTTCATTCATTAAGTTTTAAACAGTATTATCATCAGCTGCTATACAATCCTATTTTTATATTATATTATATTATATTATATTAAAGTGATATTAGCCCTCATAAAATTGCACAGTGTGGGTCTTGTTGTTAATTAACACAAAACACTAGGAAAAACAAATTCAGTGATGAATAGCATGAGGATTGTTAAACAGATTTCTCAAATGAAATCACAGCGTTTTTGACATTCATGGAAACCCACTTGTGATTTAACTTCCATCTTGATTAATTAACACCATGCTGACTTTGGAAGTTTGGGGTAATATTTACGTCATATTATGATATTTGAGTAGCCTTTTGTGTCCTGAAAGAGCAATGCAGGGACACATGAAAGTGTGCCTTGTAATTACAATATCACAAAGTCAGTAATAAATAGACTAGGTTCTAAAGGTTAAGAAGAATGTGTTTTATTGTTCTATGTAATTTCGGAAAATGAGAGTGAGAAGTTCATTAGGACACAGAGCTTGAGATTTTCATAGAGTTGCAGGAAATGATCCTAAAAGTTCAGGTTCACTGCAATATAATAACTTAGCAAGTATAAATAGCTTGAAAATAGGCAAGCTCACCCACTGTTTCCCCTTATTAGATTTTTTTTTTACATAAATATAATATTATTACTTATTTCAAGCTTGTGGGTCTATTGCTATATAATGCTCAATTCAAGCATTCATTTCTAGAAGGAAGAAAATTATTCATGGAATGAAATCATTTAAAAACTTTAAATTAATGAATAATGAATAATGAATATTTGTTATTATAATAATTTACATTATGAGAAATATTAGATAACTTTTCCTTAGTTCAGTATATCTTTACTCGTTCTGTACAGGGTTCCAGCTATGTATGCTTCTCAACACAAAAAAACATGATTAACACTCATTTGGGAGCATTTCATTTTAAGGTTCTAGATCTCTGGATGCAGTCTTACACTGAGAATTAAGACTAATATATGAACAGTTCAGACTTCTTTGTATAGAAATGTATTTATTCCACAATATCACAGATACTAATGAAATTGTTAGCTCTTTTAGTATCTCCAGTTATGTAGCAATGTGGATATGTATTCATTAAGGAATAACACAGTCCAGACTGTGATCCATCCATCCATCCGCCTACCGTCTAAGTTAAGTTCAGATAAATTGTCTTTATTTGTCACATAGACATTACTGCAGAGTGAAATTCTTTCTTCGCATAGCCTATTCTTTGTGATTGGTGTCAGAGCACAGAGTCAGCCATGATGCAGCGCCCCTGGAGCAGGGTGGGTTCGGGGCCTTGCTCAAGGGCCCAACAGTGGCAGCTTGGCGGTGCTGGGGCTTAAACCCCGATATTCCGGTCAATGACCCCGTCCGTCCGTCTGTCCATCCGTCCATCCATCCATCTATCTATCAATTGCCTTATCCTTCAAACAATTCTCTCTCTCTCTCTCTCTCTCACACTCACACTCACACACACACACACACACACACACACACAAACACACACACACACACACACACACACACACACACACACACACACACACACACACACCCCCACCCACCCACCCACCAGATAATTTTGAGATGACAATCATTCTACATCACAAGCTCAGAAAGAAAACCAGAGAATCCAGATAAAACCCCCAAAGCACCTGGAGAACATGCAAACTCCACACACACAAGGCCAATACGGGACTCAAACCCCCAATGTCAAATGTGTGACATGCTAACCACTAACCCACTGACAAAAAAAAATGCACACCAGGAGGAAAATCACAAAGAACAATCTGTTTTAAATCAGTTCATCCTCATTTTTAGATTGTGTGGAGCATCTGCCGTACAAGTCCCTGTGTAAGAGTTGTTTCTATATAAACAATCACGTATTAGAATCAGCACATTAATAATACTCATATTCATTATACAGCCAGAACTTCCTATGCTGCTATACGAAAATAATGCAGACTTAATGACCAGTCAGCTTTGAGCTTTCAACCACACTGTGGTATAATAAAGACTGAAAACCTTATTTAGCCCTTAAAATAATATAAAGCATTACCATTAGTTTGAATTAAATATATTCATACAGTTTATTTATCACTCCTGAGTTTGGATTACTGTGTACATTGAGCTTTTTATTTAATTGGATCCTATGCAAAGTGAAGGACACACGGTCTGAGTGGTGTTGCTGATTATGCAGTGATGAAGCATGGAGTGTCATATGGGTCAGCTTTCCACTGAGTTGCTCCTCCAGACATCTGTTCTCACACACACTCTCTGTGCCTCAGCTATACATCCACGCTTAGATAAGAGCTCTGTGTCAGATTGTGCATGTGGGCTGGTGACGACTGCCCCTTCACTTAGCACTAAAACAGTTGTTCTATTGAGCCTCAAGTGCTTTGAGGTGCTAATGTCCTGAATTATATTACTAGACTCATTAGGTAGGACATCTTGAGTCTTGAAAGTAAATATATCAGTTGTACTAGAAATGACAACAATAAAGAAAACAGCAGATTTGTTTGGTGAGACTCTTGTTTACTGTCTGAAGGATGCAAAATGCAGACTTTTTTTTATGGTTGTGAAGTTATTAAAAATCATTGCAGGCAGAATCGTTCATGCTCATGGAGCATACTGTCTCACCGCTTCAGTTTTTAAGATCTTGTGATAAATAAATATTGTTACACTAGCAAAGCAGCTTGTCGAACAGCTGTTTAGGATTCACTCTTCAGGTGAGTGTTTCTCTCAGTCTCCCTCTTTCTTACTGGCACAGTGAAGAAATGCAGATTGCTCTGGGTGGTGGTGGAAAACACACTGGCAGGTGTTCAAGTATGTCTTTTTTTTATTATTTGTTTATTTTGGGAGGCTGTCCTTAAATTCACAATTATGGTTTAATTAACTGACAATTATCTGTACGACCTCATTATTGTGATAAACACCAATTTGTTAAATCTGCTTTCAGGTAGTGGCAGAGGAGAAGGCATGTAAACAAACACCTCCTCTAAGACATTCTTAGCACTAAAAAAAAAAAAAAAAACAGAGCCTGAGATAAGGCATTGAATTTATCCGGTTTTCTTTTTTTAACTTCTAACTTAGTGAGCCATTGCTGCCACACGGTGAGTCATGTTGTTTTTAGCTGTTCTTGATAATAGGAGTTGTATAGTTACTGTATATAGCACATTATGTTAGGGATGGTACAGTGGATAAAGTTGCTACCTCACAGCTCCAGACTCCTTCAGTTTCCTTATATGGACCAAACTTATACAGCTAGGCAGATTTACTTTGCTAAATTGTCTTCACATGCAAATGTGTGTGTTCCTGAAGCCCTGTGATGGATCAGCATGAATTCTCTCACCTTGCACCCTGTGCTCATGCTGCTCTACTCTTCAGGTTTTTTGTCAACTTCTGTTTGCTGAAAATACTTTACTTTTCCTTAAACGCACTATTTGACTGAAAGTATGTGGATCCCTGATCAGTACAACCATTTTAGCTTTTCGGAAACTGTTGGGAGCAAAGATCTGTACAGAAAGTCTTTGTGTGCTGTAGCATCACAATTTCGCTTCACTGGAACAAAGAGGTCCAAACCTGCAGTACATTTTCCCTGGCCTCAAAGTGAGCTCCATAAAGACATACTTTTGTCAAGGTTGATGTGGAGTAACTTGAGTGGCCCACACTAAGCTCTGATTCCAGTCTCACTGAACACCTTTGGGATGAACTGAAACATCAATTGTGGCCCAGACCTCCTAGCACAACAGCAGCGCCTCACCTCACTAATGCTCTTATGGCTGAATGAGCAAATCTCCACAGATACTCTCCAAAATCTAGTGGAAGTCCTTCCCAGAAGAGTGGATGTTGTTCTAACTGCAAAAGAGAGGACTAAATCTGGAATGGGATGTTAAACAAGAACATATGGATGTGACAGTCAGCTGTCCACAAATTTTTGACCATCAGTGTCTGTCAGTCACACGGAATGCTGGGATGATTATTCAGACAGATGTCAGAATTTTGTGGACTTTAAACGGTAACAGAAGAAGAAGAAGCCTTTATTATTGTCACATAGACATTACAGTGAAATTCTTGCTTCACATATTCCAACTTTGGAGGTTGGGGTCAAAGTACAGCATCAGCCATGATACAGCACCCCAGGAGCAGAGAGGGTTAAGGGCCTTGCTCTGGGGCCCAACAGCAGCCACTTGGCAGTGCTAGGGCTTGAACCCCAATCTTCCAATAAACAACTCGGAGCCTTAACCACTTGAGCTACCACTGCCTTATTCTAAACAGTGCAAGCAACACTTTTTACAAATATTCATTCATCTTCAGTAGTCATGCTGGATCCATAGCTTATCCTGGGAACACTGGGCATGAGGCAGGAATACTCTGGGTAGGGTGCCAGTCCATCTCAGGACACCATGCATGCACACACAAATTTACACACTTATTTACACTCATATGGTCATTTAAAATATCCTGTACACCTACAGACATGTTTTTGGGAGGTGGGAGGAAGCCAGAGAAGCTGTAGGAGGCTCACAGGGAGAAGGTGCATGGAATCTCCACCCAGACAGTAACTCAAGCTCAGGAGTGAACTGGAGACCCTGGAGCTGTGAAGTGGCAGCATTACTCACTACGCCACCATGCTACCCATTTCTGCAAATATCCGTCACATGATACTTTGTGTACAACACTTCATTCATCATCTTTAATCAATACATTCTCTTTGCAGTTATTTCTTGTAATATTATTGTGAATCAGGCCTGCAGCTGGAGGAAAACTTTTTCTTCTTTTTATTTTTTATTTTTGCAGAGTAATAGCCATGTAGGTCAGGACTGAAAACTGATCAGAGATTCACACAGATGTGTATGTATTTACATGGTAAACTTGAGCACTAGTAGTTTGTAGCAGCATAATCACGCAGTGTAGCATGTCTGATGGATCAAACATGTTCTGTACACCTAGTCTAGAAATGAGAACCCTTTACTCTGATATTCTTATAGTTCAAATGATCCGTTTAATCATTCACCAGTAAACACATTTAACAACTTGACTTGACATGGCTTGGCATGGCTGGATTTCTTTAATGAACACAAGGAAATCAAAGCATGAAAGATAAATCACAGACCTGACTATTTTTTTAATCTGAGATTAATTAGGTGAAATAAGCATTAGAATGGCTGGTCTGGTGAATATAAAGCAAGTTAAGTCAATCATAAAACTTACAGTAAGATGGTAAAAACTTGACAGTAAGATGGATAGAAATGGCCTGGCTCAGTGTGAAATCCCTTACAAACTAAACAGAACATGAGCATTAAACATGATGCTGAAGATGAGATTAAGATGTCTGTATGTTTCATCACAAATGATCCAAATACAAACTAATCCTTTAATCCCCATTCATATAAAAACATATTAGATATCTAGTCTTAAATGTGACTGCTGTCTGTCTGTCTATCTATCTATCTATCTATCTATCTATCTATCTATCTATCTATCTGTCTGTCTGTCTGTCTGTCTGTCTGTCTGTCTGTCTGTCTATCTATCTATCTGTATCTATCTATCTATCTATCTGTCTGTCTGTCTGTCTGTCTCTATCTATCTATCTATCTATCTATCTATCTATCTATCTATCTATCTATCTATCTATCTATCTATCTATCTATCTATCTATCTATCTATCTATCTATCTATCTATCTTTCTGTCTGTATCTATCTATCTATCTTTCTGTCTGTATCTATCTATCTATCTATCTGTATCTATCTATCTATCTATCTATCTATCTATCTATCTATCTATCTATCTATCTATCTATCTATCTATCTATCTATCTGTATCTATCTATCTATCTTTCTGTATCTATCTATCTATCTTTCTGTATCTATCTATCTATCTATCTATCTATCTATCTATCTATCTATCTATCTATCTATCTATCTATCTGTCTGTCTGTCTGTCTGTCTGTCTGTCTGTCTGTCTCTATCTATCTATCTATCTATCTATCTATCTATCTATCTATCTATCTGTCTGTCTGTCTGTCTGTCTGTCTGTCTGTCTCTATCTATCTATCTATCTATCTATCTATCTATCTATCTATCTATCTATCTATCTATCTATCTATCTATCTATCTATCTTTCTGTGTCTGTCTGTCTGTCTGTCTATCTATCTATCTATCTATCTATCTATCTATCTATCTATCTATCTTTCTGTCTGTATCTATCTATCTATCTATCTTTCTGTCTGTATCTATCTATCTATCTTTCTGTCTGTATCTATCTATCTATCTATCTATCTATCTATCTATCTATCTATCTATCTATCTATCTATCTATCTGTATCTATCTATCTATCTTTCTGTATCTATCTATCTATCTTTCTGTATCTATCTATCTATCTATCTATCTATCTATCTATCTATCTTTCTGTATCTATCTATCTGTCTGTCTGTCTGTCTGTCTGTCTGTCTGTCTGTCTGTCTCTATCTATCTATCTATCTATCTATCTTTCTGTATCTATCTATCTATCTTTCTGTATCTATCTATCTATCTATCTATCTATCTATCTTTCTGTATCTATCTATCTGTCTGTCTGTCTGTCTGTCTGTCTGTCTGTCTGTCTGTCTGTCTGTCTCTATCTATCTATCTATCTATCTATCTATCTATCTATCTATCTATCTATCTATCTATCTATTACAACTATAGACAAAATGATGTTTCAAATATGTAATTATTCAGTTGTGGAACTTTACTCTCTGTAAGTACCAAAAATTGGCTGGAATTGATGATATGGTCAGAGTGAGTTAGAATGTGTTAAAGAAAGCTGACTGCGATATTTTTTTTTCTCAAACCGAATCAGTAGCTGAGAAAAGTGCAGAGGGTGCTCTGTGTGTTTGTGTGTGTGCGTGTGCGTGTGCGTGTGTGTTTCTCCTTGCACACATTCTTCATCTAACCCTCTCACTCTCTCAGAGCGTGCACACACACACACACACACACACACACACACACACACACACACACACACACACACACACACACACACAGGCAGAGTTAAGTCAGGTACATAGTGTGCATGCTTTTCTCCTTACTGTCAGTACATTACAGTGTTCTCAAAGGACAAGCAGAAGGCAGGAGAGGAGGGGAAGTGAGGTCTTTTGCTGCCATCTCATAACTGTCTTGTATTTCTGTTATTGATTGTTTTTGTCCAGGGTATTGACTGATTTGCAAGGGCAGTCTGAGTATAATAGAAAAATTACACTCCTTTGTCCTTTCACAAAAGATGTTGCTGTATGCTGCTGTGTCCCCCTGTGGCCATGGACGTACTGCAGGATGCAGGCTTCTTCAATTGCACAGAGAGATAGAAAGAGAGAGCAGGGGAGAGGGAGGAGGAAAGAGCTCTGGCTATTGTAGGATCACCAGAGTCATGGATCTAGCTTTGTCTTGTGCTTGTGACATGAAGTAATGGCTTTCTATTTTGATTCGACTGATAGAGTCATACACTCATGACTGTTTTGTTATGTGACCTGGTGCATTATCGTGTTGGAAGTAGCATTTAGAAAATGGGAAATTGTAGCCATGAAGAGAATGCTGTGGCATTCAAGCGATGATTGATTGTTGTTAACGGGTCCAAAGTGTGCCAAGAAGTCATTCCCAAACCATTACCACCTTTACCAGCCTGTACTGCTGACATGAGGCAGCTTGGGTGCATGGATTCATGCTATTTGCACCATATTCTGACCCTACCATCTATGCGACTCAGTAGAAAGCAATATTTATCAGACCAGGTTATGTTTTTTGCAGTCCACGACTGGCCAGTTTTGGTGAGCTTTCGCCCACTGCAGCCTCAACTTTCTGTTCAGACGTTTTTTGCTGTTGTAGTCCATCAGCCTCTAGATTTGATGTGTTTTGAATGCTGAGATGCTCTTCTTCTCACTGCAATTGTACACAGTGATTATCTAGGCTACTGTAACCTTTCTCTTTGCTCAAAGTCTGACCATTTTCCTGCTGGGCTCTCTCATCAACAAGGCATTTCCATCTGCAGAACTGCTGCTCACTGTATGTTTTTCTTTTTCTTTATTCTGCCATTCAGAGTACATTCTAGAAGCTTTTGTGTGTGAAAATACCAGGAGATCAACAGTTATAGAAATACTCAGACCAGCCCATCTGGCACCAGCAATCATGTCACAGTCAGAATCACCTAGATCACAATTTTCCTCTATTTCATGGGCTGTTATAAGTTTATTTAAAGATACAAAGAGGGTTGGTATTTTAAAAAAAAAAAAAAAAAAGGTATATATTAATCATAAAATGTATGATCCAAATCTATCCAGTTATCTGATGCAGGGGATTCAAGAAGCAACCAATGTCTAGTCAGTCCTTTTTTGATTTCTTAATCAAGACACCAAATAAGTGTTTGTTGTGCTGAGCATTCCCAAGATATTTATGTGCAAAATTCTAAAGATATTCCTATGCTAAGGACATCTTTTAATGCTCTTTGTAATGTCTAATTAGTGGGCAATACCAAAATATATGGCAATAGCCCACCTCCTGCTTGTCACACAATCTCCAGCATTTGGCCACCTCTCCAGTAAGGTATGGTTTCTGTAGTGGAGTAATAAAAAATTGACGAAGCCTTTCCATCCAAATACTTGTCATGTATCTGAGGTAGTACACCTCCACTGAAACCTTAAACCACTCCTCTTTTTGATATGATGAAACTTCCCTTCATGTTGTTAATACTTTTTATGGCAAATACTGCCAGATATTTTGTGCAGCATATCATATATTTATAGTCAGATTCCAGTCTGACTTCACTGTATGATCATTGATCAGACTCCAGGTCCATTTCACTATAACTTGTTAACCAAACTGGTCAAAGTATCTCATTCACTGCTTGAGGAAATCAGACTAGCCAGTGTTTCAACAGCTTATGGCAGGCTTTCATTAAACTGGCTCCTTCTCAAGCTGGATCATAGACAGTAAATAAAGTAAATAAAAAATGTTTTGCTAAAGTATGTGTTTTGAGTAAACTGTACTTTAAATTTCTTTACTACACATACCCATGTGATAAGCCATGATGTGTAACTTCTTGTATTGTGTTTGTCTGTGTGTGTTTCAGGTGATGGTTTTCGTCCATGCCCGTAACTCCACTGTGCGCACGGCCATGTCTCTGATTGAGATGGCCAAGAACCGAGGAGAGTCAACGTTCTTCCAGCCAGACCAGGGACCAGATTATGGTCATTGTGAGAAGCAGGTGCGCAAACACCACTCCTCTTACTTCAGTGTTAAATTAATGAACAGACATGTAACAGTGGCAGCACGGTGGCTTAATGATTAGCACGTTCGCCTCACACCTCCAGTGTCCTGGGTTTGAGTCTCGCTCCCGCTCACTGTGTGTGTGTGTGTGTGTGTGTGTGTGTGTGTGTGTGTGTGTGGAGTTTGCATGTTCTCCCTGTGCTTGGTGGGTTTCCTCCAGGTGCTCTGGTCTCCTCCCACAGTACAAAGACATGCTTCTAGGCCGATTGGAGTCTCTAAATTGCACGTAGTGTGTGATTGCGTGAGTGAATGAGTGCGTGTGTTCCCTACCCTTTTTCCAGAAAGTAAACAATATACCCTGTGATAGATAGTCCACTAATTAGAGTATACAGCGGTCAGGCAAAGTGATAAGTGTGTGTTTAATTTGTAATAGCCTCCCTCCGGCAATGGCTCGGGCACTTTCTTTCTTTTTCTCTTTCTGCGGAGATCAGTGGTAAACTTGTGGCGTGATTCTGTGAAGCTTCACCGTGGAGGAACAGAGCGAAAGTTATTTATGAACACTTATTCATGAGCTCTAAAGCAGAGGAAAGGGAGAGAAATTGAGGTCAGTCACCTTCGCAAGCTCCACTCCTCAGGGGGAGAGCGGTAAACAGTCTGAGGGAGGCCAAGTGGTCGCGGCCTCGTTGGAAATGAAGCCCGGAGACGCTGTGCTAAACTCTTCCCACACCGCTGCATTAGAGAGTGAACAGAGACAATTAGAAATCTGCTGAGGGCACAACCTTCAGCTCAGGTGTAGAGGCCAGCTGCTTAGTCTAACAGAATGCCCTCCTACTGCGAGCAGGATCACGGACCATGCGCCACTTCAGCTGCCGCGAGCCAGGCTTTCTGCACAAGTGTTCTGCTTATTCAGAGTTAAATCAAGAAGGCTTTAGAGCGGAAGTCTTATGCATTCATTACTGACCGCATTAACAAGAAACCTTTCTGGCTGTTGGTCTTCAAGCTACTGTGTGATCCCTGTGCACTGCTACTGTTTCTTTTGCACTAGATGCTTTTTATTTCCTTGATAAAACGTTCATTGCTTTAGATGGACTATGTAATTTCCTGAATGTTCGTTTTCATCATTTGCTCCAAGCATTCCAAAAATATATACCTCCTAAAAGCTTTATTCTTTCTAAGTGACCATAACAAGTGTGAAGTGGCCTGGTGCTGAGTTTAATTTAGAAGCATTTACATGATACACTGAGTGAATGAGTGCTACGGTTCCAGCTGAATTAGACTCAATGTTTTTGTACATTTTAAGATGTCGACAGGATTTCATTGCTCTCAATCCAGTACAATAGTGAGACTTCGAACCAGCTCGCACACTGCATGCAGAAATCTTTCCAGACTGCTTCATTGCCGGTTCTCTTTGTCTGTTTGAAAGTCTAAAATCTAACTTAAAAAATGATTTGATATGGAGCTCACTGCTGAAAATTGTCTTGAAGTTCTCACTAGTGAGCATTAAAGGATTTGTCAAAAGTGTCTAAAAGCTGCTAGTGTTTTCCCTCCAGTACAGAACATACTGTTCAATAAAACCACAAGTAAAATGTGACTTCTCTCTTCAGTTCCCCCATCTGTCATCTCGCGGTTGTGCTCCATCAGGAGCAAAGACATGTGGCTCTGTTGGTTAGGAGTGGCAGCTGTGAGAAGGTTGGAGAGAGAGGTGTGTGTGTGTGTGTGTGTGTGTGTGTGTGTGTGTGTGTGTGTGTGTGTGTTAGTGTGTGTGTTAAGAGCAGCATTTGTCCCCCGCAGCACTAGCTGGGCTTGGGTGGTAGTGGGGAGAGAGAGAGAGAGATGCTGTGCAACAGAGTGAGCTCTGGCTTCATTAGGATCTGTCCGTGGAGGCGCAGGCAGAAGCGGCCCATGATGGATTAGACTCATCCTGACTGCACGCAATAAGCAGCTGGAGAGGCAGCTTCTCGCTTCTGTTCTGCTCTCTTTAGGTGAATGCTGCTCACTGGACAAACATGAACACACCTTCATACAGGATCAGCCTGTTGTGTGCGTGTGTGCATGTGTATGTACAGTAGGATGTGATTTGTGGTTAATTAGTATAGTCACACTGAAATGTGGGAAATCTAACCTATAATTGAAATATAAACATATGGCACAGTTAATTATCACACCTAGCCTCTATTTTGAACAAAATGCAACTGAATTTATCTAACTTTATATTGATACCTGAGTGCTTAGGACTCCCTGTATCCACAAATATGCAAATGAAAATGACCATATCCACTGTAATATGCAATAATTGAGACATTTAAAACAACCAGAGCTGTACCGAAGCTGCCTGGATGAGCATACACATGTTTTTACGATTAAACAGGCAAACACTTTTCTGAAGATCATGTTTAGAGAGTTGCAGAAGCATTTTCAGGTCAACAAATCTCTAAATCTACAATCAGATATCCTGTGTTTGCTAACAAACTGCACCAAAGACTAAAAGGTTTTTTTCAACTACAAACAGAAACACCGAAGTTTTCTGGATGCAACTGGAACCTAGACTGGAACCAGGTTCTCTGGTCAGATGAGACAAAAGTCAAGCCTTTTTCCAGCAATCACTAAAGAAATGTAGTATAGTTATATTAAAAAGAACCCCATCCCCACTGTTGCGTATGGCAGAAGATCTGTGAGGATATATGGCTATTTCTCTTCCAAACGACCTGATAGGAGACCTATTAAATGAAAACCTTGCTACCTCTGCCAAGAAGCAAAAAAATCAAGCTTTTAACTCCTAACGTAAACCCCACAGAAGACCTGTGGTGTGAGCCGAATGAGAGTCTACCAGAGTGGACTGTGGCAGATCTGGAGAGATTCTGTGTTGAAGAGTGTCAGATTCATTGCTCCGTTTTGTTCAGTTTTGCCAGGTGTTATGGTAGAAGTCTAGGTGCCAATAATTGTTCCAGGGTTTTTTGACAGTGTTTTGTTTTCTTGTTTGCTTTTTTTAATAGAATGCATTTCAATTAAAGGTTAGACTTTTCTCATATTTTTAATGTGAGAAGAAGTTAATTAACCAGAAAAACATTCTCTCAACCTTTAAAACCAAGGATGCCAATAATTTTGAAGCGCTCTCTCTCTCTCTCTCTCTCTCTCTCTCTCTCTCTCTCTCTCTCTCTCTCTCTCTTTCTCTCTCTCTCTCTTTTCTCTCTGTGTGCGTGTATGTGTGTGTTTTGGATAAGATCTGTGATGTATACATACTCAGGGGTGGAGCTGCTTCTCTGGGGAGAGAGAGTCACACACTAACTTTATATTTAAATCTCTCAACACAAGGCAGAGTGATGCATTTAATAACCTTTACCTTGATCCCAGGGGCTTTGCCAAGATAAATGCTTCTTTCAGTGTCTTCTCTAATCCGCTTTCTATTTATATGAGCTAGGTATAAATAAACGCAGTGCATCTCATCGCTCTCATTTCTGCTACTGAACACAGAGTTGGAGCAGCAAGGTTATGTTTTCTTTACAACAAACGTGATTATCTTCATCTAAATAGTCTGTGTGTTTGTCTGTTATACTGTGTGTATGTCATAATAGGCCGTGTCATAGTTTCTGAAAACTGTGGTTATAATTATGACATTAGTGGAAGTAATGATTTAGGACTGTGAGAGATCAGACTGAAAGTGAGTCCTTGTGATTCTGTGAGCTGTATTGTAGGTTTCAGGTGTTTCTGTGGACGTGTTAAGCTTTTCTTGCTAAAGAAGCTTGCTCTAGAGGTTCATAAAGGTTGAGACAGATTAAACCCTTTGGACAACTCGCAGCTCCGGCCTACGCTGGCTTCAATCACACGGTTGAGCCTATCTAAGCAGCGCTTATCCTCTGATATTTCCCTGCATTAATATTTATATCTGTTTTTAATCCTCTATATGCATGTGCACTACAAATACAGCACCTGTAAGGTCAATTATATAATTTGGCCCTATTTATTCTGCTTTAAAAGTCAGAAGTGAGCCCACTACATATCTCCCTCGCGCTGTTCATTAATTTGCTCCATCACTTAGCTTGAAGAGGCTGTCAATCAGGCTTAAATATCTTAATGCACTCACTTGAATAAGTGATAGTGGGATATAGCAGTAATAATGGCGGTTTATCACACTGCTGTCTATGCAGAGCACTCTCTGTTAAATAGCAAAAGTTTCTAATTGAGTGGGGATGTGCATGGGCGTTTAAGTGCATGCTGAAATGAGGGATGGGGAGAGAGAGAAAGAGAGAGAGAGGAATAGATAGAGAGAGATAGATGGATAGATAGTGTGAAAGGCAGAGAAAGATGATGCCTAAGACAAATATTTTTCTTTTTTTTTTATTAACACGTAACCCAGAGCCCCCCATAAAGTAAATAGTCTGATTAATAAGTCTATCTAATTATTCTCCTCCACAGAGGATTAAAGGACTACCTCTTCAGACGGTATCTAGGACAGCACTTGTTTGTGTTATTTGTCCTATCTGTACTGGCATTTATTGTTTATGCACAGGTTTGAAATAGGATTGTTTCAGTGTCACGGTTAGTCACAGTGTATGATCAGACAGTTACCTCACTGCTGATATTTTCAAAATACTGATTAAAATGTCTGTCTATCTCTATTACCTGTTCATTTTTTTTGACCTGATTTTTTTTTCTCTTACACCAGCAGTCCCCATCCTATTTGTGTCCACACCCCCCTCGTATTGGGCTCGCCCTAAATCACGCTACAACAACCTCCGTTTCTCTGTGTAGAGGGTGCAGACCACACTGAAACTCTTTGGACGTGATACACGCTACTTTGCTACCTCTGCTGGCACTTCTAACATGTTTGTACCGTTATCATACACAACAGCTATAAAAGGTGCAGGAAAACATGGCCTTGCTGACCAGAACTAAACATTTTTTCCTCTGACTCGGCACATTTCCTTCCTCACGGACACTCTCTCATTTAGCCAACATGACAAGTAAAAGATTTGGGAAAAGATGTTCTCGAAATGATCTTTCCTAAAACAAACACCAATTAGGTGATTAGACTGAGACAATTTTGTTATCTCTGAATTCCTATTCCTCAGTCATCTCTCCATCCTCTTCCCTCCAGGAAGGAGGAAATCTAAGACCTCTAAAGACACATGAAGGCAACCAAATGCATCTTCTCAGACTGTTGGCCATACTGCATCATAGCACAGCCTAGCACACTCAGAGGAAAATGCTGTCTGCACTCTTACGCTTACGCAAGCTCAAAGATAGGACAAGGGAGAGAGGACGCATCACTCCTACCCAGAGAGCATAGCTAGTTAACACCATGGTACTAGTTATCATAACATGAAGTGTGTGAAAAACCACACCTTTATTTTAGAATTGTATTTTCTGTTCATGATTAGACCTTTCGAGTACTTGAAGCTCCTCCAAGTGTTTTGCATCATTGCTTCGTCCATTGCGTACACAGGAGAAAAGCACCTACCAAATTACGGAAGCTAATAGTAATATAAATGTATCTAAAAAGAGTAAAATAAGTATACATAGTCAAATTGCACACACTTGATGAATAATTGTCTTATTCCTTCACCCGGTGCCGGACATGAGTCTGTACAGGATCCTGAGCACGAGCTGCTTGAAGGACTTGAGTCTATAAATAGAAATGATGGATGGGGATTCCAGGCCGAGTCTCTGCCACAACTCCTACCCCATTTATTCTCCTTAGCACACAGCGACCTATTATCGCTAACGCACTGCATATGCCACAACACTGCTTAAATCCAGAGTGCGGCTGCAGTTATATAGCAAGACAGTATAATGTAGCTGTGAAGCAGCGGAGCCATGGCTGGTGTCCGTACTGTCGCTGTAGCCTACAGTTACATGCTTTATGTAGAGCATTGAATCCTCTGTACAAGAACAGACCACTTTTTGTCACAGGTGAAAATTGCCCCCTATACAAGTTTCCTCTGTGCTGCACATGCTCCTTACTCCCCCTTGAGCTATTTGGAATCACTAAAGCCTGTTACAGGGACCTTGTTCTGGCAAAAACGAGTGTGTAGGTTACACTAGAAATGCAGCTTACAGCAGGGTCATTGATCCGTTGACAGGGAGGATGAGCCTGCGCTGTGTGTTGTGGGCACGAAGCCCAAAAAAGCGGGCTGCATTTGGGAGGGGGTTGAAAAAATGTGCCCCCAATTTGCTCCTCTCTCAGGGACCTGGCTGATCTGGCGAGCATGACCGTAACCCCGTTCAAAGCCAGACTGTGTTTCCTGCCTGTTATACAGTAGCCTTCCTGATCGCTAATTCTGCAGTCGCCTTCCTGGACTAAAGCCCTGGCTTTCAGCCCTCTGCCCCAGTCATGTCTCTCAGCATTCACTCACTCATGCACTCACTCCAAGCCTTCCGTTCATCTGACTAAAGATGGAGGACAGGAGACATCTAGTGCTCAGATTCTATGCCTGCAGCCAGTTTAGCAGCGAAGGCTATATTCCAAACAGTAGTAGTCAAAGCAACTGAACAAGACAGTTTAATCTCAGAAAGGTCTAGCTGTATTTATTTTTTCCTGTCTGTCTTTGTGTGGTAAAACCTGATTGGTACAGAGAGACAGGTTTAGGGTGAGATAGTTAGAAGAAGTCTTTCCAGCAGTAGTGATTCACTTTTTCCTAAAAAGGGATGGGCTTTTTGAGACAGCATCTTGTCGCTGTTGTTTTTTGCGGTAATGAACATGCGTTGATGTGGATGAAAGCCGGGCCTGCTGTCTGCACTGGACTGCTCGGGTGGAGTTCTGATGGAGATTTTTTAATGGATGGAGGAGACGGCAGGTGCTGTCGACAGGCTGAGAATCTTCCTCTGTGATGCTCAAGTCGCTTGTACTCAAACACGCTTGTCAGTTTCAGTCCATTCGCTCAGCCCCCTGCCGCCTGAGACGGGTCTGCAGTACAGGATTTAGCTCATTAATTTATATAGCCTGGAGTTTTTTACATCTATTTTTACATCACCACCTGAGGCTGTCTTTATCGGCTGTTGTCGAGGTGAGATACGTTCTCGTCTCTACAGCTTCCAGAGACCAAAGCATGACCCAAGCAGAGTGGAATGGTGCTTTCGATGTGTATACACATCCAGAAATGTGAGAAACTCCTCACAGACACCAACTATTTACCATGTCTACGCCTTTTTTAAAAATAATTTAGATTTTGATTTCCTAATTGATTGATTTCCTAATTGTTCTCAAAACACTGCCAAGACTCAAGTTTTAAACAAAGCTTCAATATATAAAATCTTTTTAAAAAATCTTTTCACTTTATTAGGGAAAACCTGTACACTTGCTCATTTATACAGGTATCTAATCAGCCAATCATGTGGCAGCTGCACAATGCATAACATCACACAGATGAAGGTCAGGAGTTTCAGTTCCTGTTCATATCAAACATCAAAATGGAGAAAAATGTGCTTTCTGTCACTTTGAACAGCGCATGGTTTGTGCCAGTTGGGCTGGTTTGAGTATTTCAGAAACTGCTGAACTCCTGGGATCCAGTTGAGGACTTAAGAAAGACTAGGCGATATGTTTTTTTTCCAATCTTGTCCAGTTTGGATTAGTCTGAAGTGGAAGGTGATTTTATAAGATGCTCTAATGTTCCTTAAGCACTGCAGTGGTGTAAATGTGTAAACATTTTATGTAGCTGTTTTCCTGTTCCTAAGCAACCTCAGGCACTAGAGCTGTAGTCAAGACAGCCATTGTTGAGTCCAATACCAGAACTAGCCAAGCCTGATTAAAGAGCAAGTATTAAAGAGATACAAGTTAAAATAGGGCGCAAGTGAGTCAGGATCAAGACTAGATACAATTAAGTCTTTACTTCAACTTCTGTATTCAATTTTAACTAGAGTTTCTAGACCAGACTCGAGTTCTACAACCCTAATCTCAGTTAACACTTTTTCAGAACTGTCTTATGTCTATATTGTTTATTAATTTTTTGAGAATAATTTTTTTTCAGATAAAACAACAGAGAAATAAACCACCAGGAAAAGGAACATAAGAATAAATGCTTACAACATTAAAGTAAATATTGTGCAGTGTATATATATATATATATATATATATATATATATATATATATATATATATATATATATATATATATATATATATATATATATATATTGAGAAATATATATGATATAAATATAAATATAAATATATATAAATATGAGAGAGGGAGAGAGAGAGAGATAAAGAATGTGAGCCTGTTTGAGTGGCAGCCCTTCATGCTCACCCACTCCTCTCATGCAATGTTAATGACTCTGTCAAGCCATCAGAAGAAATATTATGACTATCAGCAGTCCCCAAATCAGTGCTGAGCTGCTTCTCTCTGCCAATTTAAGAATGAGATGAGTTCTTTGGTGTGTGAATCCTTTTATACTGAGTGATTAGAAGTCGGAAGGATGGTGCTGAAGGAGGCCGTTGTGATGCAGGCTGCGGCCTGATGCTGCTGAACACCAGACATGCTCTGTGTCTTTGTAGTGTCCCTGTGTGTAGTGGGTGTCTTTTCTGCTCTATGCTGTGGAACAGGTAATCAGCGGTGTCTGCTGCGGACTGTTCAGCCCCGGCGTAGCGCATAGGGAGATGATCTCTCTACGGCAAGCCATAATCAGGCTTGATCACAGAGCTGATACGCTGCCACCTTGAATCCAGCATGTGAATAGAAGAGGCTGTCCCTGCCTCGCTTCAACTGAGGATCCTATAACATAGCCTTAATGCTCCCTGACACCTCAAAGTAAACCTTATCTTAAGCATTTCAATTAGAGAGTGCAGCCCCTGCCTTCTGCCTGTTTATACTGGCTCAATGTTTACAACAACACAGACGGACTCACAGACAGACAGATGGCAATAATAATTCAAATGTAATTAAAAATTTTATGTCCTTGTATGAACATTATGCTAATGTATGGTAATGCATATAATGTTGCAGTTCACTACTTTGTAATGTCATTCTACCAAAATTATGGCACACAAAATGTGTTTAGAGTAAGGCTATTCATCTTTGTTAATATAGCCCTGGTAAAATCTCAGAGTGGTTGACATACAGAGGACTAAACGGAAAATTATTTATAAAAAAATTATTTATAAGGCACCCGATGACAAAATTGATGCGAATTAATCACAAGTGAATTAAGTGTAAATGTATGCGAATTAACCTGTAGCATGAAAACACAATTGAATTGATGTCCCAAGACTAAGAATAGGTTTAATGTTTTAAAAGCAGTTTCTTAGCTAGCATGGCTACTGTTCTCTGGAACAATATTTTAGAGTTTAGGGCTGGCATAAGAAAATAGACTTGAGCTTTGAGACTAGGCTTTCCTCAGCTGAGCAAAGACCACAGGATGGGTCGCACAAAATGTCAATTTCTTTCTTTCTTTTTTATTTTTTGATTCCCATTCAGTGTCTCCCTCAGGAAAGATGATTCATGGCGGTGTCTGGTTGTGGTTACTCACATACATTCACTTCATATTTCATAATGGACAACTTCAGATAGCAATCAAGTCAGCTCGACACAGGTGGAAACCAATATCCATTAGTCCTTTCATGTTTGACTCACTGGCTTTAATTAATTTCCCCCTTTTTTGGCTTTGAGAAAGACATTTGGGTTTTTAGACAGAGATGTCTTGAAAATTTAAAAAAAAGAAAAAAAAAAGGCCTAAGTATCTCATCAGCAAACCTTTAAATAATATATTGAATGATGGCCTTTCTTGTGATGGACAAGTGGTACACCAAAAATGTCATACACCGACCAGGCATAACATTGTGACCACTGAGAGGTGAAGTGAATAACACTGATGATCTCATCATGGCACCTGTTAGTGGGTGGGATATATTAAGCAGCAAGTGAACATTTTGTCCTCAAAGTTGATGTTAGAAGCAGGAAAAATGGGCAATCGTAAAGATTTGAGCGAGTTTGACAAGGCCCAAATTGTGAAGGCTAGACGACTGGATCAGAGCATCTCCAAAACTGCAGCTCTTGTGGGGTGTTCTCCGTCTGCAGTGGTCAGTATCAAAAGTGGTCCAAAGGAAGAACAGTGGTGAACCAGTGACAGGGTCATGGGCAGCCAAGGCTCATATATGTGTGGGAAGTGATGGCTGGCCCGTGTGGTCCGATCCAACAGACAAGCTACTTTTGCTCAGATTTCTGAAGTAGTTAATGCTGGTTCTGATAGAAAGGTGTCAGAATACACAGTGCATGATGGGTCAGGGCTGTTTTGGCAGCAAAAAGGGTATAATATTAGGCAGGTGGTCATAATGTTATGCCTGTGTATAGTGAATGTTCATTGTTTAATGTTATATACAGCAAAGAGACCCATCGTCACATATCACTGATGAAAAAAATGTAAATAAATAATAATAATTATTATTGTTGTTGTTGTTGTTGTTGCTGCTGCTGCTGTGCAAATTTTTCTGTAGTAACTCGCCTCTTAACCAGAGTGCAGCTTGATCATATTTTATACTGTGATCTATTTCTAATAGTATGAGGCCACAAAGCACTCCAAGTCTATGATGAAATTTCCATGATGGAAATTATTGTTTCTCCTATTTGTCCCTACTCTACACTCACCAACCAGATTACCAGGAACCCCTTACAATCCTTTCGCAAGGTGTTGGAAACATTCATTTGAGATTGTGGTCCATTACCTCACATAATTGCTGCAGATTTGTCAGCTGCACATTCATGCTGTGAATCTCCTGTTTTTACACACCCCAGTGGTGCGCTATAGGATTCAGATCTGTTGACTGGGCAGGTCAATGGAGTACCCAGAACTTGTCATGCTCGTGGAACCAGTTTGAGATACCTTGTGCTTTGTGACATTTTCATGCTTGAAGTGGATGTTGTAAAATGTGTAAATTGTGAATAAAAAGGGATGCACCTGATCAGCCGGCAATACTCGGAGAGTATGTGGTGTTCAAACAGTCCACAATTTGTATTATTGAGCCTACTGTGTGCCAAGAAAACATTCTCCACACCATTACACTGCCACTCCCAGCCTGAGCTCTTGACATGTGGCATGTTGGCTCCATAGATCTGTGCTGTTGAAGCTAAATTCTCTTGAACTTCAACTGTTTGGGTGAGCCTGTGCCCACTCAGATTCCTGTTCTCGTCTGATACCACTGGAACCCAAGGCGTTGTGCTGTGCATCCTGATGCTTTTCTGCTCACCGTTGTCAGAAAGAGTAGTTATTTGAGTCACTGTAGCTTTCCTATCAGCTTGAACCAGTCTGGCCATTCTACTCTCATCTCTTTTGTCAACAGGGTGTTTCTGTCTGCAAAACTGCTGCTCACTGGATGTTTTCAGTGGAAACCACAGATGCTTACAAATTAACCAACACATCTGGTAACAGCAACTATGGCATGATCAACTATGATTCCCTATTCCTATATGTGATTGGCTGACTGGATAGTTGTATGAATGTATGAACGAGGTGTAAAAGCAGACAAGTGATGAAAAGTAAGATTTGTGTATCATATTTTTATATAATTAGTGTTGTTTGTTTTTCCCTGGCAATAACATCTCCACATCTGAAAGGAAGGCGTGCAGTTGGACTAGGGGTGAGCTTGGCTTTCCTGAGCTGGAATAGGCCCACTGTGTTTATGCCCATTGGCTATGTTCTTCTCTGCAGTGCCTTGACTGTGTCTAAGGCCAATTGAAAGCAGAATGAAGCACTCTCATTACGCTGTAGGAAGGAGCCTGGGGATAAAGATACAGGCAGATGAAGAGGTCCTGAGAGACCGACTTGTTAGAAAACAAAAGGTCCAACAAGTAAGCAACAAAAGTAAAGGAGAATCTGTAACCAGGATAAACATCTTACAATTTAGCCATTAATTAACAGAAGCCACAATCAGTGATCTGAAAGCGGCCAGAGCTTTAAAGGAGAGAAAATGGTGTGAATGGCACCATGGAACCTTTCATTAAAAAGCAGAAATAAAACTCTTGACTCCCCAATGGCAAGGAGCAGCTCATTACAGACAGCTTTTTGATTGAGGGTGGATCAGTGCATTGATTATCAGGAATTCCATATCCTTGAGGAATAGGGAATAGTCCTCATTAAAGGACGGAGAGGAGAAACTCTTAAAGCAACTCCAAACATAACATAGAGGACGTTTTGGTGAGGCTCATGGAAACACAGAGACACACTAGGTGCATGAATGCACACAGGCACACGAGTGCAGCGAGATTGCCGTCTGATAGGTCTGTGTTAGTTGGTATTCTGTGTGTGAGCTGATGAAGAAGGAGAGACATATTCTGTCTGCATTTTTTTTTCCTCTGAAAGCCAATGGGGCCTGGTTGCCATTGACCTCTATTTAGAGTGAGGCAGAAGGAGATAAAAACCTTTTGATGGGGAGGCCATTACTGACTGCAGAGGTCATGACTCTTGCTGCCAGTCAACACAACACACATCTCAATCACCTCACTCATTAATGCATCCTGTGTGTGGGGATACATGGTACTAGTGCACATGAACATGTTACTGATGATGTTACTGTGTTTCTATAACACCTGAAAATAAAACATACAGTTAAGCGTTTTCTTTTTCAGCATTTCTTTTAGTCAACAACAACAAACATTGCCTTGAGCTGAGTGGTTTGCTAAATCAGGAGAATTCAGATAAGCAGCTTATGTGGCTGAATAGTGACAGCAGTTACCTTTTAATGCATAGATGTTTAATTAATGGCTATAATTTAGATAATTTAAAATGTTTCAGTTTACTTTCTGTTAGAGCTTGCCATGCCTGTGTAGGTGGTTTGAACTATTTTAGTAAATGTGTGTGTGTGTGTGTGTGTGTGTGTGTGTGTGTGTGTGTGTGTGTGTGTGTGTGTGTGTGTGAACTCTACAGGTGCAGCGCTCACGGAATAAACAGATGAGGGAGATGTTTCCAGAAGGATTTGGGATCCACCATGCTGGGATGCTGAGGCAGGACCGGACACTCATGGAAAACATGTTCTCCAGAGGCTACCTAAAGGTCCTGGTGTGCACAGCTACTCTGGCCTGGGGTGTCAACCTGCCTGCTCATGCAGTCATCATTAAAGTAAGACATATGACTGAATTTAACTCAACTGAAATATTTTTCAAAATCCAGGCAATCCTCTCTCGCATTGGTGGCTTAGTGGTAGGTTTCTCGCCTATCATGCGGAAGGCCCGGGTTCGATTCCCAGCCAATGCCTCAACCCCAGCCACTGGATGCAGTGCCGGTCCCAAGCCCGGAAAAATGGGAGGGTTGCGGCAGGAAGGGCATCCGGCGTAAAACCTGTGCCAAGTTGTTGTGCGGACCAGTTGGTCCGCTGTGGCGACCCCGAACAGGGAGCAGCCGAAAGCAACTTCTTCAGGCAATCCTCTCTCTCTCTCTCTCTCTCTCTCTCTCTCTCTCTCTCTCTCTCTCTCCTCTCTCTCTCTCTCTCTCTCTCTCTCTCTCTCCCTCCCTCACTGACATAATATTTTGTGTATCTGTTTGCTATAGGGCACGCAGATCTACGATGCAAAGAGGGGCGCTATGGTGGATCTGGGCATCCTGGACGTGATGCAGATTTTTGGCCGCGCTGGACGTCCTCAGTTCGATAAATATGGAGAGGGCACCATCATCAGCTCACACGACAAGCTTAGCCACTACCTCACCCTCCTCACACAGCAGAACCCTATCGAGAGTCAGTTCCATGCCAGTTTGGCTGATAACCTCAATGCTGAGGTACACACTTAATCAATTCGCATTCCCATAAACAAATTAAAGACAAATACAGCAACTCGGCTAGATGTTAATTAAACATTTTGATTCAGAGCTAGAAATGTCAAACTGTTCTGTAGTTTCATTCAGTAGTTCTCAAAGTGGGGTTCCAGAGGTTTGTTAAAACATAGTCAATGATTAATATTATATTACAGTGGTGGAAATCAGAACCAGTTAAAACATTATCAATGTGATTATTATTGTAGTTGTTAGACTGTTTGACTGATTACTTTAATTTAGTTGGTTTAATTCAAAATTTAATATCTTAAAAACAAGTCTCTAAGTAATGTCGACTTGGACATGATATGGTGGTGTGAAATTCAGGAATGAAAAGGTTAATGGCCAAACTTTTTTTCACATAAAGGGTTCCCAGGCTGCAAAAAGTTTGAGAACCTGTGGTTCAGTTTATGTAGTGTCTATATTCTTCATGTGTAGTCACAATGATCCTACTTCCTACTTCTGAAGTTGTAATTAGGAGTATGTCATATTCCCAATATTTGTTGTCGAAAAGAACATGATACATCGGTGACTTTAGGTTCATTCATACATTTTTTCATTTTGTTTATTTTACTTTTATTTCGACACTGAACAATTACTCAACTAGCTGTGTAAAAATTACAAGATGCATAGAATGGTTGCTGATACATACATGAATATGACCAAAATGGCAAGCGCTAACAGTTAGCTGTATATAGATAAAATAAACAAAAAAAAACTGTAATTTAGTACAGAAACTGTACTCTCCTCCCCATGTTAACAGTTTAGGAGTTAACAGTTTAGGAACAGTTTCCATCCATCTCTTGCATTCATGTGCAACATCCTAGTTGGAAACTTGTATTCCATAGCCCGTGTAGACAGTGTTATTGTCATTTACCAAGTGTGTTAAACAGAAGAAATAAAAGCTTAATCTCTGTAGGGAAACTCCACATCCCCCCACATGATGGCAGCACCATCTAATAAGAATAAAAATGTCTACACTGTAAAAGTATTAAAAATGTCCAGCAGGTGGTGCAATTGACCAATAAGCTACAGCACTCTGTCGTTCCTTTCCCAGAAGAGATGAAGTGTCTATCTCTACTCTACATGTTACTGGCTGGTTAATATGCTTTACTGCCCCATGTTTTATCTGTATTTTCTTATGCATATGCTCCGACTCTGTTTTGCCCCCCCCAATCAGGTGGCTTTGGGAACTGTGACCAACATTGAAGAAGCCATCAAGTGGTTGAGCTACACCTACCTCTATGTACGAATGAGAGCCAATCCTCTTGCTTATGGCATCAACCACAAGGCCTACCAGGTACATATCAGTACCTTCCTCAAATTCATCTGGATCTTACCCCAGTGTTCCTCTCTTCCTGTTTATCAAATGGCAGCTCTCAAATGTTTCTCTCTGATATTCTCACTACAATAGTACCCACTGGAATCCTTTTTAGTAATGAATGCTTAACTCTTTTCTAGATGGATCCAGGGCTGGAGCTCTACAGGAAAGAGCTAGTGGTTGAAGCAGGACGGAAGCTGGATAAAGCTCGGATGATCCGTTTTGATGAGAGGACCGGTTATTTTGCTTCCACAGACCTTGGCAGAACAGCCAGCCACTTCTACATAAAGTATAACACAATTGAGGTATAGTAAGAAATTGCACACTTTCTCTACATCCTCCTTACCATGTGTTCACTTGCAGGCAACAAGTCTCTTGTGGCCGTGTAGTAACACAGTGCACTGTTCAGTATTTTAAGATCTGATGAGAAACATTGGTAGCTTTGTATAGCTTTTAAAGCACACTTGTTAAACTGAAAATAAATAATGCACTTATCTCAGTGTATAATAAGTGTAAATAATGCACTCATCACTGAAAAAGTGCTAGGCTTTGTACTAGATCTGTTGATGAAGTACATTAACCAGCAATCTCTGCCACTTCCTTCCAAGTGCTGTTTTTCATGTATGTTTCCATACACATTTAATGAGAGGTTATATATCACAGGATATAACGAAGCAACTGTAATAAGCTTTTCTTCCATTTTTGGGTGTCGGAGAGTAAATGGGAATTAATTGCGTTCTCCGGAAACAAGTCTAGTCTTTCAGGATGCAAATTTGCACGCCTGAAATACCATTAAAATATCCTTTAAACTGGAAGGAAGCTATTGAAGAAAGACTCTTTCAGACACTTTAATTTATTGCCACACAGACATGTGACTTACACATCCATGCTCAAAAACTCATGAGCCATTTCCTGGTTGTCAAAGATCTCTGTCATCTGTACGTCTGTTTTTAGGATTAATGTGGAATTATTTTAACTGACAAATAAATTGATTAGATTTGAAAACAAGGTCAAGGTCACATCAAGGTCAAATAGTTTTTCTTTAATAGTTTCCTTCCTGTTTGTAGGTATATTTTAAGGGTATTTGAGTGATCCAAATTGATGATAATAATAAGGAGAAAACGTGTTGGTAGTGGATTTTCAATGTTATTGTGTTACTTGTAAGAATTGAAACCATGTTTTGTTTCGAATTGCTTATTGATTTGTTATGTTTTCACAGACGTTCAACGATCTGTTCAATGCTCAGAAAACCGAAGCTGACATTCTGAGTATTGTCTCTAAAGCAGAGGAATTTGAGCAGGTTAAGGTAAGAGGCCACATTGCACTAACAGCTGGAGGGATCTGATTTAAGAGAACGTGTCTGAAGTACAGCTTTCATTCATGCCTTATGCACCTTCACGTGAAAGTGTGTGAAGTGTTGTGGCCAACAGCCTTGTGCTGCGCGCAGGTACGAGACGAGGAGCTGGAGGAACTGGAGCAGTTGTGTTCCTTTTGTGAACTGCCAGCAGCTGGAGGAGTAGAGAATGCCTACGGCAAGATCAACATACTGTTGCAGACCTACATCGGGCGCGGTGAGGTGGACAGCTTCTCCCTCATCTCTGACCTGTCTTATGTGGCTCAGGTAACACACACACAGAGACTATGGAGATATATATAACATAGTATATCTACCTTGCACCCATGAAATTTTTGACAAAAACTGAACAGCATCTAGAGTGTATTTATATGCCTCCCAATAATCTGACTGATATCTTTATGTGAACAGTGGAGCTAAGATAAGTGACTCTGACTAAAAACACTTTATTATCCAGGTAATAATCTTGTAAAATAATAGTTATTACAAGATTATTATCCATGTAAAAGTTACAAGAGATTTTCTACTCAAAATTGCAAAGCTGTGAATAAACGTCTGAATGAGTGTGTGAATGATTCCCTGTGAAAGACTGGCATTTCCCATCCAGGGTGTATTTCTCCCCCATGTTCAGTGCTTTACTAAAGATGAATGAATGGATAATGAACAGTTGGTTAATGGAGATGAATGAATGGATAAAATTGATCAATTCTCATAGTCAGAGTCATGTTTCAAGCGGTTAAGCCTTAATGCCACATCTGACTAAAGAAGAGAAAACATTTATACAGACAAGGATTTTATTTCTTTTTATTGTGAGATTGTACGCAAACTGTCAAAATGTTGTATTATTATTTTTACAGTATATTCTTTGGAGTAATTTTTGTAATGTGATCTAAGACATTAACTTAAGCAAAGCCAAAAGCTCAGATGACAGATACAGATCAGATTCGCAACTGAAATCTTTCCAGATGCATTTTTTCTTTGCATTTGCATGAACACACTCGTGTACATTAAACCCGAACATTAGCTACATGTTACATTCCGTCAGGACTGGGGTAATGTAAACAGTTAATATGATCTATGATTGGATCGAATTTATATGTTTTGACAAAAATCTTTGCATGAAGGCAGTAATTGAGAGGCCTTTGTGTAGCGTGTCTGCTTCCCATTCTACGTCTTCACATCCTCTGCTGAAGCCATCTCTCCAGCTCTTTTCTGCGGTAACTGGTTCCATGTGGCCAAATAGTTGAAATAGTTCAAGCAAATTCCCTCTTTGCTCCTAATTCGGCTGATTTCAGCTGAACTCCCGGAGATCCTGCAAAAGCCGTCACTGTTGACTAAAACATATCTAATTTTAAATCCAGGTTCTTCCTGATGTTTCTTCCTGCGATTGCGCCCACATTCACACAGACAAGACGTCCGTTTGGTGGGGGAGAAAATGAAAGCAAGAGCTTGAGGCCTATCTAGCAGATTAACAGAAGATGTAGCTTCTTATTTAACATGTATACAGTGAACTTTCTGAACAAATATCTGCACAATGAATAATCACAGTAATTGATGGAATGGTAATTGAACTCTTATCCTGTGGAATTTCCTGCATTGGCCCTTATTTGACAAAATGATTTCTGTTACTCCTCTCACAAAATGTGCTTTAGAATTTTTTTTGTCGTGAGTTGTTCTGGTACAGTAAAACCGCACCAAATTATTGAGGGTTTTTTTTTTAACCTCTTTGATAACCTTTTGTGTGGTTAAGTGTTTTCAAAGTACACACATGGATGCAGATGATCTCAAATACCAGTGATAAACATGCGGTTGCGATTATAAATCTCACAGGAATCCTGATAATAAAGGATAATGCAAGGTTTTTTCTCATCCTGAATAGTTGTATAAACTGTATGAACTCTGATGTGTCAAAACATGCACATTATACAAAAGTTAGGGTTGTTCTGAATACAAAATCTGTGATTAGGGTTATCCAAAGACTATACCATGCTTTCATTTGAGTGTTTGACGTTCTTATCATTTTAGTGATTGTTAAAAGCTTAAGCAGGAGCTTCCTGGCGGATGAACATCTGGACCCCCAACACATATGCCCACCCACACACGTACATGCAACAGCTGGCCTGGCTTATCGATCAGATCCGTCAGACCAGAAATATTCCATACACTTTCTATCAGACTGTACATGTTATTTATAGATCACCTCTTATGATCAATATAAACTTTCTATATAAGAACAAGCCCTTAAGCATCAGTGGATGTATGTATGGACTGCTAAAGAACTAAAGTTTCGTGTAAAGGGTCCAAATCCGAACCCCTATGGTGACCTCTTCATCAAGCACGCTGTTAGATTATGTATAAAACTGTAAGTAGTAAGATTGTTGTTTATGTGTTGTGTTTAGAATGCTGCACGTATCATGAGGGCTCTGTTTGAGATCGCTCTGAGGAAGCGCTGGCCAGCCATGACCTACAGGCTGCTCAATCTATGCAAGGTAATTGATAAGCGGCTATGGGGCTGGGCACACCCCCTGCGCCAGTTCGCCACGCTGCCTCCCACTGTGCTGTCCAGGCTGGAGGAGAAGAATCTCACAGTGGACAAGCTTAAAGATATGCGCAAAGATGAGATAGGTGAGTGGGCTCGATCATTTTGTACGATCTGGATACCCTTGGGGATTTTACCCACCCTTTCTTCCCCCCTGTACCCTACCCCTTTTGTGAGAATTAGAGTTGTTGCTTTTTTTTTGGGACACAGATGCAGTCTGAGCAGTGAGAAGTGATCACAGCTTCACCTGAAAATGTTGGTCTGGGATTCACTTTAAGTGAACTCTATTTAGGCCAGCACCATGTGTGAAAGTGATTCACTCCCAGGGCTGGCCATCAAATTGCGTGACTGGTTGAACTCCCTGCTTGTTGAGTGGTGTTGTGTGGTCTGCAGATTAAATAAAATGCCTTTTTTGGAGTATATATAGAAAGGAACAAAAGACATTTAACTCAAGTGACTCATAAAAACCAAAAGAATTATTTTTTCTGTCTAAGCAAGCAGCTTTGAAGTGTTGACGGTGTTGAACGAATGAAAATAAACACTAATTAAATACATAAACACAGTGTAAATAAGCAATAAGTGTTACAAACCTATTATCATGCCCTTTGTGAGTATTTCACACACAGTAACGGTGTCATATACAATTCCAGTCAATTTGCAGTTCAGGAAGAATTGTGTGAAATTTTGTGTGAAAATAATGATCTTTTAGTGTTGGGGACTAGTGTGAATCCTCACGTAAACATGTGATTGATTATTTCTGACCTGTGCTGTTTCAAATAAAAGCCTTATAAAGCGTAAGGGAGAGACATAAAGAGCTGTTGTGTGTTTCTGGCTACAGGTCACATGTTACACCACGTGAATATTGGCTTGAAGGTGAAGCAGTGTGTCCACCAGCTTCCTGCCATTCTGATGGAAGCTACCATTCAGCCGATTACACGAACCGTATTGCGCGTGCGCCTCACCATCACCCCCGACTTCAGGTGGAATGACCAGGTAACTATAGCAACCACAACCCAGATGGAAAATAATGGCTCCTTTGTCTTTGACATGTGTCTTTGACTATATTCCACAAAGATGCAAGTAGAAAACCTTGAAACATTTTAAGCATTACTGGAAATGACATTCAGATATAAACCCATACACACACACACACACACACACAGAGTTGTGATATAGCATTTTATGTTAAATCTACGCTTTTTATATTCAATAGTTTATAATGATTATCTTTGTTACTTTAGCTATTTTTATGTTTGATGAAATGCATGATGAATGTTTCTAGTGATTAACTCAAGCACTGTCCAATGATCATAATTATTAAAGAAGTATTAAAACAATAGATTATTTAATTCAGTACACACCTTACTGAATAATGCTGCATGTACTGATAACCAAAACATCACAATTGTTGCTGAATCTACACAGTGCACTATTTGCCTGAAAGAACACACACACATCCTGGCTTAGGGAAGCTTAAGAGAAGCCTAATCTGTCCATTCCTCTCCTGTGTGTAAGATCACAGGGGCTTGAATGGCTGAAACCTGCTGCTATTGTTCTGTGGAGTGGCAAAGGAGGGGGCAAAAGTGGGAGGGAGAGAGAGAAAGAGAGCGATAGTGAGCCCCAGATGGACCCTGTGTGTCTTTCTTGTGCTGCAGTCTGACTCCTCCACCTTATAGAAGCTTTCTTCAGTTCGATGGCCAGCATCTGGGTCCTGATTCCATCCCTCGCTCTGATTTCTCCCTCCTCACCGATGCAGCACACAGGCATGATGCCACTTCCTCTGTTAAATCCCACTGCACTGATTCAGTGACATCATTTGTTTTAGATAAACTGTATTTAAATTTTTTAGTTTTGACCTTTTTATTTATTATTTAATTGATTGATCAAACCATCCCTCCGTTCTCTTCACCCTGGACAGGATACCAGTCTATCGGAGGGCACAATTGCACACACACTCGCACACCAATTGACTCACTATGGAGAATTTTGAGATGCCAGTCAGACTACAACGCATGTCTCTGGACTCTGGATCGATCTATCTATCTATCTATCTATCTATCTATCTATCTATCTATCTATCTATCTATCTATCTATCTATCTATCTATCTATCTATCTATCTATTTATTTTATTTTTTTCTCTGATTGTTGAAATTATAGGTGAACAGTATGGTAAATATATCAATAATCAATATCGCGATCATTTATTTTTCACTTAAATAAATTATATAGTGCCGCAAAAACTAGTCTAATACTGCATCACAAATAACAGATCATTTACAGGAATTTAAAGTGGTACACTAGATTAGACGGCAAAATGTCTGATAGATTATTAGTTTTTATTGTATTGTTTTCTAAATTTGATGGACTTCACAAAACGTAAGACTAATATCATCTAAGAATTATGTAAAAAAAAAAAAAAAAAAAAAAACATGATGAACTTAGATAATGTGAAGCTTTCTGTAAGAATGCTTTTATTTGCACATACACACTTAAGGAGTCTCGGGTGGTCATTGTTTTGTAACAGTACCTTCAGGACAGATTACTTTGCGCTTTCTGGGTTCCAATAAGCTGAAAGCTGTGTCTTATTTGCCATCTTCACGAGAAAAGAGAGAGGCTGAGAATGAGTATTTATAGCTACTAGAACATCCCAAGTTCTAACAATTAATTTACATGTATTTCCACAACTGTAAATGTACACAAGTATAATGTGTCTTTCTGTAAATTGTTACACAATGCCAGTACTAAATCTTTTCCTATCACACAAAACGTGTCATATTTATATTCCTTAATTTATTTGGATGTCACTTACTTTTTGTCTCTTTACTTTCTTTAATTTTCACTTCTTCAGTGTTCTTCACTCTTAGTTCTAACTGTTCTCTAATGGACGTTAATCAGAAACGCATTATGACAGTTGACTAGCTGTCATAATGTCATATATCTTTATTGCAAAAACGACTCGAAGGCAACAGCATGTGCATGTGCACTGTCCGTGTGGCGCGTCTGAACTCTCGGCTCTTGGCCGACTCCAGACGTACGTGTGAATCCCACTGCAGCGAGTCTGTTGCTTTTGAAAACAAACACACTTCATTAAATAGCAGCTGCTCAGGACTTCACTTCTTCTGTGAATTCAGAGTCTCCTGAGTCTTTTTCATACTCGCAAACTTTCCATCTGACCCATTCAGACCTCTTAATAGTGCTGTCGTAGATCTTAGTTTCTCTCGCTTTCATTTTCACCCTGAGAATACAGTCTGTTAACTTGGAAGTGGATTTGTGTCATGATTCTAAGTTCTTCTGACGTTTTCCAAGCAAGAATATTCATCCTGCTACAGCTGTCCGTCTTCCATGTGAGTGCTCAATCTGAGTCAGACTGTTGAAATTGCAGACTGAAATTTTCATATTAAGCAATGTGGCCCTGTCTAATCAATCACCACAACTTAACTCCATGCCATATCCATACCTGCTTATTTTCAACATGACTTACACTCTCTCTCACTACAGGAACTGATAGAAAGGCCCAGGAGAGGATTAGGACCAGATTAGTGCTGAGCTTTAGTCGAGCCCCAGCTGGAATAGGAGGCCTTTGTAGCACCATTGAGAAGGGATGACTGAATCAGGAAGATGAACGCTTGTGTCCGATTAACGGTGCATGCTTGGCTCTTGGGAGAGTTGTAACAGAACACCCTAAGCTTAGCGGTGATCCCAGTGCAAACGTACACACAGCAGCTCTGCAAACCTCTTCAGACACAAAGCACTCCGTTTGCTGCGTGTACTCTGGGATTCTAATAAGAGTGTTTTTTTATTCAGAGGCTTGTAATTTTTCCCAAATGGATGGATATCATCCACAAACTCATTACAGGGTTATCTATACATACAATAGTGTTTAGTACAACTGTGCAGGAATACAGCACACACACACAGTCACACTAACTCTTTCTGCAGAAATGCCCTTGGCTCCCTGTGAAACAAAGAATTCTGTCATATTGCTGACATTTCTACCAAAGCTAATGACATTCCTCGTGGTTGTGTGTCCGTCCCTCAGGTGCATGGCTCGGTTGGAGAGCCGTGGTGGCTGTGGGTGGAGGATCCCATCAACGACCACATTTATCACTCAGAGTATTTCCTCCTTCAGAAGAAACAGGTTAGTATTCACAAAGTCATCTACATTTACATTTTATTCTTTACTCATTTATCACATGCTTTTATCTAGTCATTTTAACTTACTCTTATCAGCTGAGCTACTTCTGCCCAGGTTTCAATCTCACCTAGATTCTGTAGATTTGTGTCTTCTATGAGCAACTGCTGTAATTATAAAGACTTGTCCATGTTTATCCCAGTACACTTAATCACATTAATCACACACTATTTTTTTTTCTCTTTTACAAACTGTATGCTAGCATGTTACATGATGACTACATTTATGGTTTTGCTGCTTAACACCATGTTAGTGTTGAAAGACTAAGGAATAAATGCTAATAAACCTGGAAGCCTCAAATTTTGTCTTTTGTTACCCACTTAGCCAGCAAACTGTGATGAGTGATGTATATTTTACTCCTCAAAACAATGTCCTGTACAGTCAAAGTTATAGATTCAGCCAAGCGAATGTGTCTGGGTGTTGACTTGTACATATACAGCAGTAACCTTTTTAAAAGTAAAAAACTTTGTTTACTTCTGATGCTGTGGACAACCATGTTTATTTGACACCAATCCCTGGATTACCCAGAGTTCCAGAGTAGGAATTTCGTTTTCTTTGGCTTTTCCTGGTTGGAGCTCTGTAATTACAGTTTACAACTGCTATTTGAATGCAGCAGTAGACTCTGATCCTTATGTAATTCGTCCTGAGAGACTGACTTCATTTAAACTAACAGAAAAAAACAACAAATATGTGCTTTACTAGAATATTTATCCGAAATACTCCCTCTCTTTGTTCTGGAGAGAGCTTCAAAGCGTTTAAGAGCACAGAAAACTGCTCTTTTTTGCATTAAGGTGAGTAGAGGATCTCAGGGTGTTTCATCTGAATGGGAAAAACATTGTCATTAATGGGAGGGTTCGTCAGTATCAGCGAACTAATTGACTTTTTCATTTAATGTATTAAGCTAGATAGCAAAGTTATAGCAAAGGCAGCGAACCAGAGAGCATCTACAGCACCACTGCACAAGGTTTCTTCTTTATGTCTTCTCAGGCAGTTTTTCCTTGTCACTGTCACCCCTGGCTTGCTCATTATGGATCTAAACCTACAGCCAGATTTCTGTAAAGCTGTCTTTAGATTATGTGTATTGTTAAAAGCATTATACAAATACAGTTAATTGCTTTCGATTTAAATTGTTAAAGCTGGCGCCATTTTTGGCAATACTGTAATATTAATTTTAGTCAATGTCAGTGTAGAAAACTCAGTTGGAAATTTTATGAAATAGATGATCATAGATGATGAAGGAGAATTTCTTATGAGAGATTTTTGTTAATATTGTCACCTCAGTATAATATTGGCTCACCTTAATGATGCAACCCACTGTTTCAGAGTAATGACATATATAGTTCTCATTTCTTTCTCTTTCTCTCTTAGGTGGTGAGTGATGAGCCTCAGCAGGTGGTGTTCACCATCCCGATCTTTGAGCCCATGCCATCACAGTACTACATCCGTGCTGTGTCAGACCGCTGGCTGGGGTCTGAGGCCGTGTGTATCATCAACTTCCAGCACCTCATTCTACCTGAAAGACACCCTCCACACACAGGTGTGTATGGTACAGATGCACACAGACATACAAATATGTACAGTAAATGTCTACACCAACTTTTGTCTTTATTTTCATCAATAATATTTGGAATCATTTTGTTCTTTGTGCTATACACTATATACAGAGCTCCTGGACCTACAGCCACTGCCCGTGACAGCATTGGGCAACAGGGAGTATGAGAGTCTATACAAGTTCACTCATTACAATCCCATTCAGACGCAAATCTTCCACACACTCTACCACACTGATGCCAACGTGCTGCTCGGAGCACCAACCGGCTCCGGAAAAACTATCGCTGCAGAGATGGCCATCTTCAGAGTTTTCAACAAGTACCCTACTGCAAAGGTCTGTATTTTCTGTAATGTTTGTTCCTGTCATTTATCTGTGTCTGTGAGTGTATCAACACCAGAATGATCATTGTTGGTTTAATTAAACGACAAAGCTTATGGAATATGTTTCCAAAGATTAACCTCACACTGAAAGTATGAGCAAGATCTTTCCAGATAGCGCACATACATCAACACACGCATGACTTACATCTCAACAAAGTCATAACAACCTTTGTTTGTTAATTGTCAGGGCAAATTAATCTTCTACTTATAGCTATACGTAAGGATCGTGTATGAATTAAACCCATCAATCTTGAAAGGCAGCATCTTATCTTGGTAATGCTATAGGGTTCAAACTTTACCTTAATAATGTCAGTGACCTTAAAAAGGTTGGTAATATTGGCAAACACGATTTGACAGCAGCTTTTATGACATGCACGATCTGACAGCAGCTTTCTCCTGTCACAAAGATTTATTATTACAGTAAATACTTCAATAAGCATAAGTAGGTTTTGTTTGGTGAGATAAAGCTACTTCAGCACAAAGACATTTTTCTTAATGTTTTCTTCTTTTATACTTAAATTTACCAAGTGTGCCAATCATTGTGAAGCTAAATGCAGTATCAATTTAATAGCTAAAATTACTGACTATTAAACAACAGTTCTTGCAAATACCTAAATCCTTGTATTCTACTCTGTCCACTTTAATATTATCATGAGATTCAAAACTGGTGCTTTAATAAAGACATGGTAAAGTAGTAACTGTAGGATTGTTTTGTAAGCTATGAGCAAATCTAGATTTATCTTAATTTATATTAGTGTTATTATCAGCTATAAGACAGATGTGTCTTCTGCTGTAAGTGTTTACTTAGTGTTCTGCATCAGCCTTTTACACTTGAGGCAATTATATAGATATATAAGAATATTTTCTTATTTTAGACTATTTCATTTCAATCCTTTTCTTGACATTGAGCCAGAAATGTTAATAAAGGTTTTTTAAATCTTTTTGACCGACTTTGGGGGTGTAATATCATGATATCATGTATACTGTACATCATGGTGCATATCTGAGAAATTGCTTGCTGTGACATGATGCTTTTGCCATACGCCTGTGTTTTATAGGTGGTGTACATTGCTCCTCTGAAAGCACTGGTCAGGGAAAGGATTGAAGACTGGAAAGTCCGGATAGAGGAGAAGCTTGGGCGGAAGTGAGTTATGAGACAGATATCCGTAGACCCACATGCCTGATGATCGTTCTCTTTTTATTCATCTGTCTGTTTTTTCCCCATCTCTGTTACTTCCTTTGCTTCTCTGTAGGGTGGTAGAGCTGACGGGTGATGTGACTCCGGACATGCGAGCCATAGCGCAAGCTGATTTGATTGTCACTACTCCAGAGAAGTGGGATGGAGTCAGCCGCAGCTGGCAGAATCGCAGCTATGTTCAGAAAGTGGCCATCCTTATTATTGATGAAATCCACCTGCTCGGTAAATACACAGATATGACAACCTTCTGCTTTTAGAATGTAATAAAAAAAATCAGTTTCAGTATCAACAGAAATTTTTTTTTTGTGTGAATTTTATTTGTGACACTCTTCCACTTGATTTAATACTGGAACTCCTCAAAGCCTCACAGCTTTTTATTTATATTATCTTTTTTTTGCATAGGGGAGGACAGAGGGCCTGTTCTGGAGGTCATTGTATCAAGGACAAATTTCATCTCATCCCACACCTCCAAGCCTGTGCGAGTGGTTGGGCTTTCCACTGCACTCGCCAACGCGCGAGACCTCGCAGACTGGCTGGGCATCGGACAGGTGAGCTCTTTAGTGCAAGTAACACAACCATTTATTGTTTTTGTTATATTGAAGTGGCTGTGTTTTTTTTTTTGCTTTTTTTTCTGCCAACACTAGTGTTCCTCAGTCACACAAGCCTAAAAGTTTGTGTTTGGGTTTGTGTATTATTTATGAAAAAACAGTCTGTGTAGTTGGGTTTTTTTTTTCTTTTTCTTTTTAAATATAGTTTTTATTGACATTCCAACTCCATATTGTTAATATACTGTTAGCAACACTCCATCGTGTTCAAACAGTCTGGCTTCCACCACAACCTGTATGTGCATGCAGGCGCTTGTGTGTGCGTTTCTGAATTCACAACCTAATGTATCAGGGCGGGCAGCAGTAGTTATGTAAACGTTGTTTGACAGTTAGTGGCAGGAGGGGGGCAAAGGATCTCTATAAATCTGCCTGCTGCTGTTTGGACTGGGTCACAGCATTACCTGACCAATCCATTATCCAGCCCTTTAAATATGTGCACACACGCACCCAGGCCTGTGCCACTTGTGGGAGAGCAGGGCTCTGGGACAGGAGACAATGACGAGCTGTAATTACCCAGATGGGCCACACAGTCAGGCACACAGCCAGCTGCTCACTCCATCTTTCTTTCTTTCTCTCTCTCTCTCTCTCTCTCTCTCGCTCTCTCTCTCTCTCTCTCTCTCTCTCTCTCTCTCTCGCTCTCTCTCTCTCTCTCTCTCTTTCTATCTCTCCCTCTCTCTCTCTCTCTCTCTCTCTCCATCAGGTGGGATTGTTTAATTTCCGGCCTTCAGTTCGTCCAGTCCCATTGGAGGTGCACATTCAAGGTTTCCCTGGGCAGCACTACTGTCCCCGCATGGCCAGCATGAATAAACCTGCCTTTCAAGGTACAGTACAGAAGTCCCTCTAATTGCCACATGCAAACAAAAAGCAGTATAGATTTAGGGTTCCTGAGTAGGGCAGCAGAAAAGTGATCGAAAGTTCGAATCCCCATGATGCCACAGACATCTGTGGCCAGAAGCCAAGGGAGGAAAAATTGTCATACTTTCTCTCCCATGTCGATCACAGTGACACTAGCTAATCAAGAGTGTCTTTAAACTCATGTATGCAGAAGAGAGTAGATAGCACTTTCCTCCAATTGCATGAGAAGTAATGATTGGCAGCAGTTGGCTCGCATGTCTTGGAGGAATGTCAGTCCTTTTGTATGATATTGAAGAGCTGACTGGTGGGTGGAAAGTTGACAGGTGAACAAAGTGGGGAGAAAATGGAGAGAAAAAAACAATATCAACTTTATTTCTAATCACTATTACTGTGATGTAATGTGTCACACACTCATCTTTTCCACTATAAATTTGTCCTTTTTAGCTATCCGGAGCCATTCCCCTGCCAAGCCAGTCCTGATATTTGTGTCCTCAAGGCGACAGACGCGTCTCACTGCTCTCGATCTGATCGCATTTTTGGCCACAGAGGATGACCCGAAACAATGGTTACACCAGGATGAGAGAGAGGTCAGAATGATCTTTAGTGCTAAGCTGGGACTGTTCTTAAAGAAAAGACTTTACCATATGAACTTCACTGAGTTCTATAAAGCCTTTTACACATTACTGACATCATTAAACATCCTGCAAACTGTACACATTAAATATCAGTAGGTCCACTGACAAAAAAACGACAGATCTACCCCAGCCTCTCATTTCTTTTTACTTTACTTTTTTTTTTAATCACATAATGTCTTCCTCTGCTTACTAACCCCTCATTTCTCCATCCCCCATCTCCTGAGGCTAGATATGATGGAAGTTCCTTGTGTTTTCCTAAAGCTGTGGTTTTACTGTGATTACATAGTCAGCTCAGACTGACATTAGCTGGTGTCATCTCCGAGTAAATGTCTTGTGCATACTTTTGGATCTGCTTGAGATGTGAGCAAACAGCTTCTTTGGGTCCTCGAGTACAAATGTATGCTAATATTGTCATAGCACTCAATGACAGACCTGTTGGAAAATTGTTGCTCTGGTCTGCTAGCAATCGGCCTCTGGCAGTCAAAATAAGGAAGCAACCTGTGGCGGGTGATGTCTTTGTTACACTCAGCCATGTACATGCACACAAATGCCCATCTTCACAAAGCCACATACAGTTTGTTTAAGTGTGTATTCACTTATTAGTGTGTTTAAAGTTACAGCATACACACTAAGGCACGTGTGATGCTAGAACTATTTTTAGCAGCGTATTATCTTACCGGCTATTTCGTTAATCTCACCTGCCTTGTTAGTTAGGCTAGTGGGTGTGGAGTGATAGACTATAACCCTCAGAACAGCTGCTGTTTGGATATTTTTGGTTGCTGCTTGTGGCAGTGACACTATACCATTGCAGATCTCAGTGTGTAATGTCCACTACACAAATATTATCTGCTCGACAGTGGTATTGTGGAATGAGGATGGAATAACACACCACATAGCAGCAACTCATTACAATGTCCATATATGGTAGATGTACCTGATAAAATGGCCAGTAAACACGTGAACTGTCTCCTAAACATACTGCTCTTTTCTTAATGCTCACCTGCTGATGTTATAAAAGACGCATTTATCGTTGAATCTAGGATATAGTTTAACAATGTGGCAAACAACAATCCTTTTTTTCCCCTTTTCCCTGTACTTCACATGGTTATATTGAATTCTCCACCTGTGGACTGCTGTTGATTACCTTCTGTGATCTGTGAATATTCTCATGTCAAGCAACAAAATGACAGTGACAACTGGCAGATTCAATACAGTATTTTAGTTGCCATCTACGTGTGAGACACTGCAGCGATTACGAGGGCGGTGTGCTGCAAGCTGTGTGTGTGTGTCCATTCTCCAACCCCTACAGTGTAAAGAACGAGCCACCCTATAAAGCTTTTTTATGAGTACAATTCCATTTCCTGTCCTTTTAAATGCTCACTCAGGAATAGAACACTGGGAGATTTGACCATATTAGCAGATATTTTCCTTGAATATGATGTTATCTTCCAAGGTCTGACTAAGGTCAGAGTAGCAAATGAAAGACTGGACATTACCAGCAATGTATCATTGCTGGGTTTCAATAAAAACTAAATAAATATTATGGAGATTGATGGTTGGTACTGGGTTCAAAATAAAGAACAACCACAAAGGTATTGGATCGGGTGAATGTGTGTGAACTGCTTTGTCAAATACATAAAGACATTAAAAAATCAGGATATCTATAGTAAGGGGGGAAAAAAAAGCCTTAGACAAGAAGCAGCATGCTGCCTGAGCTGTGTGTATGTGTGTGTGTTCCAGTGATATATGCTGCACCCCGCTGTGGCAGCTCTGCACTGGGCCGTATAGCGGCTGGAGATCCTGCTGTTTGAGTGACAGGCGGCTGGCGCGAGCTGTCTGTCTCCCAGCAGGGGTCCCCCTGCCTCTTCCTCTACCGGCTCACCCATTATCCATCCATCCATATCACTCTCTCTGCACTGTTCTCCACATCTTCTTTTCTATCTCATCAGAGACTAAGCTTTTATGATCAAATACAGCTATTTATATGTAGTTTTATAAGAACGTATGTAATACAATTTATAGAACCTGATTTTGTCCCTTTGTAATCCTTTCTCTACCTACTGTAGCACAGTGCCGCATCAAACTGCAAGGTTTTATGAATTATTCATGAGGTCTGTAGGTAGAGGCTCAGTAACATAATCACAGAGGTTAACTCACTGTGCCATCACATGAGGACAGAATGAACACATTTACTAGGAATCGGAGCATTTTAAAGGCCCTGAGGACAGGATCCACAAAAGAAGTTTGACAGATGGGTATTTATTAACTTTTTCTTCACTAAGAAATGAGTACATTTGTGTCTTAAATTAGAACAAAAATGAAAACATGGAAAGCTCTGGGTTTTGAAGGTATATTCATGAAGGTAATGAGCTGAGACCAGTCTTTCTAACTGTCACTCACAGATTGGTGTAAACCTGTTACATTTTAGAGAGACTCATACTTACATACATACCAGCCACTCATACTTTAAATATATTATACAAACATTTTAAGGAGTCTGAATTCTGCTCTTTAGATCGCTGTTTTTCCTCACAGAATTTCCCTTTCTTTCCAAAGATTTTCTTCCTCCATGGAATAACGTGCTGTTAAGGTTTACTATAATGTATGAGACTCGGGTGAATTAAACAAATGCCATTATTCTTCTGATCACATGAATATATTCTTTCTTTGTTTTAGATGACAGATATAATTGCCACAGTGAGGGATTCGAACCTCAAGCTGACCCTTGCCTTTGGCATTGGTTTGCATCATGCCGGTCTGCACGAGAGAGACAGGAAGACCGTAGAGGAGCTGTTCGTCAACTGCAAGATTCAGGTACCTCCACAAGGCACATCGGTTGTTTTTACCAGTCGTGTGTTATTGTAATGAGGTAAATGGTCAGATGCCTATGAACAACAAAACCTCTAACATGAACCATTTTATGAACAAATCTCTATAATAACTTTGCCAGCTGCTGTTTCAGGTTTCATTGAATTGCATTGTATCAAAGCATTTTATAATCTTTTAACTCTCTCTTCAAGGTGCTAATCGCGACTAGTACTCTGGCCTGGGGTGTAAATTTTCCAGCCCATTTGGTGATTGTGAAAGGCACAGAATACTTTGATGGGAAAACACATCGTTATGTGGATTACCCAATTACAGGTAACAACTGCTCTGGGGTGTGTATGCCTGTTATGCTGCTTACACGCAGATGTACTGGACCTCCTGTGTGTCATTGCTTCTGCAGATGTGCTACAGATGATGGGGAGGGCAGGTAGACCTCAGTTTGATGACCAGGGCAAAGCAGTCATCCTTGTACATGACATCAAGAAAGATTTCTACAAGAAATTCCTCTATGAGCCCTTCCCTGTTGAGTCCAGGTGAGTGTACAGAGCAGATTTTTTTTCTTATAATCATTGAAAAAGTCTAATCTAATGTTGATGTATGCCATCATACTGTTGTAGCTTGCTTGGTGTCCTTGCTGATCACTTGAATGCGGAGATAGCTGCAGGAACTATTGCTTCCAAGCAGGATGCCATGGATTACATCACCTGGACGTACTTCTTCCGCCGACTCGTCATGAACCCAAGGTATGCACCATATTAGTCCATTTCTATACCAAATGCTGGATATCTTACAAGAGCTCTGTTCTTGACTGACAGAAGTGGAACCCAACAGGGTATTCTGCTGCTGTATCCCATCCACCTCGAGGTTTGCCATGTTGTGCATTCTATGATGCTTTTCTTCTCACTGTGGTTGCCACATGCCACAGTCAAAATCACCTAGATCACAATATGTCTCCATTCTGATGGTTGATGTGGACATTACCTGAAGCCGCTGGCCCATTTCTGCTTGATCTGCTGCCATATGATTGGCTGATTATATAATTGCATGAATGACTAGGTGTACATGTGTTCGTAATAATGCGCTCTGTGATCATATATAGGTGGACATCGTAACAGAAATTCAGATGTGAAGCCAAACTGTCTGTGAGGCCCTCTAGTGGCTGGCTGCAGTATGTTCTTAATCTCGCCCATTCCCATGTTAGTCAATTGGAAAGGTCCGAATACTCTCCCAACATTTTCCCTTAGGATAAATGACTTTTATAGGAGTTATTTGAGGACAATTAAAAGGACATGGTTGATGAGGTGATTGACAGATTCGGACATGGCATTCGAGTCTCATGAATTATACACGTTCCAACTTGCACCTAAAGTCATCTCTTATATGTTGCTTATTTTCATGTCTGATTGGTCGTTGTACTAATATTTTAACTAGTAAACCAATATGAGTAAAAGAAATGACATAAACTAAGGCAGCCAACACTAGCAAAATTTATAATAATATATTAACTGTATGACTTTAGGAACGCTCAAAGCAACTTGGAAATGTTATCTAGTCACTCGTTTTTAAACACACTCCACCAGCCAAATGAGCAGAGTATAAGAGAGCACTTGTCCATTCAGATGGGTGATTGACTATAAAATGAAATTCATGGAGAGCAGTAATTTTTTTTCCCCCCACAAAATCAGTAATTTGTTGTCATAAATGTTGAGTGTAAATATTGACTTATGTTTGCCAGTGTAGTTTCTATTCATATCAATATGCTTGTGAAAATTATCTGAATACAATTTAACAAATAAACTTTATGTATTCATTAATAATGCTGAACTTGCCACATGCTATTGCACAAGGCTTTAATATTTACAAAATGGCAACTCCCAAGCCTTCAAAACCTCACAGTAGGAGTAAACAGTGGCGTGTTGTCCACTCATATTTACAGTGATTGCACCAAACAAACATATAATCTTTACCCGAATCACAGCAGTAAAAGCAGTGTAATAGGTAATGACTGATGGAGCAATTATTTGCACTTTATCAGATTTCTGCAACGTGGATAAAATGGCACCAGAGACAAGGGAACATCTTCACTTCACTAACTTATTACTGATTGTGTTGCCATGGCAACTTCCTGCCGCCGCAATAGCACCGAGTCCACCCCATAGTTCACTCTGACATCACGAACCATGATCTAAAACATCACACACACACACAAAAACCCATCCTCATCTCTGACTGCAGAGGTCATATAGGGCGACATACACATCTGCTGTGAATTGTCGATGACGATTCCAGAACATTCCACAGTGCTGGCATTTGCACGCCTGTCAGCCCACATTAAACATTTAGGAAGCACCGTACCCTTAGTGGTGTAGTGAGCGCTGACCGGGCTCATGCTATAGCATAACATGAGCAGCTACGTTCCGCCTTGGCTTTTTTACTTAATTCGAAGATTGGTGTATATTGTGTGTTAAATTTTCTGATATAATCTGTTATTTTTAGATAACTTTAGTACCAATAGCACTTTTCTTCCACTTATTGCCTATCTGGGTTCTAATGGTTACTGTTCATTTTTATAGCATTGTGCAACATATTTTAGGTGTAACTGAAATAAGACTATCCCACACACCCACCACGCACCTGCCCCTCACCTCCAACAACAACACTCCCTCCTCTAACACTCCCTCACCTCCAACTGTCTCATATACAAAAGACATATACTGTATAGTTACATTTGAAACACAAAACACAAGGACACAATGTAATAATCGCAAAAGTATGCTAATTCTACTAAACGTAATAAGCAGACATTGTGCTAGACAAAACCTTAGGGAGTAAGAGGAAAGAAAATGACCAAGATATTTTAGTCCAAAACCTGGCTGCCTCTGCCGGGATGTTACGACTTGTACATGAGCTTTTTGACAAGATAATGACACCAGACAAGCATGCAAGTCACCCGGTAATGTTTGCGTGACAAAGTAATGCATTGTTATGACCACCTCAGTGCCTTGATTCTCTCCAGGGAACAATTTAACATTTCACAGAAAGAAATCTACTACTTCATAACACTGATTGCATGTGTTATTCATTTTATGCATTTTTCCATGAAGGGTGTCAATAATAATAGTTTCCAAAATAAGATGCTGTATTAGTTAGAGCCTGGATTTATTTAGGATTAGAATGCAGTATGAGGTTTTTGTGTAAATTTTAAAGTCTAATTTGAAAAAATATATGTTCAGTATGTCTTGTTCATAAATGCGTGCCAAGACGACACTGGAAATGTTTTTTTAAGCCTCTGTTCTGATATTTTTGTTTATGAGAGGACTGTGTGTGTGTGTGTGTGTGTGTGTGTGTGTGTGTGTGTGTGTGTGCGCGCACATTAAATGTGAGTGTGTGAGTGGGAAGATGTTATTTGTGTGAGTGAGAACAGGAAGTCATGTTCCCCAGCCCCATCTTTCTCTCTGTCCGGGACGCATTTAAAGCCGCAGTTTGAATCGGTCACCTTGACACCAGCCATCGCTCATCAGCAGTGATTCAGTGGTGTAGACAGAGCTGCATGCTGTCTCTTTAGGCGGGAGAGGCGTGGGCCCCCAGGGGTCTCATAAAGAGTGCTGCTTAGCACCTCACCACCATCAGGGGCCACATGTCTATAATGGTAATGGCAATAGCTTAATCAAATCAAGTCATGCTCACAGCAAGACACATGCTGAATGCTGCCTATTACTCATTCACTCACTGCACATCCCTTCTACCGGGCCTGTGGATATGAAGAGAAATGATAATTATCTGTCACTTTTATATTAAACCTTCTGACCTTCTTTAGTGATTTAGTAGTGATTATGTATATGTTGTGTTATATATATATATATATATATATATATATATATATATATATATATATATATATATATATATATATATATATATATATATATATGTGTGTGTGTGTGTGTGTGTGTATGAGAGAGAGAGAGAGGCATTTGTGTGTGTTAGATATTCTGCTGGTTGCTTCTTGTTTTTGGAGGAAGGTTTGGAGTGCAGACTTTGGGGAAAAACGTCTTGTCAGGCATGAGATTTTACAGTGCTGGTTGGCTAAATATCCCAAGCTGTGCTGGAAGTAAAGCCAAACATTTTAGGATGGTTATTATTTATCCACAAATTGATTTCAGTTTCAGTTTATTATCTTCTTTTTTTAAGAGTATATTATTAAGTTAAAAGTATTAGACCAACATCGACATGGTCAATTTAATAGTAGCACTTTTACAATTGGTAAATCAAAAGCAGTAAATTTCCCTCTCCTTCAGGTTCCTATGGATGAGTTTTCTTATTTAGGATAACTTTACCTATTGGCAGTGCCATATGTAAGGTACTCAAGAGTTAAATGTGCTTTTTTTACTTTCTATTTTGTATGTAATTAGAAACTATTATTGCCAGAATGTACATGTTGTACAGTGCACTGTTTGTGTGACAGCATGCACACAAACATCATGTTTCCCCATACAAAGCAGTACAATCTATAAATGCCAGCAAAATTGTCATAGTATGATTGATGACTGAACACAGCAGTAATAAGAAAACTGGTCTGTTCCTGTTGCATAGAAGAAGTTTTACTGTATTGTACAGGCATAACTAATTTTACAGTGTTGCATGCTAGAGGGGAAAGTACATGTTTCTTTAATTTTCTCTCTGTCTCTCTTTCTCAAGTACACACACACAAAAACACACACACACTTTCTTAGATGTTTTCTGTAAAATAAAGTGCATTGTTGTATGCAGGTTTGCTGGTTCATGTGGTAGCTTTCACATGCTAAGCAAAACATGGAAGTGATTTTAGTTCCACTGCGTCTGCCAGCCTGCATCCTGTAAGCTGGTAGTTATTTTGCTCTAGGAGAAAATGTAGAAGTTATGTTTCACTGAGCACAAGTTGTAATAAAATTACATTGCGGTGATGTTTACTGACCCAGAAATCATTACACTGTCAAAGCATATAATATACATACATACACACATGACATACTTGTCATATATATATATATATACTTATATACTTTTTGACTCTTGGTCTTCAACAATCCCAACACAATCAACATTAAGTTAAGTAGTTGTATAGTACACTTGGCAGAGCATCTCTCTAGAACAGGGGTGTCCAGTCTTATCTACAAAGGGTCAGTGTAGCCGCAGGTTTTTATCCTAATTAAGCAGGAGTCAAACCTGATTCCACCTGTTTATTCAACTGATCTTGGCTTTCAGTAGACTTAGGTGTGGTTTCTAGTCGGTTGGAATGAAAACCTGCACCCACACTGGTCTTTTGTGGATAAGACTGGACATCCCTGCTCTACAAAGCATGGGGGGAAAATATATAAGAACAAATGTGTGAAGCAGTACAGGTCCTCACCGAGTGGTTTTGATGAGCATATACTTGAATTGTTATTGAGATTAAAGTAATCTCCCAGATTTTTTAGAATGTGAAATTATTTTAATTTATGTATTCTGTCTTCCATTTATATTATGCTTAGCTCCAGAATTATTTGTGCCCTTGGTAAACACAAGTGAAACAGTTATGAAATTTCAACTAAAGGCTTGAACTAACTTCAGTTAAAGGTTAGATTGTGCTCATATAGTCAGTATAAGATTAATGTTTACAAATGGTGCCAAGAATTCTGGCCCTAACTGTTCTACAGCTAATTGAATGAATCTTTTTTTTTTCTTTCCTTTTTTTCCATGCCTAGCTACTACAATTTAGATGACATCACCCACAAGACTATAAACAAGTACCTGTCCAATCTGGTAGAAAAAAGCCTCAGAGATCTGGAATGTTCTTACTGTATGGAAATACAAGAGGTATGTGTGCTTAGTATATTAAAGTAATAATTAATGGAATATATTAACCAAATTTGCTAATAGGGCATAAAAACCGCTGGAGACCAGATACCATGATCTCGTTTATGCAGTACGTGATCTACTACCCCTTTCTCATCATTAGCAACTTAGGATTTACCTGTAGCTTTTTTGTGTGATTTTTTTTTTTTTTTTTTTTTTTTTTAAACATTTTTAATATATTTTTTCCATTTAGACTTTTCACATATTTAGACATTTCAAGTAAATTTCATAATTCTTTTCAAGATTTTCTTCCAGTTTTTTACTTCAATGCTATAATTTGTGCTTGGTTTGTCTTTGGTTAATTTTAATTAACAGATCATAAATGTCCAAGAAGACCAAGCAATCCTTCACAAAAAGAAATTATTAAAAAAACTGAACAATGAAAATACCTAACCAAACAGTGACAGACTGTGAATTAATCTCAGTAGACAAATCTATATTTGTGAGCATATTTTTGAATCCTCTGAGACTCACCTATCCAAGCAGAGCAACATCAGACTGCTCCATCTTTTGTTTAGTGTATGTCATAAATAAAAATAGCAACAGGCCTGGAGTAACTTGGGATACTTTAGTGTTATTTTAAAGGAAGAGCAGGAGTCCTGGCAGTCCTCAGGTTAACCCTATAGGTTAATTATAGCTGTTGTTTGGGTTGGATAATAAATCTCTGTTTATCTACAGGATGAGTGCACCATCGAACCTCTCACGTATGGCCGCATCGCCTCTTATTATTATCTGAAACACCAGACTGTTCGCATGTTCAAGGAGAGACTGAAGTCAGAGCTGCCTATTCAGGAGCTGCTGTCCGTTCTCACGGTGAGTACACACACACACTCAAAATATGGAGAGAAACCCCCTTTAAACCCTTTTTAGCTCTTTTCCACAGATAAGGTGTTGATGTGTAATCTGGAACAATTTGCTGTTTCTCCAATGCAAAAGCTTTAGTTCTCACTCAATATGCTTTGTCCAGAGAACTACATCTCTAGGTTGGAACTGGTCAGTAACATCAGTGGCTTGAGCACATTAATTTAAATCATTTACATGGACTGGCACGGTGGCTTGGTGGTTAGCACGTTTGCCTCACACCTCCAGGGTTGGGGGTTCGATTCCCGCCTCCGCCATGTGTGTGTGGAGTTTGCATGTTCTCCCCCTGCCTCGGGGGTTTCCTCTGGGTATTCCGGTTTCCTCCCCCAGTCCAAAGACATGCATCGGTTGATTGGCATCTCTAAATTGTCTATAGTGTGTGATTGTGTGAGTGAATGAGAGTGTGTGTGTGCCCTGCGATGGGTTGGCACTCCGTCCAGGGTGTATCATGCCTTGATGCCCAATGACGACCGAGATAGGCACAGGCTCCCCGTGACCCGAGAGTAGATCGGATAAGCGGTAGACAATGAATGAATGAATATTGCTGTGTAACATCAAAGGTGTCTGGAGAACTACTAGCAGAAATTCCAACAAATTGATGCTGAAAGATTTGACTGAAAATGAGAAAACATGTTCTCAAGTCCACTATTCCAAAATCCTATATAGTTGTCATTGCTTTTAATGTAGTGCATTGTTAAACTTCCATAACTAATTAGATAAATATTTGGATCCTAAACTGGTCAAAATTTCCATTGTGTTTAAAAAAAAATGCTCCTTCATTTCCCATTCCATAAAAAACAGAGGACGTGCAGTATTGGTTTTAAAAGCTTTGCTTCAGGTTTTTGTTAAGCATGTCTAGGCTACATTCACATCAACAGGTTAAAGAGGCAAAAATAGCTTTTTTTTTGTCTTAATGTGTCACAGATCAGATTTTTTTCAGGATTATGTGGTCGTAGATCAGATACATATCCATTTTGTGGCCATGTGGCATGAGTAAAAATGGTCAGCTCAGAATTCTTGTCACTTTTACCCAGTGAGCATATCACTGTCGTAGTCGTCATCATCATCGTCATCATCCAAAACAGCAGTGTGAGCACAGCGACAGTGATGAGTATATTCAGTGTAAAGAAAAAAGAAATTCAAGCATAACAAGAAGGAACTTGAGGGAAACGAGTAGTGTAGCGAAATAATTGCACAAGAAATCAATGCGCTCATGCAGCGAGCTTCAGGGCACAGGTGCAATCAAATTAAAAACAGATAAGAGTCACTTGGTGCAGTTGTGAATGTGAATCAGATCCTGTCTGAGCAAAAAAAAACACACACAAAGCAGAATTGTGCAAAGAAGGCTGTGATGTGAACATAGCCTAAGACTGCACAATATTTTTTGTGTTGTGTATTTTGTGTTATGGCAAATAAATTTCAATTTAAAATGAAAATTTTATGCATGCTGCAAGTCCTATGTAGACTTGTTTTCAATTCTGTAGGTAATTTCCTGAGTATATGCCTACCTGAAAAGGGGTGTAGTACTTAATGTCCTTGTTTCCTACTGACATGTAAAAATTATTTCTAATATTTCATTTTTGGAAAAGGAAAGTTTCCGTGCTCAAATTTTCTACTGACATGCTACTGTAGAAACATGCTAAAAACATTTAGATCACACACGTAACAAATTATGCTCCAGTGAGATCAGTACACCATCACTGCATCCAGCTTGTCAGATGCTTGACAGCTCGTATCCTGCTTTTACAGTAGCTAAGAACTTCCCAAAACACGAACCTCACTGAGGACCATAAGCACAGCCAGCACACACACAGAGACACAGTTGCGGCTCTCTAGGGTAGTGGGACAATTAGCACCTCTTTACTTTCCCTCTATTAGAGGGCTGGTTTCACATCCTCTGTTCTCTCGGGGCTCACTGACTCTGACCTCCTCCTCTCTGCTGATAGCTGACATAATTGGGACATAAAGCTTTTTTACACTTCAGTGGTGACCAGTGACATCACATCTGTTTCACTTCTTACACACACACACTATGAAGTGGACGCAGACAGCAGGCGGGCAAGCTGCTGATGCTTTTCACAAATTACACCATTATGTTGCTTTAATTTTATTGTCATTTATACAGATAGATTTGTTAAATATTGAAGTCTTTTTTTTCTTCTTTGTTACTGAAGCAACAATAGCCTCTTACATAATAAATTTTAAACTAATGGTCCCATAAGGGTAATTAGATTTTTACAGCATCTTCCCACAGCACAGTGTATAAAAGAAGAGCAGAATAGATGGAGAGCAGTTACAGATAAAATTGGAAGAGAAATACGAAGTAAAATGTTAAATCCACTGCCTGGAGCTCTCTTTTAGCATGTTTTTGTGGGGTTTTTGTAACCTGTTGGTTTTTGTAACGGGATTTTTCGTGCATGATAACAGAGGTCTAACCCAGTGGTGCTTTAACTTCAATGAACTCTCAGTACCATTTTTTCATGAGCTATTCAAGTGCTAGGTTCATCGTTTAAATATGTAGAAATAATATTCTGGCTCCATTATTTATTGGAGCTTTTTATTCTTGAACTTTTCACCACTGTAGCAAATAAAAAAAAAAGTCAGAGCACCTGGCTGAGCCTCACAGATTCCTCACACATTATATACATATATTATATTATATTTTTGTCCCTCTTCATCCGATGAATCTTTGTGTGGTGTTTGACTAATGTGAATTAAATTCTTTATTTTATTTTTTTTCTTAATCTTGGCATGGATTAGGTACAGTTTTAGAGAACAGCATGGGGCTGTGTGTGAAGTTCTGGTGTAGAAATCCTGCTAATTTTTTTGTCTGTCCATCAGTAAATGTTATGCTTCTTCTATCCTTATCCTAGAGTTTCTCAGTCTATAACATTCATTGATGGATAGATACAGACAGAGCAGTTACTATAGACAACCAAAATGTCACACTGAGCCAGTTTCATTTCCTACACTTAACTCTTACAGAATAGTCTTATATCACCTGGTTACACTGCCCTATTTTAATGACTTTTTTTTAAATCACCACATAGTTGTTTTTATTGCAGAATTTCAACCACTAATAGGAGCTGATTTTCTCACTTATTAGTATGTTTAGTTTGGGGGGGGGTGAGCGTAATCTCTAGTAGAATACAAATTGAAAATATATTGAATTTTCAATTATAATAATAATATCGGTTAACTGATCCTTATGTTATCAAGTCTATGTTTTTGAATTAGTCATTTTTAATAGAATAAACAAAACCGTTTTGGACGCTGCCGTTTCCATGTATGTCTCTACTGTGAATTTTTTTTACCCACTAAGGTATTCCGAACTGCTAAAGTCATGGTGAGTTGATTAAAACTGATTAGAAGCATTTAGCATAGTGTGTGTAGTCTGTGTTAATGAGCTGGTACAGTAGCTGTTGCAGTGCCATGAGCAGTAAAGCACTGTTTTTGGCAGTTATGGTGTGCATGTTCTCTAGTGCCAGCGGGAGTGCACATGTTGCAGTGCTAATTGTTGGCTGGGTTAGACACAGAGGTCCCAATCTTCCTATTAACGTGCACACTACTTTATTATCCTTTAACATGTCTCAGTGTTTAAGTCCCCACAGATTGGCTAACAAAAGCATGACATGAGGCAGACTGGGCCCATGCCAACCCCCTACTCCACCCCAGCCTGAGGTTCAATACCCTCAATTCACTCCTCCTGTCAGGGATACAAAGACCCCCCATCCCCTCAATGGCCTCTAATTACTGTGGCGTGGTCATAATGAGGCACCCAGTCGATTTCTTTCTTCCACCCTTTCTCTGTTTGGTTCTCTCTCTCTTTCTCCCTCCCTCTTTCTCACCTCCTGCTATTAAATCCTATGTTTCACTCCTCTAAATATCATTGAATGCTTGTAGAGTTGAATGATGCTGTTAAAGCACTCAAAATATCTTTTCCAAAAGACTAGTCAGACGAGCACTCGTTCTGTTCAGGATGTCAAAAAAATCTGCACTTCTGGTGAAGAATCAAAAGCACTCACTCAGCCTCTTTAAAGCGCCGTGGTCGCACTCTGTGTATGTAAATGTCAGCTGAGACGGAGAATATCGTACAAGAGCCTGGTGTCGGTGCTTCTGTTTACAGATCAGGCTGCCTTCTTTTATCCTCTGTAGGCTCGTATGCTGACTCAGTGCCCTCAGAAATAATAAATCATGCACCGATATGCTCTTTTGTTCTTTGTTTTTTCGGGGTTTCTCACTTTTCTGGCTCCGAGGTGTTTAAGCGCAAAGCTGGAGCACTGATGGATAGTGGTTGAGGGAAGAAAAGGGCTGTGACTAATATGCTCACTGCCTCCTCTTACAAGTGTATGTTAAAAACGTGGACAAGAATGGCCTTACACAGGAACTCGTGCCTTCACATTTATGCTTAACAGCAGTGAACAGGCACACTGTACCCATGCTGAGATTAGACCTGGAAACAAGATCAGCTTGGATTTTCAATGTTAATTTTCCCAGTCTGTGTGAAGACTTGCAGAAAAAAGCAAGGGATGGAACATCCAGAAAAAAATTTAATCAGTCAAGAGATGTTTGGTGTCAGGTGTTTCATGACCTTTATATGTTTCTATTTGAATTAAGATTGAATGGAGGATAGAACTTTGATATTAAGTGGTTTGTTATTAGTGTTGTACTGGAGCTATGAACTTAATTTAATTAACAAATCTAAAAATGGACAAAAATGTATGACATAAGGATAAAGGATGTTGTGAAGTGTATTTTGTGGTGTGATGATTAAAAAATAAAATGATAGCTATACACTTGTTCGGCTTCTTAGCTAAATTTGGCTCATGGATCTTCACACATGCAAACAGCAAACATGTCCTCTATTTGTGATGAAGGTAAATGGTTTTATTTTTAATGGAAATGTGGCATACAGTTGTTCAATGGTTAAGGCTTCATGCTACTGAACAGTAGGTTGTGTGGTCAAGCCCATTCACTGTTAAACTCCCACAGTTTGGCCCTTCGGGAAAACCCTTACCTCTCTCTTCTCCAGGTGTGTGAAGAAAAGTACTGTGTGATAATGTTAATTTTGACAGGAAAGGTTGTCTTTTTGCTCTTGTCTTTCTTTTCATGCATTTATTTTAAACATTTTTTTAACCATGTAGTTTTTCCTATTACTTTATTCCTCTGGTTTTAAAAAATTACAGGGTTTATTTCTCCAAAACATCTCCCTTCACAGCATTTTAACCCAAAGGTCAACTAACTAGGAACTGCCTGCAAAACCTGCCTTTTACATTAGATATAAAAGAATTTTAAGTGCTTATATGTTAAAACTAGAGAGATTTAATCCAGTTGATACAGCTGTTTTCACTAACACATCCATCCATTTTTCAACCCCAAGGCCTATCCAAAATGCTAGAATTCTGTCTACTATGCAGAATGTTAGTCTTTTTTTAAAATATGCTTTATACACCACTCTTCTTAATTCATTACTTTAGAGAGTTCATGCAGTGTATTTTTAATGGCAAAGGAGTGAGAGCGTCCATCCCAAATAACCTCAGCCCTCTCTGTGTGTTGTGTTCAGGATGCAGAGGAATATGCTGAACTTCCAGTGCGCCATAACGAAGATCAGCTGAACAGCGAGCTAGCCCAGCGGCTTCCCCTGCAGGTCAATCCTCACTCATACGACAGTTCACACACCAAGGCCAACCTGCTGTTACAGGCCCACTTCAGCCGAGCCCAGCTGCCCTGCACTGATTACAGCACAGACACAAAGACTGTCCTGGACAACGCTATCCGCATCTGTCAGGTCAGTGCACATCTCTGTGTGTGTGTGTGTGTGTGTGTGTATGTGTGTGTGTATGTGTGTGTGTATGTGTGTGTGTGTGTGTGTGTGTATGTGTGTGTATGTGTGTGTGCGCGTGTGTGTTGATCTTCATGATGTATGTGCATCAGATCTGCTTTCCATTGTTGCTGGGCCTTCATGTTCTCTTGGCATATGCTGCATTAGAGTGGAGGCCATCCAAACCCTATACATTTTACTACGGCCTCCCTTTCCATCATCTGGGGGGCTTTCATTGCCATCAAAGCGATTTGCTTGTCTTCATACATCATAAAATCGATGCTAAGGCCTGTGTATGGTATAGCTGAGCACATTTCCATGTGTCAGTGAAGACCTCTCGGATGTTCCTTTGGAGAAAAAAAAAGGAAATTCATCCCTTCCAATGTGACAACTGAGACCTGACCTAAGGCTCGGTTTATGCAGACTTCAGGCTTTGCCCTGTTACACAGCATTGTGTGAACTGCACTCAACAATCACTCCAAAGTCAGCTATATAGAGTTACAGTGCAATCCATAAAACATATGTTTCAGAATTTTATGTTCATATTCCACTCAAATCATTCTTTCTCTACACTGGGAAATTCCTCTTATGTATTATGACATTTAAAGAATCATGGCAGACTTTGCAAAACACCTATGCTTCACTAAAAAACTATGCTTTTAGGAAGATGAACAATGTTTTTTTCTCTCTTTTTACTCTGCATTTACTGCGTGTGTCCAGGTTTGTTGTTAAACTGGCAGTTATTCATGTAACCGGTTCATAACGTTGTTAGTATGCCTGGGTCCGGAGGCCTATAAATACAGTGTGAGTGCAGACACTTACGGCACCTTTGAGACAGCACAGCATTTCACATCCCTTCACAGATCAAATGCATTAAAACAACAGTGCAGCTCATTGCTTTCTCCCACTAAAGCAAATGTCACTGTGTGTCGCTAAATAGAGATTGACATAGTCATTTTACTCTGGAGATTCTTTTTCTATTAATTCTGCATCACACACACAAAAGTATCTTCATTCTAAATTCCTTATTCTAGATGCATTTGAATTTGATTTTTTACTTTTACAGCATGAAAGACTAACTTTTCTTCCATCATGCATAAACCTCAATAAAATCTTGGAAAATCACACACAACAAACAGTCTCTTTGAACGCCGCAGTGAGCCAGGGGCAAAATGGCGGAGGTGTGGAGATGATTTATTGCCACATGGATGTCAGGTTTCTGGCTATGTCATAAAAGCATCCGAAGCTGGCTAGATAACCTGTCGTTGATTGTTCATGCCTGATGGCACGCCTGTGGATCTGTTTGCGATTGGTTATGCCTGCTCTGAGGATGTGCACTGTGCTGATTGTTCACGCTGGCAGCCTTGCTTTGGGAATGGATCTGTCTGTGGATCTGTAAGACATTGTTCATGCCTGTGGATGTGCTTGATTCTCTACAGCCGGTGTGTGTGCGCGCGTGCACGTGTGTGGGAGTGATTGGCCATGCTTGTCCATGTGGTTACTTTTTCAGGTTCCTGCTGTGCCAGGTTGTAGCTCCTCTGCCAGCAGCTGCCTGTCTTCTCAGCATGTATCCAAAGCTAGCCTTTCCTAGCAAACAGCTGAACTAACTACAGAGTGCTGTCTGAGGATTAATCAGCACAGTCCACTAGGCTGACCAGCCAATTTCATATCAGCAAGTCTTAATACAAAGTCTTAATTCACATCCACTCCATTTGTTGGGATTATCTTGCCTAATCAGAGTGAAGTCGGTATTCGGTACGTAGAGAGCCAGTATTTCCATGATCTTTTCATGTCAACATACTAAAGAAGATCTAACTTTGTATGTATGTGTGTGTGTATATATATATATATATATATATATATATATATAAAGAAGATCTAACTTTGTATGTATGTGTGTGTGTATATATATATATATATATATATATATATATATATATATATATATACACACACACACATACATACAAAGTTATGTATGTCATACATATATGTGTATATATATATATATATATATATGTATATATATATATATACATGTGTATATATATATATATATACATATATATATATATATATATATATATATATATATATATATATATATATATATATATATATATATATAGAGAGAGAGAGAGAGAGAGAGAGAGAGAGAGAGAGAGAGAGGGAGAGACAGAGAGAGAGACTTTAAGCATTATTGTAGAGGAAGTGGTTTATATAGAAAAATGGGTGTGTAGAAAAAAATGTAAAGAAAACCTGACACATATATACATGCAAATGTGTGTGTGCGTCTCAGGGAGGCTTTGTTTATTTTTCCTTCCACAGTCAAACACATATATACAGGAAGACACACACACACACACGGAGTCTTGGATTAGGGAGGGCTTTGAGAAGATCTGTGATGGTTAGATAAATAATTCCTGTCATCTCTGTGCTAATGAGGTACTTTATAGCTGTGCTTGTGCTCTGAGCACTGAGCACTGGAAGGGCTACAGATTTCTATCTGTTTTCTCCAGCAGCAGTGGAGAGCAATTTTAGTAGACAGGTTAAATGAGACATAGCGCTTGTGTGAGCATCCCTCCTCGACGTTTATTTTCTCAATCTCGCTCCCTCAGCCTTTCTCCATCCCTCCTTCGCAGAGGCTCCGGTGACATCAGCCCATTGCTGTCTCCGGTTTGCTCAAGCAGCTACTGTGAAATGTTAATCACAACTTTAATTTGTACTGCATTAGCATTTTGATTAACTCGCTAGGCTTGCCGCTGCACTCAAGGTGCTTTTTAGTCATAGTTACCGAGGAAATGACTTTTTGATTAATTAAGTTTGTTAGCGCAGCTGAGCTCAGCAAACTTTAACCTTATGTTGAAGACAAGAGCAGCAGACAGAAGAGAGAGTTGGACTGAGTTGTAGATATGCATTCAGTTGCGTAAAGAGTTTCTGCATTTTTAATGATATCAGTCATAAATACATTTGCTTAAAGCATTTACACAATTTTAATATTTAAATAAGTGTATTTACATCTCTTATAGTGACCTTTCAGTCTGTTTGTGTGACAGATCTTTTGTCTTCTTTCTGCAGGCCATGTTGGACGTAGCAGCGAATGAGGGCTGGCTAGTATCTGCTCTGAGCATCTGTAACCTGGTGCAGATGATTGTTCAAGCTAGGTGGCTTCACGACTCCTCTTTGCTCACCCTGCCTCATATAGACCAGCAGAACCTCTACCTTTTCAGGTGCGTAGACTCCTGTTTACCTAGAAATTCAAGATCCAGAATCCATGCACAATTAGAGAACTACAAGCAGCAGATATGCATCCTCATTTATTAAATGACCAATTCAGTTGGCTTTGCAGAAATCTGTATGTAGATTTAGCTTCTTGATGAGTGAACCAAAGGCTAGAGTCTCAACTCCCTGAGGGCACAAGTGTATACTATAAAGTAAAACAGTGCTAAATGTGTTGATTGGCGTTTCAGTAAATTTATATTATTGAGTCATTGGGATGAGGGCAGGACAGTTTTTTATGATAACAGCAGCAGTTATTATGTCCAGGTAAGATTTGGGCATTGTCATCATCGCCTTCATATCAGTATATGTTTCAAATTGTTGAACTGTATTTATGATGTACAGTTCTTTCAGAAGGTTATGTATTAGTATAATTAATGCATTTTAATACTTGCTGTTGATTAATACTTATTAGAATTACACCTTATTAAAAACTGTCACCGTCTGTCCCTAAATTCCTATCTAGCCATATAAATTATACTTGAATATAGAATTTATCATTACTCACAGTGTTGTCTGCATCCTGCTCATGTGTGAGAGAAGAGAAACGGTTCACTTCCTGTCAGCAATGTCCTGAGAGGGGTGCCTCTCACCTGTGGTGCTTTGATTATAGCTCAGTCACATGGTGTCATGCCTAATCCATCTACCACCTCTGTTCAAACTCTGCAAACACCATTAGCATTGCTTATCTGCCAGCACTGTCCTCTGGATGGCCTCAAACACAGCCCAGTGCACTGTTTCTCTCTCAAACACACACACACACACACACAAAGCTGTGGTTGGCACCGGATTTCCTTTTACCCGTATAATTCATTTCAGTGTGGTTACATCCCGTCGTGAAGTGTAATTTGGTAGGAAGACAATAAAAATGGTAAGGCAAGGATAAAGGAAAGCTGGATGTCCTGCCATGCTGAGACAGCAGGAAGAGCTCAGCTCAGCCATCGAAATGGACATGAAGGCGGTTATATGACTGCCTTTTTCTCCTCAATGTTTACAACAGGAAATGGAGCTCCAAAGGTGGGAAGGGTGGAACCAGAGGTTATCAAGGCCCAATCGACGGGCTTCCTGAGCTCATAGCTGCCTGTGATGGGAGAGAGGAGATTTTTGCAGCCATGGTGAAGGAGGAGTTAGAGCCCCAAAAGATCACTCAGGTAACACACTATTACACACATCACCGAACGCAAAAATAACGTTCACTGAGATATAAGCCAACATTCAGAAAGGATGCAGAATTATACTGCATTGATTTTATTGTTAGCAAAATGATGGACAGTATCTTAAAAGGATTTAAGACAAATTGTTTCTTGTTACGCTAAGAATGGAATACACACACCTCCAAGAGCACACATACACACACTCACAAACATGTGATATGCAGAAAGCAGCAGACAGTCACGGTGGTCTCAGGTAGCACCAGGATCCCCAATTACCTCCCAAATGAGAGGGTTTAGCGCTCCAATCTAAGTGCTAATTGCGACGGTAATGAGAGCGTCCGGGCAGAGCGGCGAGCCCAGCGCCCATTCCCCATCAGTATTCTAGCCACCCCCCACCTTCCACAACACACCCCCAGCAGCCTCGGCCCTGCTAATTAAATAAGCACATGCGCCGCCGCGTTCTCGTCTCATTCGCTGAGGAAATGTAATCCTCGCATAAATAGCTTTGGCAGGGTGAATCTGTGCTGCCCCCCCCCCCCCCCCCCCCCCTTCATGGCTCTAATACTCACGGAGCTGCAGCAGCCGAGCTCTGTCATTCTCTATCAGTCTGTCACTCATACATGCACGCACTGCACATGTTCTTAATATTTTATTATACCGCTCCTTCCTCATGTTGGTGCTATCATAAGCACATAAAGCATAGCTGACAGAAATATGATATATATTTTTTTTAATTTTGTTTGACATGTGTGTGTTATAGTGTACATGGAAATGAATTAGCGGTTTTCTTATTTTAGTAGAAACTAGCTAGAATAAAACATGACAGGGCATGCTCTTGTGAAAACAGAGCAAGCATCCTTTTTTTTCCTTATAACATAAGTGTTTTATTCCTTTTATGCCACAGCAATTTGCCAGTGTTTACAGGTTTTAATTTAATAATGAACAGTGTTGATTTTCATCCATATATACTGTGTATACATCATATTTAATCCCATTGAACTTCCACTTACAAGACTTTATAGCAACTATAAACAGTCATTCCCCCCGCAGCCTCTCTTTATTCGTCTCTCTTGTAGTTGATACAACGAAATATGCATCTTGTCATCTTATTGAGAATCTACAAAGCATAAATTTGTCTGTAGACGTTGACCTCTAACGTTCCTTCCATGAACGTTAGAGGGAGAAAAAATGCATATACTTACAGAAAGCTTCACCATATCAACAGTTATTTAATCCACTTATCATTATTCTTAGATTATGTAGATCGTCTTCCATTAAAGTCCCTGCAAGTTTAACAATTTTATAGAAATGAGAGCATTAATATAAACTTGTGATTTGGATTCCAGCTGGCACGGCTCTCCGAGCTGCTGTTATAGAAAACTGATCATCACCTTCTGACCAATCAGATTTGAAGATTTTAACCACACTGTGGTACAAACTTCATCATCTCTATTAATCTCTGATTTTCTCTCTCTATCTATTAGACATGGGCTTTTCTAAGTCACTTGCCTGTGCTGGAGGTCAGTTTGAGTGTGAAGGGCTGGTGGGAAGGCTGTGAGGAACAGACTGAGCATGCTCTATCCACCAGTGTAACCAACATCAGGGAGAAGAGTAGCTGGCTACCCGTTCACGCTGACCAGGAATACGTGCTCCAAGTGTCCATGCAGCGTCTCAATGCAGGCCGACAAAGAGTGAGAGCACACACCCACACACTATCACTGCACACTATTTGAGTCTCCATAACATGGTTCCCACACGTACTGGAAGACCTAGACATTTATAGGTTAGATTAAGAGTTATGAAAAACACCTGAAAATAGGTAAAGTCAGTTCTGTAAATGTCTGTGGTTTTGCAATTAATCCACTGATATTGGATATTTAGCCATTTCAGCTCTATATGATGTCAGTATTCTAGCCAATAATACCCCGTTTAAGCATCCATTCATAGGCCTAGATGTAGTTTGGAACAGTTGTGTGTCGACAGAATGTAGACAGAATGATGTATTTGAGTGTATGGTAGAGAGAGCTTACATGAACACATGCCATCATAAAACTTCTCTTTATGTTGTTTATCATTTTAATCGCTTTGGACTCTTTGTTTTCTTATGAGCTTACACAATAATTTGTCCAGCTGTATCCATCATTTCCAGCTCAATGAGAAATATAATCTAGCAAATGGAGATGTAAGGCCTTATTTTTTGCAAGATGGGATTCATTCTCAGATGACATTCCATCTGTTAAGAAAGGTTTAAGGAAATAGTTTTCTAAAAAAAAAAAATAAGCATGAACCCTGATTTGATTGCTTTAGGCTGTTTAATTATTAATTGACAGTCTGAAACTGTTCGCCTGACTGAGTTTTGTGAATGCTCACAGAGGAAGCAGGACAGCAAGGCGCAGGCCCCGCGTTTCCCCAAGCCCAAAGACGAGGGCTGGTTCCTTGTGCTGGGTGAGGTAGACAAGAGGGAGCTTCTGGCCATCAAACGAGTGGGATACGTCCGCAGCAGGAACATGACATCATTGGCCTTCTACACACCTGAGCAGACTGGGAAGTAAGTGAAACTTACACATACACAGAGCTGTAGGACATCTCCTGTCCAGCAGTATGTTTGTAAAACATGCCTCTGTGTGCTGCAGGTGTATCTACACACTCTATCTGATGAGCGACAGTTACCTGGGATTGGATCAGCAGTACGACATCCACCTGAACGTGATTCCTGCCAGCATTGCTGCCCAGGTCAATGCCGAGGTCACTGATGGCATGAGCAAAATAAACTTGAAGTGACCTCTTACCCAGTGATACTACACACATACTGGCTGTGTCCATGCTTGTATGTAAAAGTGGCACAGCCTAAGGCAGGCCAGTTGTTTCAGGGAGGATGCTGTAGAGATGAACACAGGTGTGGCAGTGTGAGAAGGCAGTGTGAGAAGTGGAAGGATAAATATACAAGTCTGATAGCTGATTAGCTGATAGGTAATAAGATTCTAATAGTAATAACATTACTGTTACTACATATAATAACATTAGAGCACGTTATGGTGGGATTGGAACACTTGCTTACTTGACTTGAGTGTGTGAGCCACATGTTTGTTTCTATATTTGTGAAGTGTGCAAGCTCAGAGAGGCTGGAAGGAACTTGCCAGAGCAGGAGGTTAGGAATTCTGTGCAGGTGTGTGAAACATGCTCCTCTGTGAAGGTCTGGGTTCAGGCAGACAGTCATCTGGTTTGTGAAATTCTCTTTCTCTTTCTCTTTCTCTCTCTCTCTCTCTCTCTCTCTCTCTCTCTCTCTCTCTCTCTCTCTCTTTCTTTCTTTCACCCTGCCCCCCACCTGCCCTCAACACCCTGCACCAGAAAGCCTCAGGGACATACAGGTGCCAAAGTTTACAGTAAGTCATGGGGAAAAAATGTATTTAAGAAAAAAGAAAGAAATTGGTTTAAGAACTTACATGTGTTTATGTATTGTTTTGTTTCTAAACAGCTTAGCTACCAAACAGCTCATACACGGTTTTTTTTGGGGTTTTTTAAACGATGTCTGCCCCTTTAATATATTGTTTGCCTTCAGGAAAAATAAAAGGATGTAATTGCAGATGAATGTGTTTAATGGTCTTCTTTTGAATTATTCTCTGTTGCATTTCAAAATAACACACCGAGCAGATGTTCATATGGTTTTACTTTCTTTCTTTTTTCCTCATGCATAGCCATTTTTTCCTGTTATTTGTGCATGGGTTTGTTGGAATGTTGATGTTAAGTGGACAGAACATGTTCATTACACACAATTAAAATCTTCCATATTATCCTCCTGCTCTGTTGTGCATCGGGATCAGACTTTAAAATTATTCTCTTCATATTTCCAGTATATAATCACTCACCATTTTCTTATCACATTAACAGTATTTTCTTCAGACTTGCTTTGTCTTACGAATACAGTTTAACTTTGGATCAATTTTTATTTAATTATTGATCTATTTGTTTAAATAAAATTGGGAATAATGTGGAACTTTCTTTGATGGGGTTTAAAGTGTGGTCTTTTTCCTCTGCCCAGTGTTAATAGCCTTATTCCCTCTGCTTTTATCTGAAGCTACTGTAATTCAGTTGTGTCGCTTATGTTCCTGCCTGCTGGGAGGTTTGTGTGGCGCACTGAACACTTTTAAAGATCAGCAACATGGCGTGTGACTCACATGCGCAGTTTATCCTGCATTATGAATAATAATAATAATAATAATAATCACATAATAATAATCACAATAATAATAATATTAATAATAATAATAACAACAATAATTATAATAATAATAATAAATAATAATAATAATAATATATTAAAAATAATAAAACTAAAAAACAGGCTAATAAGAGGACTTGTCTAATGCCAGAGAGGATATTTCTGGAGGCTTTAATTGCTGCATTTGACTAATTTGCTAAATATTTTCAAACGTGTGTAGGGTGAGCTAGGTTTTATGTTAATTTGAAATTACAATGTTACACCATTGGAAGCTGTGAGTTTTGGTGTCTTGTGGTAATGAATGCAAATGCCACTGTCTCGTTACGCGTAATTAAAACGTTCAAGTCCGAAAACGCACTTTAAAAGTAGCACCATTATTTGATTCCTCAATTGTTTTTTTTTTCCCTTTCTCTTTCTTTCTGAACGGTGATATGTTCCGAATCTCTTCTGAACACCTCCATATTTTGGGCTATTTTCACTTGTTCTCTTTCTCCGCCGACGCCGTTTAATTAGCAGTAAATTCGGGCTTTAGGAAAAGGTGAAAGCGGCGCGGTGTGCTTCGTGCTCAGCGCGCTTCCGCCCTCATTTACTGAGCTCGCTCCCTGCAGGTGATTTCCTATTAAAGGAGCCATCCGTATCGAAACAGCACAAAGACCACGGGTGAAGACGAGAGGAAGCTCCAGTTTATTCCACATAATCACTACTTCTGAGCTGCCTCCTCAAACACGGCTATTGATGACATGAGGAGAATGCACAAATTAAATACTCCTTCACTTTTTAACACAAGGAAAATATATTTTCTTCGTTTTTTGTTGTTGTTTTTTTTTTTTTACACTCAACTCTAAATAAACACAAATTTCACTCAAGCTATATGCGTAAATATAGACCAGGATTTTAATCTAACAATATAGCCTGCAATATTAATAGCGGGAATTTTAATATAATTAAAATTTCCTTATAGGGTTTGTTAATGGTTAATTAAGCTGCATGTACTTGTTTATTTTCTTTATTTGCTGTGATAGACTTTTAGGAAACAGCGTGCATGTTGAAGCTGGTAAATATAACCTACTCTCATTTATTTATAATGAAGTATATTTAGCATTTAGCTGTTACGGTTCTCTTAACAGGCAAACGAGTTATATGTAATTATTGTTATTCGTATTAAACAGAGAATTTGATTTAAATTGATTTGAAATAAATACTCTGTATAATAAACAATAATTTTGGTTTGAATAATTTAATATTGAAAATTTAATATCAAAACTAACTGAACGGTGAATGGTTGTTACCTGTAGTAGCCTATGCAAACTTTACTACATTAATATTGTACTAGGTTATTTATTTATTTAAGCCTTATTTTTTAATAGCCTTTATAAATAGGAAAACTTATAGCTGAAAATATTAGTATGGTTTGAGCAGTGTAAAATTTCATGGGTTAATATTGGCATAGTAGACTATAGGCTATTCTACACACTCAAATATATTGCTCTGGTTGTCCCATGTTATCTGTAAGGGTCAAAGGTTAGCATTTCTCTCAAATTCACATTTCACTTCTGCCATCGAGATGTGGCTGTCCAATAGGAGCGCAGGCTCGAGCTCGAGCTGGCCAATGAGAGCAGGGGCGGCACCGAGACAACAATGGAGGCGGGGCTTTCCTCTCGCTCAACTAGAGAGTTTGGAATAGTGCATGGAAGCAAACTAAAGACACTCGCATCCTTCCAGCAGAAATCTGTGGATAAAAATCCTCGTACGTTTTTCCTGCATTTGCTTTGGAGTTCCCTGCTGAAAGCCGACAGGAGACTGAGTCTGGATATTTCATGTTGTGGAATGGTACAATCGGGATCGAGAGAAAATCAAAGTTTGGTTTGTGATGCAAAGGTGAACAGGCATGTTTTACTCTCTCTGAATGTAGCTGTCAGTATAATGTGTGTGTGTGTGTGTGTGTGTGTGTGTGTGTGTGTGTGTGTGTGTGTGTGTGTGTGTTGTTTTAGCGGCTGCCACTGTGTTTTCTAAATAATGTGTCACGATTAAGTTAATCGGTAACATCCCTCTAAACTCACTAACCATTCACTATCACTATCCAGGTGGTATCAGAATAGTTATGCTTATCTACACTTCAAAATGCACATTAAAAAAAAAAAGAAAATAACATGTTTTAATTCTTAAGAGCCCATTTTAATTGCAGTGCTATGGTTGTGTTGTTTCAGGCACGCACGGCTTTCATTATGGATGTTATTCCTGTATGAAGAAGTGCAGGGTCCCAGTGGATTCGGCACTGAATGAAGAAACAAGCTGTTCAATACGGATAAACCTCAGCACAGCCCGCGCTCATTTTATTCACTATGAAGGCTCAGTGTCGTTTTGTAACGCTTGTAAGACGCTCCAAAGTCGTTAGGCATTTTTTGGGAAACGTTGAGGAATGTGTGCGACTCATGCGCTCCATCTGAGAGAAGGCCAGCTCCAGGCTCCGTGTACAAGTGATCTGATGATGGTCAAACTCCGCTAAAGTGAAAGCGTGTGTGTGTGTGTGTGTGTGTGCGTGCGTGTGTGTGTGTGTGTGTGTGTGCGTGCGTGTGTGATTATTTTTTTTTGCTCTTGGTTCCTGGAAGCTCGATCCAAACACTGGCGGGGTGTCGAGCACCGTGCAGCTCTGAAGATAATGAAAGAGAAGTCGAAAAATGCGGCCCGGACTCGGCGGGAGAAGGAGAACAGTGAGTTTTACGAGCTGGCCAAGCTGCTGCCGCTGCCCTCCGCCATCACATCTCAGCTCGATAAAGCGTCCATCATCCGCCTGACCACCAGCTACCTGAAAATGAGACTGGTGTTTCCTGAAGGTTAGACAATAACAGCCATCAAACTTAACCCTAAACTGTTACCTTACAACTTTTATTATTATTATTATTATTATCATTATTATCATTATTATTATTATTATTATTATTATTATTATTATTTTTTTTTTTTGTTGTTGTTGTTGTTGTTGTTGAAAATAGAAAAAACTTTATATAATGTAATATCTATCTATCTATCTATCTATCTATCTATCTATCTATCTATCTATCTATCTATCTATCTATCTATCCTATCCATCTATCTATATATTTCATATATTACATATTATTTATTATCAGTTATTTCTCTTTATAGCTCTTTATAGCTGTGTTATCAGCTATAAGTTTATTTTTAAATTATGTTGTAGTCTTGCAAATTAGAAATTTGAAATTAAGAAATTAATTCTTATTTTAGGTGGCTAATTTGTTCGAAATATAGATTATATATATATATATATATATATATATATATATATATATATATATATATATATATATATATATATATATATATATATATAAAATCTTATTGCTTTCTTGAAATTAATTCTTATTTTAGGTGGCTAATTTGTTCGAAATATAGATTTATTATATATATATATATAAAATCTTATTGCTTTCTTGTAATGGTGATTTAATTATAATAAATTATAGCTCACCGTTTTTGTGCCAGAAAATATAACGAATTAATTGTATAATAAAAGCGGACATTTTGTCCCCTATTGAAATGCCTCAAAGTATTATTATTATTATTGTTTTTATTGTTATTATTATTGTTGTTATTATTATTATTATTATTATTATTATTATTATTATTCCCTCTAGGTTATACTTAGGTAGCATTTTGCACTTAAATAAGTGACTGATTGTATGTATATAGATGTAGTCTTTTCAGAGTCAGGCAGGCGTGGAGCTGCTAAAGGGGATTAGTCGATCTTCTCTCTCAGCTTTGGGCCGTGAGTGAAGGAGCGCCGCGCCAATTAGCGCTGATCTTCTCCAGCACATGTCGCTCTGCATAACACTTCCAGCACCAGCCACAGGCTTCAGACCTGTAGAAACCTGGCCGTGAGGATGTAAAAAAGTGGCGAAGTGCTCGGCCAATCCCTCCCAGTGTCATGCCTTCAGGAGTCGCATATCAAAGTGAAATGTTAACTGTGAGGCGGCTTTTGATAGTGGCTCTAGTGGGGAAATGTCGAGACGTCAGGGTTGTTGTTGACCCTTAATACTTTCACATGCAGATGGAGTAGCTAAGAACATGAGGACTTGAAGCGATCATTTATCCTGAGGTTTTGCATGGAGAGTCTCCATCATCAGCTTTATGCAGCCAAAGTTTAGGAAATAAGCTTATAAAATGGAAGGCTCCGTCTTTCTTCACTGTTCATGTTGTTGACAGCCAAAGCTCTTGCTGGAGCTTAAATATCTCATCCAAAAGTATTTTAGTGGCAATTTTAACACTTTCTGCATTGTGCAATTTATTACTTGCTTGTTTCAGGAGTACTTTTCAATACACGAGTAATCTGTATACATTTATTTTAAATAGACGAGAATATAAAATTGATTAAATATTGTACCGAACAGGTTCGTGTACTGAACTATAAACCGGGATGATAAATAAAGACATTTAAACATTTGTGTTCATCAGTAGACAGGCCAGAGTGTGAGCTGCTGTCCTCCCAGTGACACTGGAGAGCTCCATCAGTGGCGCAGTTGGCTATGGACAGATATAAAAAGCACATGTGCTTTAACCATCATTTTCTTACCATCCTCTTCCTCCTCGTTGCACTGTGTGTTGTGTGCATGCTCAGATCGGGGTCAGTGTAATAGCACACTGCTAGTAGCCTGAGCAGCAATGTTCTGCGTTGTCGAAGAAAATCACATTTTATTTGAAAACTAGCGAAAGTGGGAGTGTTTATTACGCGCGTTATTTACGGTCTGGTGTGGGATTTTTTTTTACCTTTAATCCCCATTAGTTGCCCTAATGTCCCTAACTAAACAACAAGCAAAAAATACTATTACATGTTTTAAAAAATATTTTTTTATCATTATAGATTTATATAATTATTGGATATATGAAATGGAATATTACTATTACTGCTACTTGCTACTACTACTACTACTACTAATAATAATAATAATAATTTTATATATATATATATATATATATATATATATATATATATATATATATATATACATATATATCCATATATATTTAAAAAAATTATATAATTGTTCATA